>MEJB01000094.1:2920454-3065487 GCA_001752375.1 Rhazya stricta
CTCTTTGACGAAACCTAACTTTCACAGATTCATCGCCAGTAAACAAGGATAAATACATTTTCATTATTGAATAGACCGAAGTGTATCAAAGATGAATTCTACTTAACCCTTTAAAAAGTATATAATTACTCCTCATATAATTGTTTTAAAAAAATACCTAATACGCGCTACCCACATATAATATATATATAACGGTATAATTTTATATTATTAACTTAATTAAAAGGGGTCTACTTCATAATTATCATCTCATTTGTTTTTTTGTTTTATCAAAAAACCAGTTTCTTGAAGCCGTTTCAATACAAAACATATATTAGTATTCCGCGGTAGGGGTGTCAATAATTTACAGGATATTGTCAACTTTATCACCAAAGTAACAATTACTAGTTTATTTTACTAAAACGTAATAAGGAAAATTAAAAAGGGGTTTCTTACAATCTTACAATCTTACAAATATTAAGGAATGAACATGTAATTAATTGGTATTTTGTTATAATCAAGTGAAAAGGTTATTTACGTGCATATTAACTACACATACATATATATAGTTACAATTTCTACATGTCAGTTATTAGATTAGAGAATAAGGCGTAACTTATACATTAAAACTTTTTATTTTTCTTACCAAACTAGTTTTTAGAACGTTTCAATTTTATCACCATATACAGGATATTATCAGAAGGGTAACAATACTTTACAGATATATTGTCACCCTGGTTATAATAATACTAGTTTAAATGTGGTGTTACCTTATTAAACGGAAACTTACTTCAAACATATTCATTTTTTTGTAAAACAGGTTTTTTTCAACCGTTTTAATTCAGAGATATTACCTAGAATTCTTATAGGGTGTGTTAACACTTCCCCGGAGATCAAAGAATATTTATAGATATAGAGGGTATAGTTTCATACAAAAAAACTTTTGAACTGGAACAGTTTAACATAACGTAACCCAGGCTGTTGAATACTTCTAAACGGAGTTGTGATTACTCGAAAGGCATCTCGGATAGGGTAACTTAACAATTCGTTAAATCATCAGTGGTAAAAAGGGAAATTTAGTAAGGTAACATGAAGAGGGTGTGAGGTTAGAGAATACGTATATCAAATTACGGGGGATATGAAAACCAGAGAAATACGTCTTTTACTATGAAAATCAAACTTACAGACCGTATTATTCCTCATAATGCTGATTATAATATGTACAATTCTTCGATTCCAGGCATAATGCTTTTCGTTAGGAGAATCTCTTCAATCTTTGATAGTTGCTGTTGAATATTAAATCAGGACTTATCTATACCAGGTTTATCGGGTATAGTTTGTTTCTCTATGGGTAAGTCAAAGAGGTGGAAAATCTATCTTAGGAAACTAATACGTCATTCTTTGATATTTCTTAAATTAACATGTCGGGAAAACTTTACTATAGGTCAGTTCTATACTTTGTGAAATCGCAACCAAGGAACATAGATTCATGAACTACATATATTTAAATAATATTAATAAGTGCTTGTCTCTTTACGATCACGAGTCTCCCCTGTAAGTACAAAAACTGTTACAAAACGCCAAACTCTATACAATTATATAAAGGGAAAAGAAGATTCTACATGTTGAAACAACGACTTCACAACGGACTTGTAGGATCTCCTATAACCTACCGATAAAACTTTCTAATATAACGTTTAATTCGACCCGTCGTGTTCGTTCTTTTCGACGTTTTTTTCTTCTGAACTTTGATGGAAACTTTTGATCATTCGCTTCGACATTCGGTCCGACGTTACGGAACCTTGAGCTTCGACGTTGTAACGTCTTACTCCGACGTGTATGACGTCTCACCCCTCCGACCGTTTATCGACCTTTACTCCAACGTTACGATGTCTCACTCCGACGTTACGGACGTCTCCAATGGTCCGATGTTACGCGACCCCTCATTGCCGGACGTTTCGACGTCTTCTGACTAGCCATAGTTTGACTTATAAAAGGATAAAGAGAGCAACATGCAATAATTTAACAAACAAGATAAGAATATTTAAAATTAAATAAACAATAAATGAGCAAGGGAATAATTTATGGTTAATGATTTATCTCCTTCTAACCTACTAGCTCAAGTGCTTCAGCTAACAAAAAGCTTATATAAGGATCACACTTATTGAATATTCAAGGTGATGCATAAAGCTCAAATTAAGTAATAAAGAGAGTTCATGAGGTATAAAAGATGTAAATAAATTTTACAAAAAGAAATTTATTTTAAGTTAAAAGAYTTTAATCCATTTCATATTACATCCAGCAGGGCCCCTCATGCCAATATTTCCTACTGTTTCAAATTTGATAGGAGGAAAAACAAATAGATTATAGGTCAAAACTTTTCAATCTTCTTCAGTATCTATCATGATCCATATTGATAGCTTCTAACTACATTAGTAAACTTAAACTTGAAAATATAGAGAATTTTATTCATTTCCATTTACAACATATCTCTTTCATAATCAAATTAAACAACCCCCATGCATTAAAATCTGAAGAAAGAAAATAAAAACTAATTAATTAAATTGACAAAACAAGTCTCTCAAAATTTTACCTAAATTAGCAAAGCATTTGCTTTACCAAATAACCAAGTACCAATAGTGCATCCCAAAACAAACTAGAGAAATAAAAACACACACAAAAAAAAAAAAAGAAGAAGAAGAAGAA
Source organism: Rhazya stricta (assembly GCA_001752375.1). NCBI lineage: Eukaryota > Viridiplantae > Streptophyta > Magnoliopsida > Gentianales > Apocynaceae > Rhazya > Rhazya stricta. The sequence goes on from MEJB01000094.1 coordinate 2,923,140, forward strand.
GAAAAGAGAGAGAAGTCATACCTTAATGTTAAAATGTATGAATACATTCAGTGCTCAAAAATATAAGAGGCAACAACAAAACACAGATCATCTCCAACCTCTAGTCATTGGCTGTGGCTAGCGGTAGATAAAGCAACTCTTCATCTGTATAATCTTTGACATGGCAACGGAATTGTATTCATCAGGGACAGAAATGTTTGTACTTAGCTTATTGACCATCCTCATTTCAGTTGGTTCGTCTCCTCTTCCCTCCCCCCCCCCCCCCCCCCTTTGCTATAGCTTGGTTAAGGACTCTTAATTTTTAAAAATTCTTTGCTTTTTGCTTTCTTAATGAAAAAGAAAGAATTATGTTCAAAAGAATGAAAAATATAACTCTTGGTCTCAATTGAAATGATTATAGTTTTCACTTTTACAAACATTAAAATGACATGTTGAAAGGTGTTTTAACAAGGTAAAATTAGAGGAAAATCGTGGATGGGGTTTGTAAGGTTTTTTCTCTTCAAATTGCTCAAAGGACAATGATGTCTTTTCACATGTTGAGACACACCGTTCATGCCTCAGATTTGAGGCATATAGCACTACTCAAAAAAAAAAAAAAAAGAGAATTCACCCAATTGGATTCGCTCTTTTCCCAAGAAGTAAAATACAATCGCTCACACTACTCCCTATCGCACCAATTTGTCACTTCAAACTTAACTTCTGCAATGGAACCAATTGTCTATGTCCTGGGGAAAAATAATGACTTTTTCTCTTATATGATATTTGGCCACATTTAATAAAATCAAAATTTGAAGGTTCAAGTTTGAAAAGTTGCTCAATTTTTGTAATAATGACAACTTATTTATAGTAGAAGAAACTGGAGAAGAAACTTGCATATAGCAGGAGTTGAACCTCCCAACGGTCTTAGTACTTGCCACTGGAGTAAAACCTCATTAGTCATTTCCTTTCAAATTGTGTTATCAATTCATCTCAGTTTAATATGCTAATMGAAAATAATTATATAATCTCAGTCTTAGTCGATAATATGTGTTACTAAAATTTATACTCTCCTAAAATAWAAATATTTTCTCGACTAAAGCATACATACCCTACTGTRTAGCTTTAACTCAAGTTGGACATTTAACGAGATTGAATTGTCCTTTTGGCCATGCTYAAGAGTGATGGTTATCGGTTRTAGATCTTTCGATATACTTCCTATTGTATATTTTTTAYTATATTAATCAAAATCCCCGTAAATATATAAACAAATATATTAGAAGATTCTAAAAGAAAAGTAAAAAGAACATTGCCCAATGCTTGTGTCTTGATTTGTCTAGGGGTTTCATTGAGCCAAGTTATCCCTTAGACTTATAAAGTTGAATTTTTCTTGAACTTTATCTGAACTMTTGTTTGAAGCATTTACAACCCAAGCTTCACTAAATATATTTGTAAAGTGGTTCGTGCGATTTTCCAGCCATTGTCATAGCATGRATGAAAAGGACCAGACTTGGAAATTCTTGTGATYTTCTTTTATAGGATGCATGAGGACAAAGGGTTTGTTCATTTTGTAAAATACTCAAATTCTTGTGTAAGAGTTAGGCACATTAATTGCACACTAAAATCCAACCAAGATAAGCATGCCGAGGCCATGAATATATCATTTCAAAACTTAATGCAAAGGCTACCCTAAGTTGTTTTTCCTTTTCTTTATGTTGAAAATTAAATTGTTAAGAATTGGATCTAAATGATTGAAAATTTACATATTTTGATTCATTTTGGATTTTTTTTCTCATATATAAAAAAATTTTACTTTGAGAACTTTGTCATGCTTATTTATATTTGGTGAAATTTAAATTATTTTTAATATACGATGAGAAGAAAGGGATATGAATTAGATTTATAAAACTCTTAATCAACTAGCTACTATCTTATCATAATTGTCATTAAAGAACATTACCTTTTATTATTCCCTAGGTTCGGGTTCATCATCTTTATCCATTTATAAAACTCCAACTGAAAACTTTAAGCTTAAAGGACATCAAACTTTTCACTACTAGAACATATCTCTCGCCCCTAATTTCTTAAGTAACAAGGCAAAACCTAACTTCTATATGCCCAGACACATTCCTAATTTTCTGTCCCCAGTAAAAGTGTGAGTATTACATAGTTAAAGGTAAGGTTGTACATTATTCAATTTTCATCATTTTTCAAATCGAATCAAATTAAAAGTTTCGATTTGAAATTTTTAAAATCGAAATCAAACCATTTAAAATTTTAAACCGTTAATTCAATTTTACATCGAATGGTTCTGTTTAGTACTAAGAAATAGTTTTGAAATTATTAAAAGTTTTGTTCACATAACATGTAAAAATATAAATCATCTAACATAATATTTGAACCATCATTTGCTTAAAAAAAATAAAAATGCATATACTAATATTTAAAATATAAAAAATAAGACAATTAGAAGGACAAAAGCATAATATTAGTATAGCTAACTTTGGTTTACAAAGATATTATTCATGGTTTCAAGGGTTAAGAATATATACATATCGTATTTTAGTTGGTAGATAGAGATGTGTAGAGGGAGTCTAATAAGAAAATATACTAAAGATCTCACCCAATTTTTAGCTTAATTCCTTTAAGATGAAAATAAAAAGTCAAAGATTTTCTTATTTTGCAATAGTTGCTTGGGTGCTCGATATATAAGACTATAAGTACTAGCAGCTAGATGTGAATAAAGGGTTGAACAATGTTGAAAACATATTTAAACAATCACGCAATCAATTTTTATATATAAATCAAGTAGTTAACCTCTTATTTATTAATTACTTCTTAGGCAGGTAAACAAATTAAAAAAATARAAAAATAATGTTAAGAAAAAAAATACTTTTAAAAGTAAAAAGATGAAATATTTTATGTGGAAGTTATTACACTTAAATCATGCATTCACAAATTCGCCAAATAACCTAGCAAAGAAATTGAAAAAATATATCAAACACCTAATCTAATTATTAAAAAAAAAAAAAACCAAATAGATAATCTATTGATCGCATATAAATTTGAATTAGGTTGGTCAAAGACTTAAAAAAGTAAAAATCAAATAACTTAATAACTTCAATTTGATTTAATTTGATTTGAAAAAAAATCATTTTTTTCGATTTAACTCGATTTAAAAATTCGCAAATTAAATCAAAATAAAATTTAAAATTTCGATTAGATGAGGTTGATTTTTTTCTACACTCCTAGTTGAAGGAAATAGTGGAAGAGCGTGAAGCGACGTTAATGGGTAGAGCGTAATTTTGGCACCCAATACGGCACCCACCAGAGAGCAACATTTATTAGTTCATCTGTTGACGACCCCAACTCGTCACTCACGCGCCTTAAAGTCAGCACAAAATCTCACCGTTTCACGCGGCGGTGGTCATTGGTGAGAAATGAAAATCGTTGAAAGATTCATAAATGAATGAAAATGAATTGTGCTATATAGTAGTACTATTTTTATAAATTAATCACCAATAAATTTATAATATATTAGGTAATACTTTTTTCTGATTCCGACTTAAATAAACTTGTTAATAATTTTAATAAAATAATAAAATAATATATATATTTTAAAAAACCATACATAATTCTCCGGTCTCATTCTTATGATATATTAATAACTTATTAAAATTACGGATAATATCTTTCTAAAATATATCCTAAAGATAAGTTAAAATTTGAAAGTCTCTTGATGATTCAATATTTTTATCGTCTTTTTTGCCTTCTCCTAAACTATCTCACCTCTTATATTTAAAGAGCATTCTCCATTTTTAATAGTAATATTATTATTTTATTAATTTATAGATATTTTACTCTGCTTAATAGTAATACTATTATTTTTAAAATAATATAATTATATAAGATTGAGCTTTTCGATTTGCCAATGAGGCTTTATTTGTGCAATAATCATGCAGTCGGGAGTTCAATTCTTAATAAATTTACAAGAATTTTTTAAAACAAAATTACCATATGATTTTCAGTATATGTGATTCTTATTGTCGTAATTGAGCTCAAGTATTGAGCAGAATTTTACCTTTTTAAAAATTGTTATTGTAATTTTCGTCAAATGCCACAATAGTCATTTCAGGGCTCCGGGATGCACCATATAGCTCCTCTCTTCATGCAAATGCCGACACCTTTAAATTTTCATGCGTAATAACCGTGTTGCCGCTTCGCCATTTCTGTACAATGTTTTGCAATATTACATCTCTATCCCTACAAAGAGTCCACAACCAACAGCCACCGTCGCCGCAATGACGCGCCTCCTTAGACCGGAATATGTAGGCCCCAGTAGACGTCACTTCCACCTCAGGTACGGAAATGCGTGGCGTCAGTTACAGACAAGTTAATCTGCAATTTCAGAGTCAAGCCTAAAGAAAGGTGCGTTGTTCAATTCTTTCTTTGTTTCTCTTTCTGCTTCCTTCTGATTTTTATCCCTGCTATTTACTGTTACCTCTCTCTCTCCCTCACTTTTACAGTGCTGTGAAAACAATGCGATACAGCACTGCTACTGCAAATTTTACCCATCATCACTCACCGGCCATATCCGGTACAAAATCATACAACTTAATCTTACCCGTGGGCGGAGCTAGGAGGGGCGACAGCCAGCCTCCGTTATATTTTCAAAATTTAAAGTAGAGTTAATATTTTTAAATCTTTTTATTTAAAARTATTATTTCGCTCTCTTCAATATATCGATCATTTATTTTCACATTTAAAATAAAATTTTTGGCTCATCATTGATCTTTCCCCTAATTAGATGATTTTGCAAAATAGTTATCTATATTCAATTTTTTTTCTCATATAAGTGTATAATGAAATTTTTATTTAGGAGTATGATCTTTGCCACGGAACAAGTAAGTAGATTTTAGATTCGAATACATAAACAAAATACATGTAGTAGAGTTATCAATAAAAAAATACTTTTAAGTGACAAAAAGTAATGTCATACGATATATCTAATATGATCAAAACAGTTACTTTTGTCTATTTATTTTAATTTTACTATCGAATATCTTAAAATTATTGAAAGCAAAAAATTCAAATTTAAATATCATCAAATTTTAAATTTAAGAATTATATCAAAATTATAAAAATATTTGTTATTTACAAGTTCGTACGATCTACCGTGAGATGCTTCTGAGTTACTAAGACAAATAGTAAAGTATGTCATATTTTTGCTTATGTATATTGAAGAGCTGCTATCCACAAACTTAGGTAAAATTATCACCAAAAGAAAAATACGGAAAATACTTGTATTTCCCGGTTGCTGGTAATTCTCCCCTAGGGTTAGTGGTTTTAATGGGGACTAGTTATACATATATATATCTACATTACGAGAGATAATTAGGTGCTGAATTTAGCTAAGAAAGCATGGAGTTTGAGGATCAAGAAGAGCATGAGGGAGATATTGAGATGGGACCAAGTTACGACTCTCTGGAGAACTCCAACTCCACCCGGGCGACCAAAATGCCGAGCCCAGTGGCAATGGCAGTTGAACCACAATCCCAGAGGAAACCAAGGTACAGGGAGTGCCTAAAGAATCACGCAGTCGGCATCGGCGGCCACGCCGTCGACGGCTGCGGGGAATTTTTGCCTGCTGGAGCTGAAGGGACGCTGGATGGACTCAAATGCGCCGCCTGCAACTGCCACCGTAACTTCCACCGCAAAGCATCAGACGGTGGGGTTGGTGCTGATACCTTTCATTTCCATCACCCTCACCAGCCGCTGCTAACTCAACACCCTCATGGTCAGTTTTCGCCCTTTTACAGAACTCCATCTGGKTATCTCCATGTTGCATCGCATCAGCCAAGGCCGCTAGCTCTGCCGTCCACTTCAGGTGGCGGAGGTGCTGGTGGTGGGTCTAGGGAGGAGCAAGAGGACATGTCGAACATGAACAGCGGYGGAGGGATGTCGTCAAAGAAGAGGTTTAGGACAAAATTTTCTCAAGAGCAAAAGGAGAAGATGCTGGAGCTGGCAGAGAGGCTGGGGTGGAGGATTCAGAAGCAAGATGAAGAAGTGGTGCAGCAATTATGCAACGAGCTTGGAATAAGAAGGCATGTTCTTAAGGTTTGGATGCATAACAACAAGCACACTCTTGGTAAGAAACCCTAGTTGCAGAAGGGAAAGAAAACCCCAAGAAAGAGGTAGTATGGTAGAAGAAGAGCAGATGATATATATATATATATGTAGCATAGCTGCAGGCAGACATTAGATTATATATRTATATGTTGTAAGTATAGGATGGTTATTACGCCAGTAGGGGTGCAAATGGTTGCAGAAAATTTAAGAATTTGAGATGCCTTCCCGGGAATTTAGTGTTAGTCTCAGGTCGTGCTAGGGCTTTCCTAAATTTTATGTGATTTTCAATCGCGATGTTACTGTCTTTTCTCCTTTACCTTTAACTTCTGTTTTGCAAATAGTAATTAGTTGTGTTTCTGAGTAAATCTATATTGATCAAACGAAATTCTTGAATCAACAAACTCATTTCCTTCTCCATTCGGTGGGCTRGGAGTGGGGKTGGGGTTATCTAGTGATAGATTCTTGGCTTTGTGCTTTCTTGCGAGACTTGGTCAAACAAGTGAGTTCTATAGCTTTTAAGGGTCGTGTTTTCACTCATCATTTAAGCCTCCCTCGTTCGTTAATCTCCCCATATATATTATCATATTCCTATTCCTGAATTTACATCTCCATTCTTCCTATATTTTGCATGTGTACGTGCGGTTATCTGGACTTTCGATTCATTATAGTCTTTGCAGAATGGAGACCAAGGCCGCTTTCTTGTTTCTCTGTTCAGAAACCTGGTGCTAGCCACCATGGGCTAGCAAGTATATGGAGGCTGTATGGGGGGTTATGCTGGAGAAAGCTTAGGTCTGTAGTCAGTTCTGCTGATCCAAACTCGTGAGACTTCCGGGCTTTCTCAAATGCATTGCAGGATTCGAATTTAATGGATGATGAAAGCCACTTTTGCTATGGACTTTCCCTCATTCAATGTGGATGCCATAACAAGCTGTTTGAATCTTGGTATGACGACTACTTCATAGGTACATGGTCATTAATCGTTCTCTTCTGCTGTGGAATGCCACCTAATCTTGATTCTCGGGTGTCATCATCCCTTACTAGTTATAATTCCAAGGGTCTAAAATGTCTGCTCATTAGTTATGATCACAAGATGCGAGTGTCACCAATTTAGAGATTCTAGTTTGAGGGGGTGCGGTACAAATTGAACTAATTTCTTCACTATAAGTATCTTTGCAGGTTTAAGTTTTATAGTCCAAAATCGTGACTTACAGGCTCGGATTGCTCCCTTTCTTGCATGTATAATAGTGCAATTGTTCAGTTCTCTTTGAACTTCATGGGTGCTTTCGCATATACAATGAAATACCATCCTTCATTGGAGAATGAAAATGGCTAAAGAACAGGGATTATTGTACTTTTAACAGTTGTTCTCTGATTGACCTGCTCGTTGAAGAAGAAATAGAATATATACTAGAAAATCAAAGAGCTGTTTGATCATAGATGGGTGTGCAATACACCTTGGGAAGGAAAGAGCTGATCGAGATTGCTATATTCAATTCATTCACTATTGTCTTCACCTCCAAAACTTACTTAAATAGTGCTTGTTGCATCGCTTGTTTCTATTGGAAAAGAGAATTCAGATTAGTGAATAGTAAACATCTGCTACAGTAGAGTAGAGAGGCAGATAAGTCCATATGTTCGACAATGTCGATAGATCCAAAGCTTGGTCCTAAATTCCTATTCCTTTATCTTCTTCTCCTCCTCCTTTCTTCTTCTTCTTCTTCTTCTTCTTCTTCTTCCTTTTTCTTCTTTTATGTGCTAGAGGGGAACATGTGGGCATTACTGCGACATATATACTAAAGTTTAAGCAAGCACGATGCCTGCTAAAGTGAAACTTCTTGATGCTGTCTTTACTCTTCAGCGGTATGGTTTTTTACTAGTAGAAAACACCCCATACCATGTGACTGCCCTCCAGAAACTCCTACCATTTCCGGGGAGAAAATAATTGTGATGACACTCTGGTATTGCAGCAAATAGGCTCCACATTGTTTTTTGTTTTTAGTGTCATCGATTAATGGTGWTATCAGTTTGAAGAGATAAAATGGATGATGTCTCTCACAGTTGGATACCTCGTTCGACGTAACTGTTAAAAGAGATAAAMTAAATATACAAGATTACTATTTATAAATTATTCAGAGCTAAATAAGAGGTTTCAAAAGGTATTTGGAAGTACGATCTTTGTTATAAGAAAAATAATTATTTGAAGAATATGTATTGAAGGAATTATATATAGATATATATACATTTTATTATTATGATTGTAGTTACTGATGTAGCAAATAGAATAAAAAATATATTATAAGATCCCTAATCTTTTGACGATTATATTAATCTAATTTAAGTTAAAACATTTTTGAACCTTGATTTATTGAACTTTACCTTTTGAAGAATCAGGTGGAGATAGTGTGGGTATATTGCATGACTTTGGACCTGCATTTTAGTTTGTTTGGCCGGAATTGTCTATGTATCGTTGGTTAATTTACTTGAACGTTGCATCCCGTTTTGGAAACGTAATCATATTGCTATTGCTTTTATGCTACTTTTACTAAGCTAAAGCATATTTCTTAGTTTGAAAGGGAAGATATACATATATATATATTTATCACGACAATTACACCAATTAGACGTTAAATTACTTTGGAAATTAGTGGATTTATTTTAGTTTTAAAAGTAATCAATTTAAAATTGGAGATTTACCCTTCTTGCTATACATCCTTACATATTAATCAAAATATGATACGTATATCATCAAAGTTAGATATATACACAATGTAACGTTTATAGCGAGTAAATCTGTCAACAAGTTACATTCAAGTCAATTATATGAAGTCATGTGTAATTTTCTTTGCTTTTGTATTTATTCGAAACTGATTTGGCGCTGTGATTTGAGCTTTCATATAACTTGTTGACTACCAATAAATTAAAACTCACCCACCATCAACTTATTCTTTTTCTTCCTTAACTAAAAAAAATTAGATCCAACAATTTATTGCAGTTAGTAAGCAGACTACTAAATCAAAACTAGATCTCGTATTCAACTCTTACATGCAACAACATGTTAAAAGAATCTTGAGATAAATATTACTGTGAATAAGAATCGCAACTTACGAATATAATCTGGACTAATTTGAATTAGTCTCGTAAAAATAAATATTCTTTCAAATAAGAGTCGCATCCAACGAATGTAATCTAGACTATATTTAAATTAGTACTTGATAAAAAGAAAAAATTGGATTTTGTTAAATTACCTGATTTTTCTTCTACTTTTCGAATTTAAGAAGGTCTTTTTCCGTTTCTATTTTGTAAAGTTGTAAACTATGCATTATTAATCCTGGGAGAWATTTTCGGTCGGTCATATTGGGCCTATGGCCCTTATAATGCGTCTCTGTCACAATTTGTGCTTCACACCAAGCCCAATTTGTCTTCCCTTTAGCCTGACCAATAAGGGCTGCCTAAATTCTAGATCGGATAGCCAGACTCCCTTGCTTTTTTAATTAGACAAAATTCTTTCAATACGATAGTATATATATATATATATATAAAGATCAAATGCGAAATTTTAATTTAACTTATTGATTTACTTATTCACTATCTTGATCTCCAGGGTTATTCTTGAATTATTCATTTGTTACACTACAACATTCTAAAAGCTATGCATAGAAGATTATGTTGAGAAATAAAGAATTTAGTTACATATGACAAAGCACAAAATACACCTCTTATGCCGATTTAAGGCTTATTATCACAAAGATTTCTGCAACAATCCCCTTTTTTTCATGTCAAGAAACTTGAAGAACCTCAAGAAAACCAAAGGGGACTTCAATTAATCTTTCCAACCTAGCTCCAATAGCATACTTTGATCTCCCTTATTTACCATATGCTGCTGAGAAGCAGTTTTGCCAGTTTCAGCTTGATTAGAATGTATTTTACATTGACGGGAACCATCAATTTTACTGTCAACGGACAAAGAATTTGGCCCTGACCGAGACCGAAGACTCTTTACCCAGTCGAATTTCTTGTCTTTGGGAGCAACCACTGCCTGTTTAATCTCTGTCTTTGGATTACTCTTAAGTCTTTTTTCTGGAGCTTGTTTCTTGATCTCTTTTATCTCAATCCTCGTTTCACCTTCCATCTTGATGTTTATGTTAACTTCAGAAAGTAGTAGGTTTTTCTTTCTCTCTTGTTTGAAACCATACTTAGACAACTCTCTTGCATTCCTCTCCTTCTGCTGCTGATAAAGCCGGTGCAGCCTAAGAGCAAGACAGCATATTCCATCCTTGATCTCCTCTTCTAGCTCTCTTTCAATGTCCTTCTCGAGTTCCCCTCGAATCTTCAACTCTTCAGAAGTCATATCCCGTGAAGCCGGAGCTGCTAGCTACTATGATCAATGCACTACATATTCGCCCTCAATCTTTAGGCTTTTGCAATGTAATCAATCGGTCGGATAAATCTGCAAAAAACACAACTTAAATCATGCAGGAAAGCAATGGAGTGGGATATTTAAATGCAGTATATACATTGATACCGCCTTTTGTTGCCTGTGCTCCAGTGGCCAACTGTGAAGGCCGATTTACAGGAAAATTCTGCGGAAAAAACACAAACCCATTATTGCAAGAAAGCAAAGGAGTGATTTTAAATGCACTATAGAAATAGATACTGCATTTTGTTGCTTGTGCTGTGACTGGTTTGCTTGAGCATTTTATATGGTTGAACAGTGATAAAGACAGTTGGGATTCTGGACCCCTCAAATGTTGTCTAATGAGGATTGAAGGAGAAGTAAGTTGGAATGTTTTAGACAAGATCATAACGGTTTTGTCGTTATTTCAGTTGACAGATTCAAATTTAGGCGCCAAATATCTGTTGACAAAATGAAATTAATTGGAGAAATCAAGAATTTGTTTAATGGAAACGTTGTGATTGTTTTTGTTTGTGCTTTACGTGGACGGCAGAAATGTTTTGGTTGGCCTTAAAGCACAATCAATACTAGGGTTGCATTTCACCTGTTTGATGTGAAACTTCTCTTATGCCAATGTTCATATTATCTTCTCAAGATACATCTGCTTCCTGGTTTGGYTTGCCCCATTTCTACTAATAAGCATTTATGCACAAATATTATTTCCTATGAATACAATTGTACTTTTCGGAAAAGCCTACATTTTAGGCTAAACAAAAATTGAAGTATCAATTACTAGAAATAGATTATTTTGACAGATATAATTCGTTTTTAGTTAAATTTATGTTAGATAATATGCTTTGATTAGTTCGATTCAGTGTAAGAGTTTTAGTCATTTTATTCATTCTCGCACCTGTATAAGAATGTGATACAAGTATTTTATAGTATCGTCGATTTTTTAAGCTCATAGTTAGTAACGTGATTTTTTTAAAGGAAATATTGATTTGACAAACTAAGATTAAGTGCATAATAGGCAAGTACATGTTCAATACCAATTAACTCATAAATTGAACTTCCTAAGTCTCGTAACTCTTTGAAAGGAAAAAAAGGAAGGTATAATAGTAGAGATATAGGAATGTTAATTATAGTGTATTTTGTTCGGAAGGTTGAAGGGAGGAAAGATAACCAAGAAAAACAAACGGAAATAAAGATGAATATAATGAGCGTTTTTTTTTTTTTTTGATTTGTTTCTTTAATTTTTTTAACTTTTTGGTCCTATTCAACTAAAATCTAAGAACAATTATTCATAATATAACCTTTCAATTAATGATTTATTTTGTTAGAATTTTGCATTTATTTTCCTTCATATGAGGAATTAGATCATTTCTTTCCAAAGCATTAAAAATCAACCAAATACTATAATTCAAGAAATGGGGATGTCATTACTTTTCCTATCCATTTTCTTGACAATGAAATGAGACTTATGGCGAGTTTGGGATTGTTGGRCGAGAAAGTGCTCTTATGTGAGCGAAAGCACTAACAAAAAAAGTGTTGATTGGGAAAGTATTGGGCTGCGAGAGAAAGAGCTATCGTTGCTTTCAGAGAAAGCTTTATTTTTTACCTTTCCCTTAAAACAGCTAAAAGCACTTTTCGGCATAGGAGTTGAGATTTACCAAATGCCTTGATAACTTTTCCGCACAGCAACTTAGATTTACCAAATACCTTGATAAGCTTGCCTCCACAACAGCTAGGTTTACTAAACAACTTGACAATTATTTTTTGCCCCAAAAGTAACTTTTTAAGTAAGAAAAACAATTTCAAACGCACCCTTAAGAGAATTTGACTCTAATAGCACGACTTGCTATCTTTATAAACTATTATTTCAAATAAAAAAGCTCACATTTTTTTTAATTATCTAATATGAGTCAACCTCTATTTTTTAAGAATATTTTCAACCAATCTCATAATTAATTTAAATCTTAGAAAAGAAACCTCATTCATAGTTTTGTTAATAATTAGGAGGCCGATCCATTTGTTAACAATAATCGTGAATTACTCCATTGATTATTTTACAATATTTTTCAACCCTAATTAGAATTACAAGGCATGCAAATGATTGGTATATGACGTTTTTGTTGTTGACAATCACTGAATGATTTATATTAAAAATGACAAGTTATTTATCTAAAATTTCTTATATTTAATTTTCATTTTACTTGTTTGAGTGACATCATGATTTACGTCATCTTGCATGAGTATTATATAGTCAACCAATGCATTCAAGGGTAGACCTAAGTTCGACAGCTATTTTAGAGAAATTTATGATTTTAACTATTTAAAAAATTCGTTTTTTTAATAAAAGACTTTTTCGTAACTAGAATGCTATGACTTATCTTATACGTTGTTTTGTATCGCACTATCTTGTATTACTTTATAAATTATATTAATTAATATTTTGAATATATAATTAGATATTAAAAGAAAATAAGAAAATATACCTTGTCATTGGATCGATATAATGTAATCATATTTGRTACAAATTTTAGTTTCTTATGTTTCTTTGTTATTCTTGATAATTACTTATAAAATTATTTTTTTTTACTGATTTTTAGTTATCTTTAAGAACTCTAATATTACATTTTCTGCACACAGTTCAATTAGTACCTACCTATTAATTGTATATTATTCTCTTGTAAAATATAAAATAATTATTATGACTAATTGTTTCTCATCCCTTTTATTTTCTTTTTATATAATTCATTTAGTTATAATTAGATTACGTAGCTTTTTGAATTTCTGAATTAATTAATATTTTTAGTCATATTTACTTTTGTTTTCTCCATGAGTAATGGGAGATAGAATAATTTTTAAATCCCTCATTAGTTGCATCATTGAACTATGTGTCATGTATGTTAGATCCCTATAATATAGCATCCGAAGGTAACTCATATAAAATTCAAATAGACATGCATAGTTACATGGATATAAAAAAAGACAATAAAAATGTTTAAGGAGTAATATAATTACCTCTTTGTCAATCAAGTTTAGCTTCAAAATAAGAAGATTTTCAACCTGATTATTAGGTTCGATGGAACTTTATGAACTACTTTCACTTTGACAAATCTTAAACTCTTGTATGCACACAATACCTTTATAGGCTTTGATTCCATGATGGGGAGGGGAGTTCTTAGTTGAAACTTTTTGCAGAATTTCTGAATAAGTGTGYTTTTATAGTTTGGATAAAAGATAAGTTCATGCACTTGGAGAGCATCATTTAAACCTTGTTTAGTATTTTTATGCATTTTCAGAATTTTATGAATTGATTGATTTATATTTTTAATTGTCAACTACGTATTAGCCTTTGTACCATAAACATCTTCGYTCTCTGTTGATTGGTTTATATTCTTAGTTACCAACTAGTAACCTTTGTACCCTTAGTTATAAACCGCTTCATTTTCCAGGCTTCATTTTGCTCATTCATAGAGTTCTATTTATTGCATTTAAAAAAAATGTGCAAGAAGTGTTTGATTTGTACTTGAATCCTAATTAGTGTGATAATTGAGACATATTTGATCTGTGGAGGTATTTTCAGCTTTTAAGATTATCTTTTAGAAGATTCCTATTGTTTATGAGTTGATTTTAGAATCACTTATTTCATTAASATATTAGAATTTATTATTATTATTAGGTAGTTAAATTTTATTATTAGGTAGGAACCACAAGTGTCGGGCAGTATTCAGCATTCTATTGTAGACTTGGTGTTTTTGTTTCATGATGATGTGCTAAACACCTTATTCAAGTTGAAGTACTAAGGAAACATTGATTTAAGAATAATCGTGATATCTAATTATTTTTCATCTTGATTATTTGTAAGTATTTATTTACTCTCTACTTTTTGAAAAGTTCATGTATTCAACTTAGTCGGTAATTTGCGCTCGTTAATTGGTTAGACTCTTTACTTTGCAACCAGTTAAACAGACAAATCTATAATTGTTTGTTAGTTAATTAAGTGGTAACTTGATAGGGTTATACAATTCTTGTCACGTAAGTAAATAATCTAACCCAAAACAAATCAGTTACGTGTTTGTTGGTTATGAACTGGATCTCTAGAACTTAATATTGTTGAAAAATAAAAATTCTAGAGTTTTATGAGGTTGTCTTTCGTATTAGGAAGATTGGTTGTTAGCGGGTTTCCTGACAACTTAACCAATTTATTTATGATAATTAAGTTATCTTTGCATCTGTGATCGATTAGATAGAACCAATGTRGAATTAGTAGCTTTAGTCGAATTCTTATCATATATTATTTCCAACTCTATTTGCTATTTCTTTATTTTCTTGTGATTTGTTTCTTTTAGAATAACTTGTAGTTTAATCTCTTCAAAAACTCCATTGTACGTATTTTACCTGAGAGAAATTGACTAGCTGATTAAATCAGGAGACGACCTTACTCTCCATTATACGATTTTATTCAATTGAAGATATGTTAGTTATTTTTTGTAGTTTAACGACTCATCAGTTTCTCAGTCTTCTTTCTTTATTCAACATTTTCAGTTTCAAAGTGAAAGGAACTTGTGAACCTATAGTTATGCGTTAACTATTACGCTTTGCATTTTGCAATGCAATAAGCCATCTCTATCTCTCTGCTTTATTTTCAAGAACTAATTAACCGTGTTTTACAGAAAGTTGCAACTCAAAGTTAGGAGTAGAGCAAGTGTATAGAAGAGAGTAGCACAAAGCACAGTCGGTGAGAGTAGTTGCACAATTAGATTATTGAAACGGTATTATTTTAATAAACTTTTAATTTATTCGATTTTAAGTGTTGAATTGAGTTATGAAACATGACTAATATCTTGAAATGTTTGTCTAAATTTATGGCTTATATAAGAAGCTTATGTGACGGTAATGTTGGATTATATGGTTGAATTCAAAGAACTATTTCTTAATTCAATAATATGAATTGATGGACGAATAATAAAATTTATTAAAATATTAGAGATTTAACTAGTATTTTGCTTTTAATTAAGTTAATAAAGGGAATATTTAACTTGTAAAAAAATATTACAAGTTATATGTTATAATTTTACAAACTCGGTTTGACTATAGTATAGTGATCATTTAGTGACTTTCAATTTATTTATAAAATTTAAATATATTTTAATGATTTTTCATATTTAAAATTTTAAATAAATTTAATTTTAAATTAAATAAGGTCATTATTAATATTTTTTGAAAAGGATAAAGGGACGAAATTGTCCCAAAAAAATTCTCACTATATTGTGATATTTTAATTTAATATAGATAAACTTTTATACATCTAAAAATCATAATATTAAATTTCTTGGAAAGACCATTTGTCTCTTAACTCATAAATAGTCAATATTAAAAGTATGTCATAATTATATATGAAAAGAAACAATTTGTTAATCGCATAAAAATAGTTTTACTAAATGAATAAAGTATTGACATGATTAACTCAACAATTTGAGATAGTTGCTAAGTAAATTGCTAAGTTAAAATGAAATTTTGAATTCTACCCCTACTTATGGCATCATCTAAAGTAGTTTTGGAGCATTCTTTTCTTCGAATAAGGGTCAATGTTCTTGTAAACAAGTCAACAGCGGCATTGTAAAGCATTTCTTTGGATTGGACTCCTCCGACTTTCCATTTCATCAATCAACACTTAATCAACTCTATTATGATGCAAAGTAAAGCGCACTTATTTTGCTAAAATGACCATCTTAGCCTCTTCGGGGAGTGTCTTGCTTTAACATTAATTAATTAATCAATGCTTTGCTTTAGCATTAACTAAAATTGCAAGAACATAGAATTAAACTTCAATGACAAGCCTATCTTATATCCATGCACGGATGACTGATGACTGATGAGAGGTATTGCCATTCATGGTCTATATATAGCTAACCTAGTGAGGAGCAGGAGCATTTTCACTTACTAAATTACTCCCTTTTTTCTTTTTTACTTCAAATATATGAACCTTCAATTGAACCATCCTCTTTTAATATTATATGCTAATTTTGGCTTACTAACCTACTAAACTACTCTTCTTTTATGCAAATAAAGCCTAGTTACATCAAGTGATTCAGTACTTAATGATGTATCAATTAGTGTGGATTAGATTAAGATTCTTTCATAGTACTTTCTTCTTTTCAGAATATAGATCATTTTAGACATATTATGCGGATTAATATTACAAAATACAATGATATCTTTTACGTAAAGTTTTTAATATATCCTTCCCCTATCTTCTTTAATTTCTCGGCTTTCAAGGTCAATTTCTTTAATTTCCCCTATTTCTCTCTCTTATCTTTATATAAACTCTCAATCTTATTTAAAAGCTCTTGGAAAAATACAAAAAGGAGTCAAACAAGTCAATTTTTAAAACATATAAATAGGTGTAAAATTGGAACGTCTTTTTCTTGTGTAGAATGACTTATATTTTGAAAAGAGGCATTCTCCCTAAAATGACCTATATTATGAAACGAATGAAGTATAATTTAGAATGTTTTAATTTCATCCTCTTAAAGCCGATTATAAATTGTATTGTAAGTACTAAAGTTTTGACTTATCATTAAATACCGTTAGATGCATGGATTTAATAATTTTTTAAATATTAAATAAAATTAACCATATCATTTCCTCTATTCTTTTAAATGATTACATATATTTACGAATCTTTAAAAAATTTATAAATTTAACGATAAAAGAAACGGATAAAATTGTAAAAGAACCTGTTTTTGAGTTTTACTAAATTGGTAATGATTATCAAACGCTTTAACAACTTAACCACAACTCACGACTCGCCATAACAACCTAGCTCGACTTGCAAACCTTGGTCAGCTAGCACCATCTGGACAAGCCAAGGTATGGAGCTCGACTCAGCTCAGCCCTAACTCGACGAGTCTACAGCTGATTTGCCATTGGTAGAAGCACATCCTTTTAATATCTTTACCTCATAATCTATACTAAACTACTCTCTTTTACAACGAGAAAATTAAGGGGTACCTGATATGATTAATTGAAAGATGTAGCAATGTAAGTAACTTATTCATGGAATTTGACAAACGATTTACCAGCTGAAGTTCAATTTAATCATGAAAAAGAAAGACCAAGTATTTTACAAGTGTTCCTAATAATCTCATTGCCTTCAGCTCCATTCCTCGTAACTTTCGTAAGTCCTCCTTAAAGAAATCAATGATAAAATTGTATTAACGATTCACGTAGCCTCCCTGTGAAAAAAGTTCAAGGATTTGGAGAACAGGCAAGAGCACGCGAAAAAACATAAACATCGGCCTCAGGCCTAAATCCTTGAGCACCGCCATCCGATGCACCGGATGATCCCATAAGTTGTGCAATTTGTTCATGACTTGTTGGTGCAGCAGCCGCCTTTAATGGCTCTTCTCCATGATAATCGAGCTCGTTTTGCAGGTAATTCAGTGTATCAATTACGTCTACTCTATGTCCCGCTTCTTTCTGCGTAAGTATCCATTGGTAAAATTTTCAAGTCTGTGCCGTTCATTGGCCTAAAACGAAAGCTTTTAGTGGTTTATAGACTGAGTATAGAGCTGGGAAAGAGATTTTGCAGCGGTGGTGTAGATGCTTCCATCTACCTCGTCCAAACTAGTTACCGTCGACTTCCTCTTCTTGGACATTTGAAAATTGAGGTATCAAGAAAGTTAAATTTTATGGTGATAGGATTTACATTTTCACAAAGAAATCCAGAAACAACAATATTTTTGTAGGAGAATATAGTAACGAGATGCTATTTATACAAGGGAGGGAAGTTAGAATCTGAAAGAAAAAGAAATCGAATCGGATTAGGATTTTAGGACTCGGATTTAAGAGAGCATAGGAGATTTCAATTAAGAAAACGAACCAATCATATTAGACAATTGCATTTAACGGCGTGCCATTGTTTCTTTAAGAAACAACAACTTGCCATTGTTAAAAAGAAAAAAAAGAAAAGAAAAGAAATCTCATGCAAATATTGATATAATACCAAAAAGTATATTCTACAAAGAAATTACCCTCTTTGGTGTTAAAGGGGAGTTAATTCCTCTTTTTTTAGCTCAATATTAGTTCGATAAAATGTATTTAAGTGACCTAATCTTATATCTTGTTTGAACACATGCTTTTCCTACCATTGCTAGTAGATAAGTTGAGTATTCAACTTTAGTTTAGAATCAAGAGTTGCATTCAATTTATTTTTAGAATAAAATTATTAAAAGGGTGCATGCTTTTATTAATTTAAGCAAACAATCAAAATGAAATTGCTACGAAGTATTATAATTGATACATGTACATGGAAGAAGATTTCCAATTAAAAATAAATTGGTAAAAAAGGGTAAATGCCTCCAAAGCTACAATTTACCTTTTGAAAATAAGTGTGTATTATTCCTTTGAATAAAATCATTCTTCTTAATTTTTAATTGTAATATGAGATCTACTTTTTCTTGTTTCTAAGGAATTATATTCCTTCTCCCAAAAAAAAAAAAAAAGGTAATATCTCAAACACGAGAATTTAATCATTACTGGAATAGAATAATGTACATGACATGTTATTTTGAACCTAATACAAAGTTAACTCATTGTACATCATTCTTGCATTATCTATTAGAGAAATTTTACTTTTCTATTACTACAATTCTTTACAACTTTTGTACAATTTACATAGTGATAAGTAATGTCATAAACATGTAGATTAGTCAGTATTTACTGCATTTACATTGCTTGCTCGCAAGAAGCTTCAATACGGATTACCCCTATTTTCATCTTAAATACAAAATTTTAATCTATTAAGATTTTGAAAGGAACTATATAGGAATAAATTGTAAATAATATTAGTAGGATGAGAGAAAAAGATACATTTATCATATTGAAAAATTCTATACTAATAGTAGTATTTATGATATAATACATCTCCAGTAGTAGTACCATTATATATGGAAACATTCATAATCTTCAATCAAATAATCATTTGCCCATGTCAATTGACTTCCAAGAACTCAGTAGTCTCTTGCACACTAACTATTTCATGTCTAAAATTCAATTCTTCTCTGCGTAATTTAGTTATCTATGCTTCAGATTTGATCTGTAGTTAATTAGATGAGGACATTTTGAGTTATTATAAAAATTTTATAAATATTGAACATATTAAATACTTTGAATTTACTTTGCTAAATGAATTTATAGAATTTTAGAAACATCGAATATATAAAATACTTTAAATTTAATTTGCTAAATTAATTTTATAGAATTTTAAAAATATTGAACATATGAAATACTTTGCACTTAATTTGCTAAATTAATTCATAAAATTTAAGAACCATTAAAAGTATGAAATACTTTAAACTTAATTTGTTAAATTAATTCATAGAATTATATAAATATTTAACATATGAAATATTGTGAACTCAACTTACTAAATTACTTCATAACATTTTTAAAAAATTGAATAAATAAAATACTTTGAATCTTGTAAAAAAGGTATGGATGGCTYATGCCCCTACCAGTGTTCTGGTTGATGAATAGATGGATTTGTCAGATCAATTATAAGCCTATTTGAGGTTTTTCTTAGAAATAAATAAATGAAATACTTTGAACCTTGCTAAAATTTAAATTCTTTAATGTACTTAAAGTTGTATCTTGTGTCGCTTTAAGTTCTCATAACAAGGTTATTATTGGAAAYATTAAAATAGAATAGGAATAAAATTGTCCAAAAATGATTCTCATTGTTATAATATATTATAGATGAATCATACCACTTCCTTGACTGTGGAGTCATTGATAATCAAAAGATCTTTTCAAACTACCAATTCCAAATAGGAAAATCACACCAATTAGGGAAAAAATAAATTGATTTAAATTATTGCCATTGAAATGATATTTTTGTCCTTATCTTGAAAAAGAAGATGAATAATTGCATGGAGAAAAGGAGATATAATGAGAGAGAAGAGGTTGACTTTATACAATGAATAATGTTAGTTTGAAAATTAAATAACGGTGATAATGAAAAATAATATTTAACAGTGTCTTGATATGTGAATTATGAAATGCGACATACTTTAAGAATGAGAGTCATTCTTATTATAATATGAAGTTACCTATAATATTATCTTAACATAAGAATGATAAGATAATTTTCAATAATACTTTCTTATAGGTATGTATAAATAATTTTATTATAACTAAATGAATTATATAAAATAAAAAATAAATAAAAGAAAAAATATTTTACATGGAGAATAATATACAATAAATAGATAATAATCGATATAGTCGTAAAGTGTGCACAAAATGTCTTATTCCTATTCTAAGATAACTTGAAATAAGCAAAACATAATTATAGAAATAATTATTAGGTCTAAATACACATGCATTGAAGCTAAACTAGTAGTGTAACACAAGAAATAAGGATTCACATCAAATATGATTACATTGTATCGGTCTAATGACGGGATATATTTTCTCATTTTCTTCCAAACTATTTTATTCACATTCAATTTCCCGACCATTTTGTCAACTTGACTAAGATCTTAGAAAATACTACTAATTTAAACATTTACAATAATAAGACTAAGCATAATATGATCCTAACAAAATAAGCATAACAAATTGAAAATTAAAATTACAATTAGTTCAAATGACACTGTATCTGAACTTCTAATTCACATGTAATTATTTGACATCATATTATATTATTACAAGAATCATTTGTGTTGAATGAATATTATTATATATATATATTTATTTAAAATATTTATTTCACATAATTTATAAAATAATACAAACATGTGATACAAAAAATGTGCAACACACATTATCTCATAGTAGTATATTAAAATGTTATAATCCATGGGAATCATTGTTAGACAACTTTGTCCTTTTACTATTTAAATATTGTCAATAATAACATTATTTAGAATGTAAATGGTCACACAAGATAAAAGTAATAAAATTTTAAAAATAAAAAAGGGGACTATAATTCATGAGATTTATTGATCTAAACATCTTTTTATATAATTGGGTTCAATTTGAATTCTAGGATTTCAGATCGAGTTATTTAGAATATGAAAGGTTACATAAGAATGATAAGAGAATTTTGAATGATACTTTTTTATAGGTCGGTATACATAACTAAATAAATTATGTACAACAAAAATAAATAAAAGAAAAAGAATTTTACATGAAAAATTAATATACAATTAATAGGAAGTAATCGTATAGTACTCAAGTATGCATAGAATGTCTATGCATTGAGCCTACACTAACACAATATCACAATAAATTATAATTCATAGCAAATATGATTACATTGTATTGGTCCAATGACGAGATACGTTTTTTCATTTTTCTCCAAACTATTTTCTTCACGTTCAGTTTCCTTACCATTTTGCCAACTTTACTAAGACCTTAGAAAAGTATTATGAATTTAAACATTCACAATAACAAAACTAAGATCCTAACAAAATAAGCATAATGATACGGGAAATCCTAGTAAGTATACTAGGTTGTATCACGTAATATAAAAGATATCGAACTCACAGATAATTAAATCCAGAATACCAAACACTTATAGTCCTAATTTATTTAACCAACAAATTAATTGAGATGAAAATTAACTAATTAAGAAAATTCTAATTAAACCAAGATGACCACAAATAAATAATTTAGAAGGAAAATCAATGGATAAAAAGTCTAAGACACATGAGTTCATCAATTCTTTAACTATGTTATCTAACTAATGTTCCCAACTCAGCATATCAAGCATTTACCAATCAAACCATTAATATCGAATATACTTTCTCAAGATATAAATAATCTATTTCTCTAAGTAAGTAAGCAATATCTGTATGCTCAATTTAACCTAGAAAAACACATTAATATGGTCTACAAAGATTGCATATGTGCATGTAAACATATCCGTATTTCACATGTAATTCATTATACAAGTTATTTGATATGATTGCAAAAATGTTATCTCTAATCGCATTAAAAAATATTTTAAACAATTGAAAGATGATCCGTCATACAACCGAACATTAAAAACAATAACAAGGCTTCAATTACAAAAGTATATCGAATATGGAAAAAACCTAATTCAATAACATAGCATCTAAAAAGATTACATTATGATGTTAGAACAAAAGACTTAGTTCATAATGATTTGAATAAAAGAAAATACGAACTGAAGATCGAGCTAGATAAACATCAGGAAATATAATAAGCTTGATCAATCTTTTATTAGTCGGTCTTCTTTTCCTTCCAAAAAGCTTCTTTAAGTGTTCTAATGTGTTCTTCAAGGTTAATGATGAAGAGTTATATTTTTGGGAGTTAAAGGGATGTTTTATAATATCTAGAATCCTTCATTGGATAAAAAACATGTAAAAATTTCCTAAAACCGTCCAAAATTCATTCAAAATCACGACATAATCATAAAAATCACCTTGAGTTCATCAATTCGAGCCGATTTTGACCAAATCGGCATCGAATACAGCTCGAAAATCGTCTTACAATTCAGGGAATGGTCCAAGCTAGTCAAGAATCGCCTAATTAGTGTAGAAATGGTGCCATTTATGATGTCTACCAGACGCCGGTATAATTCTRTCTTTTTGTTGTTCGTACCGAATTAGCGCGGTTCGAGTCCCAAACAATGTCGGGTTCGTTATTTTTTTTTCTCGTTTTCGAGTTTCTCAACGTCAGGTGCCATTTTGGTCCAAAAATCAACATTGGATTTCCTCTGGTTTGATAGGAATTGAAAATTTTCTCTTGAACCAATGTCAGTTTGACATATAGATGCCGATTTGGACGGCCGAGGACCACACAACATCCGAATTTGATCAACTGGGTGCATTTCGAAGCTCTTTCTGTCCACCTATATAGGATTTGTAGAGTTTTCTTACCATTTTCACATCTATTATTTCACAAATTCATTCCCACAAAACCAATTTGATGTATAATGAAATATTTACTCAATGAATTACAATTACATCTAAAATTCTATTGAATTAAATCATGAAAATATCCTATAATCTATATATAAAATCAGTGCATCACATAATAAATTAAAAATTAAAATTATAATTGGTTCAAATGATATATCTAATTCTTTTACATCATATTATATTGTTACAAGAACAATTAATATTGAATGAATATTATTTTATATATATATATATATATATAAAATAATATATTTTATTTGATGATTTATAAATTAATATAAGAATATATGATAAAAAATGATGTGACCTTCGTACTAGTATATATAAAAAGTGAAATTATTTTTTTATACTTGGGACTTCGCATGGCGCACATTGTAGCCCCAAAACATATGGGAGCCCTATCCACCCCACATTCACATTTTCCTTTTGCTTTCATTAAAACCTACTTTTATTTTGCAAAGCCGCTTTTATAACTCCGTTGAAAGTTGAGAACTGCAAAGCGTACTGAAGAAACGAAGCAGAGAAACGCGGGCCCACAGATCACAGTTGACACAGCTCTCTATTTTTACTTTTCTCTTTTTTGTTCCTTTTCCAAATCCAACTCCGTATAAATATATTTGTCTTCTCCCCCTCTCTTTCTCCGTCACTTCTCCGATCACAGCTTCTCAGTACAGTTCATCCCCGAACTGTTACATACAAACTCCTCCGGAAGAGTCGGAGCATTTGCAAATGGAATCACTGTCACCGGTGATTGGGCAGAGGTCCATTCTTCCGGCGAGGACTAGTACTGCTTCGGGGAATGACCCTGCGGTGTCATCCCGGCAGGTGCTTTGGAGTTCGAGACGAAACTTGAGTAGAGCATTGAAGAGGATGAGAATTCGAGTGGGAGCAGAGCAGAAGTCGGCTTCGTCTTCTGCTAATAGCATTGATTTTAGCGATCCGGATTGGAAGTCAAAGTATCAGAAGGACTTCGAGGCTCGCTTCCATATTCCTCACTTAACTGATGTGTTCCCTGACTCTGAATCGTATCCGTCTACCTTTTGTCTCAGAATGAGGTATTGTCTAATATGCTTTGGAAGAAAAAGATTGACCTTTTCTTTTCCGGGTTGAATTATCTAATTTGATTTTGTGATCGCTGAGCTTTTGCCTTTTAATGCTTATAATTTTAATTTTGGCTTATGGTTCTGATTGAGAGAGGATGTGCATGTGCATAGGCTTTTGTGCTGGTACTCTGGACAGCGTTTGCAAAATTTAGTTTGCTGCTATATTCTCTCTCTCTTCTTTTTTCGGTTTTTTTTTTTTTTTTTTGGGTGTATAAACAGAATTGTCGTCATGTGCTGGTCAGGGTGATAGCTTTGAAATATCTCTGCTCTCTGCTTCCATGTGTCAGATGTTGTTATTAAGTTGCTTTTAGAGTTCCAGAGCAACTGTCTGAGTTTTGGATGAATTTGTTTTATTGGAATCCAAGCACAAGGTTTTCAGTTTAAGTTATTCTAGTTGTTAAATGTGTCTGGGTAACAAAATTTCATATGCAAACTAATTCAACAGGATATTTATTTTTAAATGAGTAATCTTATGAATGACTCTAAAGTGTTTTGATCTCATTGAAAAAAAACTTATTACAACCAAGTAAAATATACTCAAGATTTTGTTGTTCTAAATTCTATTGTCCGTTGCAGAACTCCTACTGAGGATTTTGTAGGAGGTTATCCATCAGATGAGGAATGGCATGGATACATCAATAATAACGACAGAGTGCTTCTTAAGGTACTAATTATCTTTTGGTGCAGTTCAGGACATGAACTTCTCAGAGAAATGAAGCTGATTTAAATTATCATTAAACAGATCATTAAATTTCTCGTTGACTGCTGTGATATCCATTACATTTTGAATTCATGTAGCAAAGTGCAGATAAATAGTCAACCAACGGTCAAAATTGATAAGGAGACTGGCTTTGGCTACAAATCAGTTCTTTGGATAAGTTCTTTATTTGACATTTCTGCTGCCTATTATTTGTTATCCACAGAGGGATTTCCATGTCAGATCCAAAATCCCATCGCCTTAAATAGTTTATCTAGGTTAAAGTTTAAGAATGCAATCATATATATGTTAATTATTGATTAAGGGGATTGGAGAATGTACTTCTTTTCCTTTCTTTCTTAATCAGTTAAGGGCAATAAAATGAATCAACTTAAAAGATATTTTTCTCTTTTCAACATTCAGGTAAACTTGACAGAATTAGAAAGTAGAGCTACTAATGTAGTGCCATGAATTGGCGAGGACGTGACTTACATGGCTGAAAACATTACTCATGCACCTATAACTGTTTAGAAATAGTTACAAAATTTGGTAGAGATTCTGATTAATAGTTGTAGTAGAGTGTTGTTTCTTCACTCATTTCCATGATGATGTACATCCTAAATTGAGTACATTCATTAAACCACATACTTATGGTTGATCTAATAGATGTACAACTACATCATTCGTAGACTCAAAACATGGGAGTAATAATTTCAAAATATGCAAATTATGAAGAGCTAGCACAAAAAGGAACATAAGAAATGAAACACAAACTACTTTAAACTCAATAAAATTTGGAAGGGGTAAGGGGGAAAGTGTGAAAAGGTTAAACAAAGAAAATAGGAAACAATGCTAAAAGAAAGACAGGTTGGTGAAAATTGGCCGGAAGCAGTTGGAATGAGTCTGTTGAGAAGAACTTTAGTTATGTGAACATTTGTTCTAGGTACCAGATATAGCTTTGCATGTATCTCTTAATTGGTTACATGCTGCTTGTCTCGGTTGTAATCTGCCAGCCCYTAAGTAAGTTATTCTTGCAACATTTTCAGGTCATACATTTTTCCTCTCCTACATCTGCTGGTGCTGAATGCATTGATCCTGGCTGTACATGGGTGGAGCAATGGTAAATTTCCTTTTCTGGCCTTACTTTAGAAAGCAAAAGAAGACAAAGCAACTAAAATTTTGGATACTTGCGTTTGAAAAGACTGTGGTCTATGTTTAGATATGGAACATTTGGCTACATATAAAATCTCCAGACTAAGGATAAAGGAATACAAATTATGAAACTTTGGGATTCAAATGTTAGTATGTCTAGAAACTGTGTGAGCTGAAGAGAAAAGCCAGCAATTAACCAATTAGATAATAAACCATAAACAACTAGTGACTTCTTTTCCTCTTCTGTATTAGCTGTCTCCAGCAATGTACTCTTTCTGTTTTGGGTATAGATCAGCTAGAGAATTAGAGTCACCTTTCCATCATAGAAGTGCTTACTAGTTTAGATTTATCTCTCTCACACAGTTGTGCTTCTTATAACCATTACTTCTCAAGTTACGCCTTGCCAGAATCTGTAGCCTGTATAGTACTTGGAGGACATTAAACAAGCAAATGATGGCAGCACTTGATAGCATCCTGGCCCTGGTGACTACTGATAGATACTTTCCAGCTCCATTGTCCACCAATCTTCCTGTGTGTCTATGGGGCATGCTGAGTTTTAGCTACTGTAGTTATGCATATAAAGTTTTCAAATTTCTCCTATTATTCAACTGGTGAAGAATTAATAACTTAATTTCATTCTTAATCTAGAAAATTATTTGATATTTCTTTTGTTGTCTTCATATTTTTTTGACAACATGGAAAAACAAATGACATATCAAATCTTCTCATATAAGACAGGGGTCATTTGATCCTTATCCATTCATATTTCTTGGATATCTATTTGGGAAATCATTTGCCTGTTTCTATTCTCCATCTGCCTCCTTTTATGTCGGTGTTATAAATAAATAAATATAAAAGGAATAAGATAAATTTCCAGACCACATTAGTTACTTCATGTGATTTTATAGCTGAAATTTTCAATTATATCTATATCTTCATGCTAGATCTTCAATACCCGGTAAGTGAAGTCATTTATGAGATTATATCTTATAAAACTRTAGTGCAAATGTTATCATAYGTATACTTCTGGCTCTTGATGTATTGACAGATAATTACCATMTGTAGCTGTGTCCTTTATAGATAGTTATAACATAGTCAAATTAAGAGTTCTGCTGCTGGWCTTTTTTGTAGGGTTCACCGTGCTGGTCCTCGAGAGAAAATATACTTTAAGCCAGAAAATGTAAAAGCAGCTATTGTAACGTGTGGGGGACTCTGCCCTGGTCTTAATGATGTGATCAGACAGGTAAGAATTTAACAAGGTTATATTGTGTTCACTATAGTTTCCATCTTGTCTCCATTAAAACCAACAGATAACACCCCCTGAATTGCAACTGAGCAAATTGAATTCAACCAGAAATAAACTTTTTATTATTAGAATTATGCCTTATCTAGAATTCAACCAAATGGATTTTCTAATTCATGTTTTGTATCATTGTCTACATAGGTACTCTCGACTAGAATAAAACACTTAAACAAGTGATGATTCTCCCTTTTTACCTGACCTTTTTTTTTTTTTTTTCCTTTGTAATGGTTTTAGATTGTCATCACACTTGAAATCTATGGCGTGAGAAAGATCGTGGGTATTCCTTTTGGCTATCGGGGATTTTGTGACAAAGACCTAGCTGAAATGCCAGTATGTTCCTTCTGCTATATCCTGAGATTACCTTTTGGTCTACAGGAAATGATCTGCTACGAAGTTTTTTAATTACCTAAGTTTGTTGAAAGTCTTCTAATAATTTCATGATTATAATCTTTACTTTACCAACTTTGTTCCCTTCTAAAAGTACAGTATTTTAGTCTAGGTATCTGAGAGGCTTTATTGCAGTGGATACTGTAATTATGGAGTAACATCTCTTATTTTATTGATGAATTTTGTTTTATTAGTATGGAAGAAGTTTTTATGCTCCCAAAACCATTAACTGTCATTGTCCTTCAGGTCACATAGCATACTAGAATCTGGTGTTGAAAAAATACAATAGTGACAGTTATGCTTTTGGAAGTCATAAACAACATATCTTCTGTCTGGAGAACAYTTCCCCCGGTCCTTAATTGATTGTATCTGTTGTGATAGTTTACTTGGGAAGTTGGATTTGGAGCCAGGCTTGTCTCAGGCTCTCTTTATGTGCCTCAATGCTTTCTGGAATTTGGGATATTGGTGATTGCAATCCAGTTTCATATAGAATCTTATATTTGAAGCTGCAATAGTGCTCTACATCTTTTCAAGAATGTGTAACATTTGGAGTTGTATCTATATTTAAAGTCACTCATTTACATTTGCTTGTGTTTATAAGTTGACCAGGAAAGTGGTTCAGAATGTTCATCTTTCTGGTGGAAGCTTATTAGGAGTTTCACGAGGTGCACCTACTGTTACAGAAATCGTTGACAGTATGGAGGTGCTAAATTTGTCACTTTAAAATAAATGAGCTGTTTAAGTCAAAATTCATGGGATGATGTGGTCTTGTTTTGCTAATACTGGTTCTGATTGTTGTTTTAATGCCAGGAAAGAGGCATCAATATGCTGTTTGTGCTAGGTGGAAATGGCACCCATGCTGGTGCTAATGCAATACACAATGAGGTTTTTAATTGTCTGGCCTTTTTCTGTACTTGTATGCTCTGCTATTCTTGTAAAATGTGAAAAATGCTAGAGCTGTGTAGTCCTTCTGTTTTCAAATAAATTTCTAATTTCCATTCTCAAATTTTTTCAAATTGCTGTCTACTTCCCTTGAATGGAGGGGTATAAGTTCTAAAGTTTTAACCCTTAAATTTTACTTCTTCGCGAATACTTGTATGCATAAAAAGATAGCCAAAGTGTTCCCACTCCTCGTTCAAATTTCACCCAACTAGAACAATGGCTTCACTTATTTTCCCCTATCTCTTTCAAGTATGATAGGTTTTCAGCTCTTCCTTGATTCATATCAAATCAAACTAGGACATTGTGTAAGAGAACATCTGCAAAGAGAAAGAAGAAAAATTTCCATAGTGAAACTTTTACTTGTCTATCTAATGGTAGACTTTGTTTCTCAGGTTTGAAGTGAAACCAAATTCTGATAACCTTCAATATATGCTAACAATGTTTTGCACTATATCTTTTAGTTTATATTCCACTCTCTAGTTTCTAATGACACCACTGATTTTTATTCTACACTTTTTCATAATTCACATGCGTGCACACACACACACACATATCTATATGCTAATTTCATTACTGTCAGTGTTTTATTTGTTGAATTCTTTCTCCCATTGCTTATAGTGTACAAAAGATTAATTTTAATAATGTAGTTGATTTTTGTCTCTCTATCCTTCAGTGCCGTAGAAGGAGGCTGAAGGTAGCTGTAGTTGGTGTGCCTAAAACCATAGACAATGATATCATGCTTATGGATAAAACATTTGGTTTCGATACGGCCGTTGAAGAAGCACAGAGAGCAATCAATTCTGCTTACATCGAGGTATATGGCAGTACTCATTCTTGATGCATGTCCTTTTTCTTTAGACTGCTTGATGTCAATTTGTTTACTGTTCATGTAGCTGCTTTGCAAAACAGCCTCCAAAAATTTCCAATTGACTGTCTCATTTCCTTCACAGGCTCACAGTGCTTATCGTGGCATTGGAGTAGTAAAATTGATGGGTCGTAGCAGTGGATTTATAGCAATGCATGCATCCCTTGCTAGTGGGCAAATTGATATTTGTCTGATTCCAGAGGTAGCACTCTTGCTGAACATTAAACAAATAAAGTTTCCCTTAGGCCCCTATTTGAGACCATCTATTTTGCACTTCTAAGGTTCCTTTTAATTTGTATGGACCACATGGTGTCCTGAGGCATCTAAAGTATCTCCTTGACACTAAAGGTTCAGCTGTGATCTGTGTTGCAGAAGGTGCTGGACAGGTGAGTAACATCGTATTTTCAATATTTAGGACCATATTCAGAGTCATCTTTTATACTCTGACTATTTCGGTCTTAGAATTGTAGTCAGATTGACGAACACATCTATAAATGGTTATTGTCAAGGTTACAGCTTCTCTCGAATAAATTTTCATCACTCAAGTTGATGTCAGGAGGTTTCCGTATGGCTTTTAAGATTTTAGTACCTTTTATTTCTTCCTCAAACAATAGTTCCATTACAACCTGTTGGTTTCTTTTCCGACATTGGTAGTATCTCGTACTCTGTTTCATTTGTTGAATATTGCAGAATCTTTTGGAGAAAACTAATGCCAAAGATGCGTCAGGGAACACTGTTCTTGGAGATATTGGTGTTCATATACAACAGGAGGTTTGCTTCTCCCGCTTTTATGCTAAACTTGATTACTTCTGGTTGTGGAGTTATAAAATAGTTGCTTAAGGAAATTTTGGATTCTCTTTTCCTTGTGTTTTCCTGTGTCCCGAATATTATTAAAAGCCCTAGCTGGAATGAAAGTTCTGCACTGAGTTGGATTTAAGAGTTCCAGAACATTGTCCGAATAATAAATGGAAGCTTGTGAACTCTCCCTTCAGTTGCAAATAATAGTGTGATGTTTCTCTAAATGTACCTTCACATAGGGCATTATATCTCTTTTGCTTGCAAATCCTAATCTGTAGGATGCATGTACATGTATTTGTTTTTGTTAAAATTTTATGATCATTATTGGATACGATCATGTTTTGTTACTAGAAGGATCAGGTATATGACAGCAGATGTCCTTATAAATCTGTGCGGCATATTTGAACTCTGGAAAGTACAGTTTCCTTTTTCTCTGAATGGCTGCCTGTAATTCATTCAGAATATTCCTGCAGATAAAAAAGTTCTTTAAGGAGATTGGAGCTCCAGCTGATGTGAAATATATTGATCCCACATACATGATCCGTGCTTGTCGTGCAAATGCATCAGATGGAATTCTTTGCACTGTACTTGGCCAAAATGCTGTAAGTCTGTCATCTGCACTTTGTATGTGATTCAAAGCCATACTTTATGCTGCATCATGCAACCATACTGTCATGTTTAGGAATGTAAGAATTTACCATACTTGCTGACAGGCTTCACAGGAGATGCCTGTTCTTCCTCTCTCCCTTAAGAGGGTGAAAATAGAAAAGCAAATGAGAGATGATGAATTGTTTAATACACCACCACTCTGCAACTCACTTGCATATGGCTCCTTTTCTCATGAAACACATTTTGGTTCCATATTTCCAAAATCCAAAAAATGTTGATATATTGAACAATTTGACTGCTCATCTTGTAAAATGAAATTTCACCAGTTCAAATTTAATTTCAAAAGCCCTCTCTGAATTTCCTTCAGTCTCTCTTTGCCTGCAAAAGAGATCCTCAACTGCACTTTTCATTCTTTCTTTTTTTCTTTTAAAATCAATTTAACCATTTTATCTCTCTCTCTCTCTCTCTCCCCCCCTCTCCTCATTTTGAGCTAACCTCTTAAATACACAGAAATTTCATTTCTGAAGAAAGACAGAAGAACATTTCATTTTTATAGCTTCTAAACTTCTGTTGCTAACAAACAGATATAAGTTTGTTTGTGACTTTTATTGCTATTAAACCTATCTTTTATGCAAAGCTTTATATTCTCACTGGAAAAATAAGGTTGCTCCAAAGTTGCACGGAAGCATTCTTCCTTCATTAGATAGCATATGCCAAATCATGAGAATGAGACAAAATTGGATTTCAAGTTTTAGCTCGATATAGACAAAGATTCCTCCGAAGGAAAAAGAAAATAGATTATGTATAACAATTGAACGCTCCAAAAATGGGATCTGGCCAGTTCTTCTATAAACAGAGGAAAAAATATGTCAACAGGAGAATAGCTATTTATGGGCAGTTTAGGCTTGATTGAAAGTTGAAGTGCTATTAGCACAAATTCCATGTCCAAGCACATATATCTTCTTTTGCAATGTTAATATATCCTAATGATGAAATACAACAATTCATCCTCTTTTTTCTATTCTTTTGAACTCTAGACCTGTGATGCGAAATGGCAACAACTTCTATTTACATCATTAGCTCTGTTAAGTTTTCTGCAAAACAGAAATAGCAGAAATGAAGATGGTTTGTTTGAGCATTTTTTACTTGTTTCCTTGCTTGGAACTTCTGATTTTCTACCTTTTTATTTTGATGCACTTTGTCGGGTTTCTGCTTACTTTGAATTCTTTTACTAGCCTATGACCCCTTTATGTGGATTTGGCAGGTTCATGGTGCATTTGCTGGATATAGCGGCATAACAGTTGGAATATGCAATACTCACTATGTCTACTTTCCCATCCCTGAAGTCATTTCTCAACCCAGAGTTGTTGACCACAACAGCCGCATGTGGCATCGATGCTTAACATCAACAGGTCAACCAGACTTTGTTTAAGTATAGAAGCCAGTTAGTTTATACGCCATAAAAGAACAAGAAACCTAATTGTTATTTTCCTTGTAGATTAGGGGAACAGAAAGCCACTCTCATAAAGTTCTCTTTTTTTGGGCTAGTTTCTGTTCATTAATTAATAATACAATGGAAATGTAATCCCGATTCTTTTAGGCATATACCTGCTTCAGTAGAGGCATGTCAATAAGAAACATCCGAATAGACTAGCCAAATACATCTTTTTACTTATTCCATCTTCTGTAATTTATATAGACAGTTCAATTGGATCTTATAAAGCCTCATTCTTACTGGGGATAAGTTTTTAAGTCATTTTCTTTGAATTTTTTGCTCCATGGACTTACATTTCTGACAATATGCGTCCTCAACTTTATGCAATTAGTTTGACTACATATATTTGTCTTATCTCGGCAGAATGTCTAGACTTTATGAAAACGTTGTCTGTTGCGCGTTTACTTAAAGTCTATTTGCTTCGAGAAGCTAGAAAATTGCTATCAGGACGATGTGAACAATTGCTTCTGATTGCCAATGCATTGGAAAGTTGAACAAAATTGCAGCAAACATCTTTTATTTGCAGTCTTCGAAAGGACGGAAGAGAGTTAAATGTCCACCAACCATCTCAAACTGCAGCGAAAACAGGGACATTTGTACCTGAATAAGTGTGGTCCGGCTACAATACAATTTATTCTGTAAGATGGAATTCATTAAACTGCGAAGGTAAGGAGAGGTGCGGAGCTTATTATCTACATTTCGAACATAAAAACAAATTTTCTTTTTTTWWTTWAAAAAAGCATAATTAATTATTTTGATCTGAAGATTTTGAAACCATAATAAACCCATTTAAAACTTTATATCACTATTTGCTTCTTTCTTTGTTTAGGCTTAATTTGGATTGGGGTTTTATTAAAAAATAGCTGTTTTGTTGGATAAAATGTTTTTCAATAAAAAGAATGGAAAAATTGAGAAATCCGAAATTTGAATTTGTAATTTAAATGTAAAATTTTTTGTTTGAAAAAATTTGAAAGACAAAAGGGTTTTGATTGGAAAGATTTGAAAGATAAGTAACAAATAATTTCGTAAACACAACTACTCTAATTTCGTAAAACACTTGAATACGCAAGTATCATTGTCATTCGTCAAACTTGAATAATTTTTTGTTTAATATTCAGGTATTATTGAAAGAATACCTCAATTTTCATTCTTTTAACTGCTTCAATATTCGAGTATCCATTTTATTAAGAGAAACTGTTGAAGACTACCAGGCATCTAGGAAAAAGCTTATGAAGATAGTTTGTAGAGCCAAAGAGAGAAAAGATGAGACGCAGGAAAGAAGGCGTTGTGCTTTGACTGCTAGCATTCCGGTAATTTAATTGATAAATTGCATGAGGATAAYTAATTAAATAAATAATATTCACTTTGATTTGAAGAATTTTTCAAATCAAAATAAAAATCACCAAAATGGTTTAATTTGATTCGATTCCATCACGTACATTAACATTGTGCCAAGAGCAATGGAGATAACTAAAGAACCAAAAACAAAAAAACAGAAAGTAAAAGTTGATTATTACAAATTAGTGTTTAGGGAAAATAAATAAATAAATAAATAAATATAACAGATACATCGACCAGTCATAGACACAGTCAAAACCAAAAAGGCGAGTGGGCCAGAGATTTTGGGCCCAGCTTAGCGGTTTCAGATCCCAAAACGAACATGACTTGTAATCATTACGTAAAAAACATGATAAACGACACCGCTTCTGTCATATAACTTACCTTGATCCGTGAGAAATCAAGACTTCGACACATTCGCACTCTCTTTTGAACTGTTCTTGTCATGACTCCATTTTTTTTTCTTTTTTTTCCTTTCATTTTCTTGGAAAAGTCTGAGCATAAATTCCAAWGGATTTAAAGGATTATGAAGTTTAACACATGATAATGAAGTTCTGCCTAATGGAAAGACATTTTATTTCAATATTTTTGCTATAAAAAATTATATAGTAACACTAAACAAATATCAGCATATCCCTCCACGAACCCCTCTTCTTGAAGAACATGGCCCCTAGAGGAACCCCTTCCCCTCCACCCCTCTTTCCCTTTCTCCCCTCTCTTCTCTTTTCTTGTTTCCTATTACTGTGGTTGTTGACAGCTCTAGAGAGTTATTCACAGCTGGTGACAATTCTTTTGATGCTAAAAAGCATTGGGGGACCTCTTGCTCTTCTTTCGCTTTCTCTTTTTGTTTCTTAAGGAGTATGGCAATTTTCAAGACTACACCAAAGCTTCCATTCAACCAAACATGATTGGACTTGGGTGTGAAGCCAAAATTCACATTTCATGACTTTTGAAATGTTCTTGTGTCTAGTTTTTTCCTTTTTGTATCAGGACTATTATGTAATGAGTTTGGACATGAACCAACTGTTGTTCTCTCATCACTTTTATAGCTCAAGCATGCTGCAGCATCTAGTACCCCATTAGGGCTGTGGGGCACTGATGAAACTGAAGCACTAGCCACATTTGTTGTAGTAGTAATATGTGAAGACCAACCCCCACTCATCACTTTCAAATCTTGAATCAGTTCAAGGCACTTCAGCACTTTGTTCTGCAGATATCAAAAGCAAAGGAAAATATTTCACGAAACTGGAAACTTGAATCACAGAGCTTAGGAATTGAGTGTTTTTGTCCGACGGCCAAAACAAATTTTCTTCATGTAAAATCTATTCATGTGGGGATCCACASCAAAAAACCTTTTACCTTTTCTACTGATGAGATGAAACAAGACATGGCCTTATCAACATCTGTTGTATGTGTTTCTGATGCAACAAATATTGCTACTGCTGCAGCAATCTCAGAAGGCTTGAATTCCAAGAAGTCAATACCTGCATTCAATTCCCACCACCCAGCTCTGTGTATCAATACAAATTTAAAAGTTTTGGACCAATGTCGGTAGGATACAGTATCAAAGTCAAATACAGAGGAAGTATTAGACCTTTGGTTGTGCTTAGGATGAGCTTAATTGCTCTCTCAATCAAGATGTCAAATGCCTTTTGATCATCATCGATTATCTTCCTAAGGAAGTAATCGATGAAGGTATAGGGAGTATAAGAYCTCATTTTCCAATCCAAAGTGCTCAACACCAAAAGCTCCATTCTCTGTATAGTTTTACCTTCAAAAACAAACTTGGGTTCTCCTACCTGTTTAGAGTAACCACATCATTATCAAAGGCAATCAAGAATCCAAGAAAATATGAAATCGCCAGTCGACTAAACATCAATTTTCTAGTTAGTTTTCCTTTTACCTGTAAATCAACAGTCAAAGGCACTTTGATCTCCTCCATTTTGGTTGCAAGTGATAAGCAGGTCACAGCTAACAACTGCACTGACCAAGTTTTACCTTTCTATGCATCCCCGGAAAATTTTGGACAAAGATGACGAATGAGATACATAACAACCGTAGAACTATCTGAAATGGAAGAAATATCACTTGCTTTCTGTAATGAACTTACAGGGAGTTCGTATAGGGACAAAAATCGGTCGAAGTAATGCATTGACAGACAAAATGCTGCTTCTCCAAAGCCATAATGAGCATGAGCCTGTCAAGTACAAAATCAAACAAGTCATATTAAGAATCCACCCGAATCAAACACAAAATGCATGGCGTATAAACCAGAATCAGAAGCTACAATGAATGAATGTGGAAACACAAAATAGCAAAATCGCATTAATCCATTGATTGGCTTGAATTTAACATAACTCAATGCCAAAGCCAAAAACTTCCATAAGGGCAGGGATGAACCAAAAGGTAAAAATGAAAAGCTCTTAAAAGATGGCATGATATCTAAAATCCATTTCTGCTTACCTAACGGAGAAAGGAAAACGAAAGCACAACAGGAAAAGAAACTAATGCCCATTGATAAACCAATCAAAACCCCGATAAAACATATCTGAGAAAATTAATCAAACCGACCTTTAGAGTCCAATCAAGGGCGTCTCTTCTCACACTCATATCAATGTCGCCAGTCCTCAATCTCTTCAGATAATCATCTTTAGGCAAATGGTCTCTTTCTTTCTCAACCATCAAACGAATTTTCTCTTCGCTTAGGCAAGGCAAAGGGATCAATACCGCTGATCTGCCATTACCGAAGCTTAAATCTTTATCATTTGTTTGATGGATTTTCTCATCTACAACCTCTGCAACAGTTTCAAGATCATCAAAGCATAGACTTTCAGCCTCTGTACAGAGAAGGTTTGAGGCTACACAGTCAAAGCTGTTGTGAGCCATTAAAGCTAAACTAAAATATTCTTTACTCTAAAACTTTGCTAAAACCTCGTAAAGACAAGATTTTTATCTCATTTGAATGGGAATTTCAAGCAAAAGATTCTTCTTGGTTTTGTTTCAGGGAGAGATTGGCATAGGTGTTTTACCAATGAAATCAATAGGAAACTGAAAGAAGCAGACAAGATTGAGAGTGAWAAAGAAAAGGGCTGATCTTTGGAGAAACTGTTCCAGTCTCCAGAGAGAGGAGTTTATGTAGGAAGTGTACATTTGTGCTTAGGGCAAAGGAGAGATTGAGGCAGTGTGGAGGCCGTGGTGGCTGTGGTCTAGCAGAACAGAAAGGGTAACAATATGAATAGAAAGATAAACTAAAATCTTTTGTCTCTAATTGTTTCCTTATTGTWAATCATACATACTATTTATCCAATAATCAGAACGATACAGTGTTCTTGAAATAAAAATCTTATATTACACTTCATATAAATATTTTAGTGGCACTGGCAAAATAGTATAAGAAAAAAGATAAAAGGAAAAGAAAAGGGAAATATTTTTATATGGGCACTCCAAATAAGGTGTGTCACAATGGCGCTTGTGAAAGTCTGGTATGAAATGATAATGCCAACATTAACCCCCCTTGTATTTTGGGAAGATTTTGGTGGGACAGTCAAAGGGGATATCACAGAAAGCAATTGACTAAACTGTGAGGGAAGTGATGATGTATTAATGATTTAATGGGAATGGACAGAATTTGTATATTTACTATGTTCTTAAACATTTACTATTGTCTAATTCAATTTTATATTTTTAATATAAAATYTTCAATTGATTGATAAAACATAATTATAACGTAAGCTTATCGATATCTCGTTTCGCTCTTATTAAAATTTTCTATAGATGTAATCGATAAAATTACTTTTGAGAGAAGAGATATTTTCTTTCATTTATATATATCTGATTTTTTCCTCCTAGAGAGGAGATAAGAAGAACCACAAAAGTTCACAAAAAATAAGAGTATATTAGATGAGCATGAAGGAAAAAGTCATGTTAAGAATAAAAAAGAAAATGGTACCATAACAAGAAGAAACAACAAACATAAAATTGCACAATGCAAGACCGGAATGACAAAACATAAAACATATATATGCCATCAATGTAAGAACAAACTTTATAAGTACATTGATATCGAACAAACATAGAAGGAATAAAAGTTATTTATGAAATTGGGAAGGCGATGCCAAAACCAATATTTTCCCGATTAAAAAAACTTAAAAAGAAACAAATAATCAATTTATGATGCCTATTAAAAATTTCTATAGTAAAATCATCATAAGTTAGTACTATATTAAATGATGTTTTTTTTCCGTCTTGACTTGAACTAATAATTTTAATAAAATAATAAGATAATAATATTTTTCGAAAATATTGCATACTTTTTGATCATATTTATATAATAAATCAATAATTTATTAAAATTAAATATATCATATTTTCTTAAAATATAAGTATAATATTTTTTTTCTTTAGAGTAAAAAATTTTCTTGTCATTTATATACATAATCTTTCTCTTAAAATCTAATTCATTGAATGCATTTAATAAAATATRAGTAGAAATAAATTATTTAGTAATATTTATAAGTCATCTAGAATACTTTGTATTAAGAAGAAAAAAATTTAGTTGGTTAGATGAGTACTTCTTTCAAAGGTAAATACGTTCAATAAATTAATAATTAATGAATAAAACATATAAGATACTATTCATTTACATATTTGTTACACGCAACACGCATAAAGAAATTTCTTTATGTAAAACATTTTTTGGAATTTTTTGGCAATGCCCCTATAATATTCTAATAGATATTTAATAGACTTTATCTATGTACAAGTTTTTTCTTTGCCTTCTCTCTCAAATGTCAATCAAATTTGCTGAGTTTTTGAATTTTAACTGTATACCTTTTAAACATCACAGTGGTTGACAGCTGAGACTAAAAAAATAAAAAAAATCTAAGTTAAAATTCATAAAAAACAGTTGATTTTATTGATTTTTTAAAAAAATTTAATGTAAAACGAGGTATTACATGTCAAACTAGGGCAGCAGCCAACGGCGAAAATTTGTGAAAAAGCTCCAAAAAAAATCAAAATTTTGATTATTTTTTACATAGAAAGTTAAATTTCTTAATCTCAATCGTAAATCATTACGTGTTTAATAATTTATGCAATAAAAATTTTAAAAAATTGGTAGATTGGATAATTATTTGAGGGAGAAAGACAGAAAATCTAAAAAATCTATTAAAATATATTAGAGATATTATTAACTTTTTAAAAAAATATTATGCAAGAAATTAAATGTGTTACATTTAATAATTTCCAATATTTTCATTTATTGGGAGTGCACTTTCCTTTTCTATTTCTATTTTTCCTTTGGGATGAGGGGATTCCCTAACGATATTAAAGGAAAAGAAATGAAATGAATTTGGTTGCATAAGTTATCACAAACTCTCTTTGCGGAGTTTAAAAAAATAAAGATCGTAATGTGAATATTGAATTTGAACCCCAATAATGGTTAGGGAAGCTTAATATCTTATTAAAGGAGAGAAATAACAGTGAAAGAGCTTTACTTTATTTATGAGTTACTCATGGCTCCATTTGGTTAAAAAGGAAAAAGTTCCAATTTGACGAAGGAATCTATTCATGGTGGAATGAGAATTGAGCCCCTCATTTATGTGGAAATAAATTTGTTAACTAGGGCTTTATTTGATAAATCGAAGATTGAAACCCTTGCAAAAATATATTATCACATGATGTTAATTTAATAAATTATTATTTCGTTTAGTATTATTTATTGAATTGAGTTATCAAATAAGGTCTAATTACACTAATTTAATGCTCTTTTCGTACAAAATATAGATTCTTTCGTACAAGAAATTAGATGGCAATACAAAATCATATAGATTAAAGGCCATTTTGCAACAATAAATTGAAGCACTTACTCTCTCTATCATTTGACGAATGTAACGCACCATAATTAAGGTATATGATCTTATAATCCATAAGTTGGAATTGTAACTTATAATCTTGTGATYACATGAAAATTTTGATCATATATACTCGATTGCACTTGTTTTTCTTGATATAAACATCCACAAAAGTATTTAAAATTCTCTATCATGCATTAAACTTTTCAGTATTTTCATTAATTTGGTGGGACTAATTCGAGTTCGTTCTACATTACGTTTATAGGATTCACCTCTTAGTTAAATGAAAATCTGACACAAAGCTCTTCTAATATTCTATCACAAAGAGAAATCGAACATATAACTTCATTTTGACTTTGCACATAATGTCCCTTAATCCCTATAGCCCTATAGCTAGAAGCTTGTTCTTACAAAAACTCAACCTCGACAATTACGAGGACCGGGACCGTGACTATAAAGTATATACCCTTGCTTAGGATACTCAATTTTTTGCTCGTTAACGGAGACGTAAAGAATCAAGCATGCTTAATATACTTCCTTTCTTATTTCTTTGGCACTTGGCAGCACAAATTTCTAACCCTTTTTATTCTCCCATAGATCTCTCTTCGCTGTTTCGCATCATCCACCACCCCCGCGACCACCACCACCACGAGGAGGAGGAACTATTCTAAGTTCACCTTTCCACCGCCAGCTTTATATTTACATTAATAGGGTGGTTAACCCCCAAAAATTCTACTTAGACCAACCTCAGAATCGCTTTTGCTTCAAGCATCTTATATCACGTGTACATGAAAGTTTTTGCTATTGCAGCCTTCTTTGCTCCACTTTCTGTATAGTAAAATCTAAAATGGGGTTTTGTGGAGACACACACAAAAACAAGGTTTTCTTGGACAGTTTGAACATACATGCATTTTCGTAAACCGTGGTCCAAACTCAACCCCCAAAACACAAGAAAACTTCCAACTTTATAGAAGTTCTGATTGAGATTCGAGCTCGATGGTTCAAACCCAATAAATTTTTTTTTCTTTGTTTTGAATGAAAAGATTATGTTTCTGTCTCTTGATGCCGTGCCTCGGCATCAAAAGCATCCAGAACATCAGCCATAGCTTCTGCAATTCCTTTAACAACCGTTGGAGTTTTCTGTATATAATATAGAAATGTCTCTTCTGAAGCTCTGGGGTTTCACTTTTTAATTGTGAATTCTCATTATATATGATGGAAATTTTCTTTGACTATTATTTCCTGCTAATGGGATAAAAACTTAGTACAACATTTGTATAATGAATATCTTGCATTGACATGCCATTCCATCCTTGAACACTTTTTATTACTGGAATTATTGGCTATCTCGAATTAAAAAGTTAAATTAAYTCATGTTTTACAATTATATTCCTTTTATATTGTATGAGTTTATGATTCATGTATAATTCAAAAAATTTAAAATTCAATCCTTACCATATGAAGAAAATGTCTCTCTAAGTGTAAAATGTTCACTCGCATGCATGAATAAACCTTGGCATGTGCTCACAAGCGTTTCTTGTTGTCCACATGCTCATGTCAAAATTATTTGAACGTGAAATCATTTAAGATTATGAATTTTGACTTGAATATATGATTTTATTTAGTCTTGCACAAATCAGATTGATAAGGTTTTAAATTTAGAATCATCAATCAAGTATTTATTAGAAAGATCTATAACATATTTTGGAGTATTGAAATATTAATATTCTAATATATACAAACCAACTTGGAACATTCCTAATTCGATATAATCGGTCTAAACCCTAATTGCATGTTAGATAGGACTGATTGGATGCCATAGAAAATTGAGAAAAATACACGCCATTACCACATTCTTAAGGTTTTCCTCTATTGAGCAAAAAACATTCTTGCCTTTTATACGTATATCATTTGATATAGTTGTTTTGTGCTATGTTTGTTCATTAACCTCTAATTCACCTAGACTTGTTCTTGAGGGGATCTTAAGAAACGGAGTTCAGCGACAATGCTTGATGGGACGCCAAACATCAAAGTTAAAGAAATTCTCAACGACTCACAAATGCTACACCATTCGAATAGAAATGAAGTTTTTTTTTATTTTAATACTGATGTGTAAGACATTCACAATTGTATTTGATTGTCTTGTTAATGGATTTATTCTGAAGGTGGTCTCATTAATGTAAACGAAGGGGATTCATAAGCCAAACCATTAAATCTTGTGTTCACTACTTTTGTTGCTTTCCGTGTGATCAATTTTATTTGCATTAAAGAAAAACTTGAATTTGATAATGAATTAAGTAGGTAATCAACCTTACAAATTACAATATCAAGCCGTAACAATCCAATAATAAATTTAAATGGCAATGTACCCTTAATCATCCTTCTCTGAAACAAAAAAGAATCACAAAAGATCGTTTCATGATTTCTTGAATGCATGCATGAAGGTTTTCCAGAGGTGTTTTTCAGCTTTATGATCTTGAGGACAGAACATGATTGCTTCAAAGAGGAAAGGTTGGACTTGGACCATGTTTTGTACCATTTATTCTTGCCCTTTTAAAGATAGAAACGTAGCTTTTTCTATAGAATACCAATAATTYTCTTTGTGGCTTTCTTGTAGACCATTCAGAGCTTCTTGGTAGTTGGTAATACAAGGATGAATTTAGATGGGTCTTTTAATCATAATTTTCTCCGAATTCTTAATGCTTATTCAGAGTTTGTTCAGATTGCATCAAACAAAAATCGTGTAGGGAGTCAGTGTACTTTCGAAAAGAGAATGGGTTATTTTTCCTTTTTCAGAGGACTGATGATCAGGGAAATAAGCTCGAACTGAAGAAATCATTAGCCTGATAATTAATGATTAATTTTCATGTGGCTTTTTATAATTTGTCCTTGATTTTCACAGAAGAATTCATACTGATGATTTCTGGTAAAAGAGTGGGTTTAATCAAGCAGTAACGTTTGTTTAATTCCTGTAATTTATACTCAAATTAATATTTTACTGTACTTTTTCATAAAATATGTAAAAAGATCGTAAAATTCAGTCATTCTTGAGAATGTTTATTAAATTTTGTACCTTTTCCAACTTCGAACTCACACAATGCAAACTKCAAATGTAATAATTCCCTAATTTTGTATAAAATATTTAAGTGCATAACTATTTGATACTTTGATCGATAAGGCCTTGTCTAAATGGCAAGTGCTCAGACACCCAACCAGAAGAAGGTTGAGAGTTCAATTCCTATTAAAGTGCAGGTTGTATTTCTCTTGTTGTAAGGAGGATATTATTCACACCTTTTGCATATGATCTCGTAATTTTCACCAGTAATATTGACTCCTCTTGTAGTGGTTGCATTTATTGTAGGATTCCTTTAATAACGCAATGAAGCATAATTTGTAACAACTTTCTTAAATCCTCTTATAAATTTGAATTGACAAGTTTAAGACTTATCTTTTATCACTTAATAGTAAGTTCACATGTTGAGTTTAATAATTTTTATATCTATTCAGTTTAATAATTTCTACCATTTCTTCTATTTTCTCTTCTTGGCTATTGATCAATAGATTTAAAGGAATTAAAAAGGTCAAAAGCATATATTTAACCATATTCAGAGTTTTCTTAAATTGGTTATCAAAAACTCTAACCAACTCCAAAATCAACATTCAGATTGAAATGTGTATAAGTAAATGGTTACTGTTTAGACATCGAGATACTTTTTATGTTTCAATCTTTAGATATTAGTGTTCAGACCTAATAAACCCTATTTATTAGAGGGTTCTTGTGTAAGTGTTTTTTAAAAATTCCTCTTAGTCTGTAATGGCTATAAGGCCTGCAATTTGTTATCAATGAATCGAGAACTTTTTATTCAGGCCCCATCACCGGGGCTTGGCTTTGTGAGAGCGAAAGAAGCAATAGTTTCTTGAAAGTGTGCATTTGGAAGGAATGGCAGAAGAGAGTAATTTCGTAAAGACTTAAAAATTCGAGGTCACATGACATTGCTTGATGTTGATGAAAATTTTTCTTCATTGGAAGGAATTATCAATAGTTATCCATGATTGTAACAGTCTATTTTGTTTATTTCTATATTTATAAGTGTACAACAACATGTATCTTCTGTATATAAATGAATGTCTCCCCACAGCTCATGAAGCTTGAGGCATTTTCTTTGCATGGTATCAGAGCAAATAGGTGAATCCTCTACTTGTTTATTTTCAATGACCAAATCTAATATTTCTAAGCTTCTGCTCAATACAAAYGATTCACATATTGACCATTAAACTCACTCC
Source organism: Rhazya stricta (assembly GCA_001752375.1). Lineage (NCBI taxonomy): Eukaryota > Viridiplantae > Streptophyta > Magnoliopsida > Gentianales > Apocynaceae > Rhazya > Rhazya stricta. The sequence goes on from MEJB01000094.1 coordinate 2,967,422, forward strand.
CACAAATTATCTCTTGTGGCATCATCAATTTGTTCCCCGGCTTGAAAGTCAAGATCTTATGGGCCATTTGGATGGGTATTGTCTACATCTCCTACTCAAGTTCATCTGGTTCCTAATCCTGCCTACAAGACATGGCATACGTAGGATAGCATTGTACTCAACCTTCTTTTTGTATGCCTTTCTCACTGAGGAATGTATGGCTGATGTTGTTAATTGCACTACAACTTCTTGATGCTTGACTGACTCTTGAAGTTTCATTTTCTCATAGTTCAAAGACTAGAGAACTCCAACTAAAAGATGAACTTCAACCCAATTGTTATGTGATCAGTTTAGTGCTATTAGCAAACCAATTGATGAGCTTTTTTCTCGATCATTAGTTTCTATGCGGCCTTGGTTTTGATTTTAAAATTTTTTCAACCTCCGCGTTGTCACAGTTACCGCTGCCCTCTTTTGTTAATCTGGTTCCGAAAGCTATCAGTCRTGAGCTTTTTTCTCGATCAATCCTGGGAGATTCTTCTGCTTAGTCGACTATGGTTGTTCAACRTGATACATCTTCTGGCCGTTTCAAACCRGCCTCTCTTGATGCTATTAAAGGCCAGTCTTCTAGGACCTTTCTAACCACTTGCCAATGGTGTCATAAAGAACGACACTCTGCCAAGAAATGTCATAAACTTGGTAAACTCTTGAAGAAAGCTAGGTCTGAAGGTTTGATTGAAGCATTCTGCTATCTCCCTTGCTGATTCTCAAGATACTGACTAGTACACAAATAGAAGGCAACTTCGCACATGACGAATGATGTTGCTGCTTTTGATAAATTTGTCCCTTACACTGGTAATCTAGGGGTATTTGTGGGTTACGGTCAATCTTTACCTATTTCTCGCATTGGTTCTATCTCCTCTCTTGTTGCCTGTCATCCTTTACAAATGTCTGATGTTCTTCTTGTTCCTCACATTACTAAAAATCTATTGTCCATTAGTAAGTTAACTCGTGAGAACAGTTGTTCAGTGACATTTTCTTCTTCTGGTTTTACCATACAGGATCTAGCAACAAGAACAGTGGTGGGAGTCGGGCCCTATGAGAAAGGACTTTATATTTTGATCGTGGCCATGCAAGTATTTTTGTCTAGTCTTTYCCAATTTAATCTCTGATATCATTCGGCATGCACACTTAGACATCCTTCTTTTCGCAAGGAAACCATTTCTGGCATTGCGTCATACTATGAGAGGATGAGAAAGGCTAATGTTCCCACATTCAATGGAGGAGTGACCCAGAAGCTGTGTGAAAAGTGGTTGAGGATATTGAGCGAAACTTCAAAACTTTTGAGATACCTRAAGAACTTTGGGGAGAAGTCATTATACCATTCTTGGTTGTTGATTTGGAGATCTGACGTTAGTGGACTTAGCACCAAGTTACCTTCTCAAATGGAGAGCCCTTGACGTGGAACATCTTCAAATGGGCATTTTTGGAACAATATTTCTCCACCTTCTTATGAATGGAGAAGTAGAAAGAATATTTCAATCTCAAGCAAGCACAGGGGATGTCCGTGACGGAGTATGCATATAAATTCAACTCATTGGGCATGTTCRTCTAAAAAATAATGGGAAATGACCCTCTAAAGATGATGAGATTTTRGGAGGGGTTAYTGGGTAGAATCCAGATTCAATTGTTTGCAGTATTCTCCCGAGACCATGCAGATGTGTATCAAAGAAGCATCTGATTTGAAGCAAACATTAAGAMAGGGGACGCGGAAAGGGRCGTTTGTAGATATGCAAATCTTATTAAATTAAATTTTCATAATCTATTTAAATAATTAAAAATTAATTTTATTTTTGATATGTCAATGAATGAAACGGTGACACGTGTTATTGATGATGAGGTTTAACCAATGAAATTCAAGGAAAGCTTGGTGAATCATGTGACGCCGCATCACTTTTAAGTGTCACTTCGACCAATTAAATCAATTAGCTTTAYCTATAAATAGAGGCCAAAGCACAAAAGGAAGAGGTCCAGAAATTCATATCAAAGCCCAACATCGAGATAAGTTTAGAAGAAAGAGCATCAAACCTCTCTCAAACTCCACAATCAAGCTACGATGCCCTCGATAAATTTCAAAGAAAAGAATCAACGGATCAAGTTCTCACCACGAGAACATTTYAGAAATTGTAACATACATCTTATTAAATTTATAAGATCAATATACAATTGTTTCATATCCCTCTTATTTTCTTATATTATTTTACAAACGAGAGAATCGTGTAAACAAATTTTGGCATGCCCAGTAGAACCGTTTCTGTCGTTCATCTCTTTTCTTCAAAACAAATCAAGTCAAATTCATCAATGGCCCCTAAAAACAACATCTCAAAGGCTACCCCTTCCAGATCGCAACACGTAGTGCTGTCGCCAAGTCAATCATGCCAGTCATATATGCAGGACCTGTGACACRGAGCAGGGCTCCATCTAATGATAGGAAAGAAGTGGAGTACTTCTCGTATGATCAGATTGCGAATACCCCAACCCCTTGTTCAATGACATTCCTCCTCAAGAAGCGGGAGTTAGATTTGTTATCAAAATGACTCTGTCTTTGTTGAATGCAGGAATCAAACCCCAAAAGTTCATACATGTTGAYGATGGATATACTGTAGATGAGACGCTAGCAACTCCTCAAGAGGATTCGAAGCTCGATATGATGGCTCATGAAAATCCAACCACAAGTTCATCCGCTATGCCCGTTATGATTGCGAACATCTCAACCATTAAAGAAYAGTTCTCAAATATGACAAAGTTGGTGGTAAATCTTGCAAAACACACACAACAGCGAGATCTCACAATGGCACTATTGTTGAATCAACTTTACAATGCTGAAGATTGAAGACATGAGAGAAGCGGCAGCTTCAAAAGAAGCCACAACGATTCAAGTCTCGTCAGATGGACTAATTCCTGTTGACCAACTAAAGGATTTCATCATGGACGCCACTAAGGACAAGAATCAAAAAAGTATTAAATCTTCCTTCGCATATTCTAAACTATATACCAAGAGGATTGATAACTTGAAGATACCCATAGGCTATCAACCTTCGAAAATTTTAGCAATTCGATAGTAAAGGAAATCCTAAACAACATATTGCACATTTCATGGAGACTTGCAAAATGCCGGCAYATATGGTGATTACCTTGTCAAGCAATTTATTCGATCTCTCAGAGGAAACATATTCGACTAGTACATCGACCTCACGGTTGGATCCATTGACAGTTGGGACGAATTGGAGCATGAATTCCTCAACCGCTTCTACAATACCCATCGAACATTAAGTATTTTGGAACTCAGCCATACCAAGCAATAGAAAGATGAACCTGTTATTGATTACATCAATCGATGGAGAAATTTGAGCATAGATTACAGAGATCGCCTCTTCGAACAATCTACAATGGAGATGTGCATCCTAGGTGTACATTGGGGCCTCCAATACATCTTGAAAGGAATCTAACCAAGAACCTTCAAAGAATTGGCTACCCGGGCTCATGATATGGAGTTGAGCATTACGGCCCATAGAGATCAAGGAGTTTCGATACCTGAGCCATGGAAGAAGTAGAGGTTTGACTTCAAGAAAACAACTAAATCATCTTCTAAATTTGACGCGAAAACATCCATGACAACAACTGCAGAATCTGTTAGGATACCTACAAAAGTAAGCAGAAAGATTACGGAGAAAGTAAGTGTTACTTCAGATCTTGGAAGAAGACGCATGAATTTGAAAGATATCCAAAACAAAGAATATCTATTTCTCGATTCTGACGTTTTGGAAATGTTTGATGACATGCTGAAAGCCTGGATCATCTAACTACCAGATATTCAAATTATTGCAAATATTATCGTCTTCTTGGCCACCCGATCGAGAAATGCTTCATCTTTAGGACAAAGTCATGGAGTTTGCTTGTAAAGGATGCATTTCGCTGGAAGAAAAAAGGGTGATTCTAATCAAATAAGCATAATACCATATACTTTCCTCTCCAAATCTTTTAATGCAAATGCTTTAGATGTCTCACGATAGCTTGAATACTTTTTTGAGATCAAATTTGGGTAGTTCGAAGTGATGAAGTTCGATGTAAAGTCCTCATCTAAATCTTCTTGTAAATCTCTCAACCAAGTTACAGACATGGTTGTAAAGCTATTTGAAAATATTGAAAGCGGCAAAGTTGATGATTATGATTCTGAAGGTTGGACAGTTGTAAAATGCCAAAAGAATCATGAAAAGAAATTATAAAGAAGAAAATCGTTCAACAAACTAAAACAATAAAAAGGAATGTACCTAAGCAAATATGGTTATTCCTGGAAAGGTCATCAACAAATCAAARAGGTCATACATACSCAAGTACAAACGACTAATTACATTGGGAGAGTTCTTTCTAGGAACATTAACTGACAATCTTGAAGTTGTCTCCTGTTCTATCATAGATAGAACGGAGGTAAGTAACTCCAGGCCTTCCTCTTCGAAAGATTTAGTTCAAGAAGATTGTCTTGTGCAAGCTAAGGGATGCTCTTCAAATTCAGTCGCATGTATGACGGTCATAATTTTCAACGATGATGATTTGTTGTTGGGTTCAAAACCCCATAACAAACCTCTATTCGTATCAGGCTATGCACAAGAAAAGAAGGTAAATTGAATATTGCTAAATGGAGGTTCAGCAGTCAACATTCTTCCTTCACACATGTAAAGAAAACTTGGGATTTCCTTTGAAGAACTCTCTCAAAGTCACCTCATGATCCAGCGCTTTAATCAAGAAGGTCAAATAGCATTGGATCATTTAGTTAGACTCACTAATTGATGAGATGTCATCGAGTGCTTTACTCCATGTGATCAACTCCAAAAACTCTTACAATATGTTGCTTGGAAGACCTTGGCTTCATGACAATGGGGTTGTACCCTCAACAGTCCACCATGCTTCAAGTACATTGATAATGGTGTTGTGAAGAAGGTAATTACTGATGACAAACCCTTCATGGAGGTAGAAGCATATTTTGCAGATGCAAAAGTTTACCTTATATGAAAGTCTGATAGTACCAGAGAAATAAATTCAAGGTAAAGATGATGTTATTCCCAAACCTCAAACCTTCATTAAATCATCTTTGAAAATTAGTGGGTAATGCAGAAAGCAGTAAGATAAACACATAACATATTCAAGCACCTATTGTCCTCCATTATACTCCAAAATCAATGAGGAAGGAAGGCTGAACTCCCTTTTCTGAAGTCAAATCTTTACAAGGATTTAATGTGCCATTGACTAAGATTGAGGTGTTGAAGCAATAAAAGCCTACTTTGAAAGGTTTTGCATGACCGGGGCTAATGGTGAAGTATATTCGTTACCATCCAAAAGAACTGAAGAGGTTTTCAATCCTAACGCATACAAACTCCTAGTTGAAGCTGTATATGACCACGAAGTCAAATCAAAGGGTCATGGCCTAAATGAGACATAGAAGATACTAAAGCAAAATAGGTATCCTGTGGAAAGTTTGCGTGCGGGCATCGAATTCAAGCAACCTGCACTTGTGCGCATAGCAATAAAGCGAGTAAGCAATTGCTATACCTCAATGAAAAATGAATGTTCGACGGTGGTCGCAAGTCAGTCTTCGATCGATTAGGGGAAGTAAACTCTCATGCGTCATTTTTTGAGCAGTTAGGACTCCAAGTAAGGATATCAAATAGAAATTTCACCTTCAAAAGATTGAGAGTAGACAAAGAATCCAGGACTATTCAGAAGATTGAAAAGCCTTTATATGCGAAGATCAATGCAAACGAATGTCGAAGTAGAATACCTTCCAGGATCAAGAAGAAAAGTACACTTCTCGTGAATTGTGGTAACGTCCTCAAAGCTAAACTAAAAATCGTAATTCATACAAAGCCAAAGGAGGAAATGAAGAAAATGTTGGCTTTTCTTACTATATCAGCATTATTGATGAACATAATAAAGAAGAAGATGCTGAAGAAGCACCTCCTGAACTTGAGGAAGGCACGAAAGCTACTGTAGATGAGTTGAAAGAAATCAACTTGGGCACTGAAGAAGATCGATGCCCAATCTCATAAGTGCTCTTTTATCTCCAAAATAGAGTGAAGTGTATACGCAACTTCTGCAGGACTTCAAGGATGTCTTTGCTTGGATGTATAAAGAAATGCCAGGCCTAGACCTAAAGATTGCAGTTCATCATCTAGCTATCAAATGAGGGGCTAGACCAGTAAAGCAATGACAAAGGCATTTTTGCCCAGACTTGATCCCTTCAATTGAAGCAGAAGTCAACAAGCTCATTGAGGTGGGGTTCATCCGAGAGGTCAAATACCCCACGTGGATCTCAAGCATTGTTCCTGTAAGAAAAAAGAATGGTCAAATCCAAGTGCGCGTTGACTTCAGAGATCTAAACAATGCATGTCTGAAGGATATTTTCTCCTTCCTATCACCGAACTCATGGTTGATGCAACCACTGGATACAAGGCATTGTCTTTCATGGATGGGCCATCTGGCTATAATCAAATATGGATGGCACCATCGGATGAAGAGTGACTAATTTTCGCAMCCTCAAAGGCATTTATTGCTACAAGATGATGCCGTTTGGTCTGAAAAATGCAGACGAGCAATACAAAAAATCTTCGATGACGTGCTCCACAAATATGTTGAATGTTATGTGAATAATCTAATTGTGAAGTCACAAAAATGTGATGATCACTTAGAAGATCTAAGAAAAGTTTTTGAACGACGCGTCATCAATTGAAGATGAATCATTTGAAATGCACATTTGGATTACTTCAGAAAAATATCTGGGATTTATTGTGAGCCAACGTGGCATTGAGATTGATCAAGCTAAAATAGATACCATATTGAGAATACCATAGCCTCGGAAAGTGCATGACATCCAAAGCTTACAAGAGAAGTTGGCCTATCTAAGAAGATTCATCTCAAATCTTGCTAGCAAATGTCAACCATTCAGTTGGTTGATGCAAAAGAAGTACCTTTTGAATAGATGAAACTTATAGCAATRCATTCAAAAGTATAAAACCATACCTGGTAAAATCTCCCATCTTGGTTGCACCAATACAAGGGAAGCCTTTGTTGCTCTATATCTTCGCCCAAGAATGTTCTGTTGGAGCTTTGCTTGCTCAAGAAAATGAAGAAGGGAAGGAAAATGCCTTGTATTACTTGAGTAGGATGATGACTCCAAATGAGTTGAAGTATTCGCCAATAGAAAAGTCATATTTGGCTCTCATATTTGCAATTCAGAAGCTAAAACACTACTTTCAAGCTCATACGGTGCGATTGCAAATCCGATCAAATATATCATGACTAAATCCTTACTTTCTGATCGCTTGGCGGGATGTTACCTACAGTTGTAACAATTTGAAATAATTTATATCCCTCAAGAAGCTGTGAAAGGGCAAGTTTTAGCAGATTTCTTGGCTGATCACACCTTACCTACTGAATGGGATTTGGTGGATGATTTGCCAGACGAAGATGTCTTGCTAGTTGAAGTCTTACCTCTATGGAATATGTATTTCGATGGAGCTACTCATTGAACTGGAGGTARAGCTGGAATAATCTTCATTATACCTGAAGGCGATGTCTTTCCATATTCATTCTCCTTAACTCAACAATGTTCAAACAATGTTGCTGAATATTAGGCACTCATCCTTGGATTGAAAATGCAAGAGCTACAACTTAAGGTCTATGRAGATTCAAAGCTAATAGTTAATTAAGTCCTTGATGTCTATGAAGTGAAGAAACTTRAACTCCTTCTATATTRCAAGTGCGCAAGATAAATAATGAAATGATTGGGTGACGCAAGTATAGAACATGTGCCAATAAACGAAAACAAACAAGCGGATGCTCTGGCGAAATTAGCTTCTATCCTCTTATTGCCGAATCCACAAAATTAAATTTTGATCTGTCAAAATTGGGTTATGCCTTCTTTATCAGAAAATGAAGAAGGCGATGAAGAAGAAGATGCAGATAGCAGAATCAATGTTATTTCAGCAAACGATATTGATAAGGAAGACTGCTATCAACCACTCATCTATTACTATGTTATAGTATCCTACTTGAAGAACCACATAGGAAGAGTGACATCTGACAACGGGCTCCGAGGTTTGTTTACTTCCGACATATCCTTTATCGATGTTCATTCGAAGGAGTCTTCTTGTGTTGTTTCGGAGATGACGAGACAATGCAATCACTTGTAGAAGTTCATTCGGGTGTATGCGGAGCTCATCAATTCAGACCCAAGCTACATTTTTAAATCAAAAAAATGGGGTATTACTAGCCTAAATGGTGAAGGATTGCTTGGAATATGCTCCAAATGTCAAGCTTGTCAAATTCATGCCAATTACATCCATTAGCCACTAAAAAAATTACATCCAACAGTAGCATCTTGGCCATTCGATGCATGGGGGCTTGATATAGTTGGGTCATGCYAAAGTCATCTACTGGACATGTGTTCATCCTACAGCAACGGATTACTTCCCAAAATAGGCTAAAGTTGTAGCACTGAGGGAGGTGAAAGGGCAGAATGTGTTGACTTCATTCACACGAACATCATATATCGCTACGGAGTCCGAAGATACATCATCACTGATAATGAAAGGTCTTTTCACAATAGTGCAATGACAAGACTTTGTGAAAAGTTCAACTTCAAACAATACAACTCTTCGATGTATTATGCAGCCGCTAATGGATTAGCTCAAGCTTTTAACAAGACTCTTTGCAACCCGTTGAAGAAAGTTGTCGATAGGTCAAAAAGAGATTRGCCTCTAAAAATTGGAGAATCCCTATGGGCGTATCGAACATTTCGTACTCCAACCCAAGCTACGCCATATGCGTTGGTCTATGGTGTCAAAGCAATTCTTCCTCTKGAGCGTTAATTACCTTATTTAAGGATAGCTATTCAAGAAGGGCTCATAGAAGAAGAAAATGCGCRTTTGCATCTTGAAGAGTTAGAAGCACTTGATGAAAGATGGTTGGAAGCACAACAACATCCGGAATGTTATCAAGCTCACATCTCTAGAGCCTTTGACAAAAATGTTCATCCTCATTCTTTTCAAGTGGGTGATATGGTCCTCACAATCCGAAGGCCGATCATATATCATCAAAAGATAAAGAAGCTCACAGTAAAGTGGGATGGTCAAAAAGTATATTCAAGTGGCTCGTACATCCTTGTTGACAAAGATGGATCTAAGCGTTGGCCCCACCAACGGCAAGTATTTGACGAGCTACTATGCATAAATTGAAAAAAAATTCACTATGCTCTTAGTGTACAAGCCTAAATTGCACATGCTCCTTGATAAGAGCTAAAACTGTCTAAATATTTCAAAYAAATTCAAGATGCTCCTAACCTGCATRAGCTAAAAATGGGAAAACTCCCTCCAAAAGTGTTATATGTGGTGAAACTATTAAAGTAATCCAATAAGTCCAAGTTGGTACAAATGGATGTTCCGAGCCTGCATGAGCTAAAACTGCCGAAAATACCCACCAAAAGTATTGTATGTGGTAAAACTGCTAAAACGCTCTAACAAGTCCAAGTTAGTAAAAATGGATACTCCTGGCCCACAAGAGTTTAAACTATGTACGGTGTTCCCTAAAACTTCTTTCACATCTTTGAATTACTTTTTGACTTGATTCTTTTTAAAAGGATACGTAGGCTACTTGGAAATCAATTTCTAAGTTCAGTTATAACATAATAGAGTGAATAATCCTTAATCGAATAAAAAGTTTGTAAATAAAAGATAGATAAAATGGAAGAGCAAATGCAAATTTTATTCATTTACTACATATAAATAAGTGTTTGAATAGGGGGCACGAAACAAAGTCTATTCAAACATTGAATTGCAGATTAACTATCTCTTCCTTGCATGTTTCGAGAAGTCCCTTCATATCTTCCAAGTTCTTCATGGCCTTGTTAGATTGAAAAAGAGTGCTCAATGATGATAACTTCATCTCTCTTGGCAGAACAAACAACCTCTACATTCCTCAACTCTTCTCAGGTGTAGCTTGGAGTTCCTTCTTCTTCTCCTCAAGAGCGTTAAGTTCCCCTCGTAGGTTGTCAATCTTCATGGAAGTTGTCTAGTGACTCCTCTCAGACTTCATGAGTTATGACATGGCTCTAGAAAGAGACTCAAAAGACACCTCTTTAGCCATCAAATCACATRCGGAGGATCTCAAAGAGTTATATTTGTGAGCCATTTCAAAGAGGTCAACTAAATACTCCTTAAAGGTAGGAAGTTAAACGGGTCTCATCTTCTTCATCTCTTCAAGTACTATCCACACTTCTTCCTCAATAGCARAAATGGATTCAATCAGTGCTTACTCGAAGATATTGATGCCACAAAAGTTGAAGATATTGACGTTGAACATTTTTTATGATGTCAATTCCATGRAAGTCATAAAAGGTGGCAACAAYAGGTTGCCTTTGAGAAGGCCTTACCCTTTCATTGCATKAAGGAAGAGGCGGACCGCTTGTCTCCAGATTTATGCTAGTTAGCTTCCCAACAGGATTGCTAATTAATGGCAGAGTAAGCATAGGAGATTGAGCARTATCATTGGCATTCTCACATAGGCCAATTTGAGGCAAGATATTCTTGACCCCGTCTATAAGAAAAGGAACTTCATTTGCATAAGRAAGACCTTCAAGTTCCCCTAACTGTGCAAATTAAAGAGCTAGAAGAAGTTTAAACTTAATTATATTTATGTTGAGAGTGATTTACTTACATGAAGTGCTAAAGTTTGAGGAGACATAGTCGAACTAGGTGTTCCTTGGAAAAAGCTAGAAGAGGTAGTAGGACCACCTATTATCTTCCTTTTCCTCTTTAAAGGATGATTCCATGGTCTATCTTACTCAGTATCACTCACTATCCCATTTTCATTGGAAAGGGTATTGACTCGCCTACCAACTGTAGAAKAACTCGCAACTCCCGATTGAAATTTCACTCCAGGGAGGCACAAGAGTAACTTGTTCGTTCGAGGAATTGCAGCTTCTTTTAGAAGTAGGAGAAGGTCTTAGAGAACTAGAGATTGCTACACCCTTTCCCTTAGAAGAAATTTTGGCAGTACAACTTGAGCGAGATCCCACCACGTATTATACTCCTTCGTAGCAAGTGACTTTGATGTCTTTGCGGGAAGTATAACAAGATCGCATGTCTTAAGGCGAATAGACGATTTTCAAAGTCGAAAGTTATCCTTTAATATGTGCGAGTAAAATTTCTCTCTCGAGTCACTAGGAATGTCTTAACAAACCCGAATTACTTGCAGAATCTATGCGGAGTATAAGATTCTGTCACATACATGGAATCCTATCGAAGGGTCAAGAAGTTGGAGTGTACACTAACAAAGCAACCAATTCAAGTCGATGATAAAGTCCCATCATTTGCCAAAGGTCGCTCAAAGTCACAAGTCATGTAGTTACATGTAATGGAAGAAGGATCTATGCATTTGAAAATTGCTTGTGCAGCCGAAAAGGTGAAATATTTAGCCATCTTCTCTCTATGGAACTGATCATCCTTGCARTCGAAATACAGCTTTTACTCTTGTGATGGATTCCAAAGTACTGAGCAATTTATGCGTATATGTAATGAATTGGGAATGTTGCACGACATTCCTTTAGAAACGGAGACTGGGAGACCTTGCTCAAACCATTGTAGATACTTGGCAAATCTGGTATAGCTAGTGAGAAGCTCCGCTTAGAAGCCATAAGACTAGCCACCTTAATGACATCAGGACAAATGCAATTGATCTCTCTGCCTGGAAGAACAAATTTACATAGCCAACAAGACAAAGACAAAATTGCTGCCAAGTTTACGTCCGTTCTCAAAGACTTTGGATGTCGAGTACTTTGGGAGAGTGTAGATGGRATATTAGGCTTGTTTTAGCTGCGGGGAGTTTGGGCACAAGGTAGTTGAGTGCCCTACTAGAAACTAGTTAGGGGTAAAACCGCCAGAATTGCGTGAACTACAACCATAACAGGCTAGCAGCCATAGAAAATGACAAATGCAGGAGGTTTTGCCTTGACTCAGGAAGAGGTAGATGCATTGGATGATGTGGTAACAAGTACGGTTTATGTAAACACCATTTCAACTTACAATTGTTTGATAGTAGTTCTACCCACTTTTTTGTTTCCACTAAATATGCTAAAACTTTAGGACTTGTTCTTGAGCATATTTTTAGAGGATGTAATACCAGTGACCACTACARGYTAGGGACTTACGTTAAATAAATAAATGAAAAGAAAAGAAAAGTAAATTTGTAAATAAATTAATAMGTGGTTATTAAAAGATAAACAACTTACAAGCTTATTAAGGTTTGTTTTAGGGCTTTATTAGGGTTAGGTATATAAGATCTTATCAATTCTCATGCCTCCATATTCTGGACATCATGAGGCAGAGAGTTAACATCAAAAGCTGGGAATGTGAGAGGACTGTCATTTAACACTATGCCAAATGTGGAAAGAGATTACTTAAGTTAGAGAATTAGCCGATCATCGTAAGGTAAGTGGAATATGAATCTTTATCTGATTCTCTTAAGAATCGATTGATTGTTTTCATATAACTATTGGTCAAACTTATATGATTCATTGTTAATGATGTTTGTGATTTGATATGAATATACAGAATTGTTTGTTTAGGGACAAAGTCAAATCTAAGTCATGGAAGGAACATGCTTCGATTATTTCTAATTATCCACATAGCGTGGCCATAAAACTACACCTTTACCTGTCTGGCCATCCTAGCCGGAGTTTTGCTAGGCTTGAATTCAAGATTTGACACAAAGACTTAGTACGATTTTTGTCCTAAAGATATTTGCTTCTGATTAGCTATGTTTATAATATGATTTGTATTATAAATATAATCTTTGTCTATGTAAAGTTTCTTCGGTTTATATAAAATCATGTTATTATCCTTGTGTTCTAGTAGTTTTCTTTTCTTTTCTGCCAAGAACGTGTAGCCAATCCCAAGATAGCAAGTAATGGCACCTCGTTACGTCTCTCCATATAACCCTAGTAAGGCCACCTTGATGGGTCTCTTTTGTGATTAGGTGCTAGTGTGTGCAACTTAGGACATGTTGCTTTGTTATTATTTTTCTTTCTTTCTCTGTGTCTTGTTGATTTTTCATTCATTCTTATTTTTTGTCCTTTTCTGCCTTCTCTCTTAGTCTCCATTACAGTAACATGTTGTCTTGGATTTGATGCCAAGAAAAAGGTAYATCTCCTTGTTTTCTTTTGTTGCAGTAGCCCATAATTTCTTTTTAGGAAATATGAGAGACATTTCAGTAGTTTCTCTTAAGCTTCTCTCCGTGCTTCTGCTATCTCCTACATGATAAACGTTTTTATATTTCTTTTGTGTATTGTGGCTTTCACGCCTTCCTTGAGGGCCTARGATTAATATATATTTTCGTATTACTGATTTACAAATTTCAAAAATCTTCTTAACCTTAATGCTCAAATATTTATTGGGTGAAAGATAAATTTTCCAATTGGATCTTTAATACTTGACTTAAACCCTTTCAATCCCACTTGAAGGAAATTATTCTATTTACAGAGTAAGTTACTCATTCCACAACATCTCCCTTTTCAGATCAGAAAGCGACATTTTGGAGTAAGGACATGAGGTTCAAGATTGAAGAATTACTAGAGTTTTAATTTTTTATTCGAATGTTTTCTTATTAGAACCTTCCAAATCTGGATTTGGTTATCTTAGTTGTATAAGACTTCAAGATAATGGATTTCTCATCTTTTACTTATGTATGGAATATGTTAGGAAAGTTTTGTTTTCTAATGAAGGGCTTGTATTCTTTTAAGGGAAACTTAGAGAATACAATCGTATCACATCCCGGGATACAAGTTTAGACCCGAATTTGGGGCTTGACAGGGGGCTTACTCAATAATCATATAAAAAATTTAAAAAGATAGTAAATATATATATTTAAAGGTTTGTCAAATCTCAAAATGTGTTTACAATTGTCCTTTACGAGTTTTCAGACCTTAAAAGTTATTTTTTGGATGAAAGAGGGAGGGGCGTGATAGAAAGTTGGTCAAAAGATTGCATGAAAGTTGCAGTGGCTCTATTGTAGCTGCTGTAGCTTCTTTGTTTGAAACCAATTATTTCCCAAACGATAGAACATTGCTCAATGTAAAGAATGAGATGGAGATATGATTTTTAATAGAATCACGAGGAGGTGGAGGAATTGGAGGCAGAAGAAGGAAGAGCAAGAGAGAAAGAATGAAATAGAGGAGGAGGAGAAGGAGGAGGGGGCATCTTCGACAGCTAGGGGAGAAGGAGGTAGAAGAAGACAAGATCTGATTTTTAAGAAAATTAGGAGGTGGTGGCAGAATTGGAGGTAGGAGAGGAAGAGGATGAGGAAGAGAAGAGGAGGAGGAGGAGGGCGGCAAGCCAGCGGCAATAGCAGTATAGAGAGAAGGAGATAGAAGAAGGTTAGGGTTTATTTTGTCTAAAATGATAAAAATGCCCTTCTCTCATTAGAATTTAGTGGAAGTTTTAATAGAAGGTACAAAATATTGATACTTTTTGAAACTTTAAGGGTATCGACTTACCGTTTTAAACTTGAGGGTCAAAAACCAAAATTTTGGTAATCTTGAGGATCAAACAATATAGTTTACGCTTATATATAAACAATCAAATTCATCCATTTCTCTCCCATTTGATTTCGTAAGCGATTCTTCACAATTTTCATCGTTGAAAATTCTCTCTCTATATTTGCATTGGCAATAAGTAGAATTAGTGCTAATGTTTCTAACATGTAAACCAGTGGATATTCTTTATCTCTTTCATTCTCACCGATCCACCTCACAAGAATATTACCAATATCTTTCAATGAATGAAAAGTCAACTCATGTGTGCATATCCAAAATATAAATATCAAGCTAATTCCAAGGGTCATGATATCAATTGCAGAGAATTCGTTTGGATAAAACTAAGACAGATACAAAAGCTTCTCCTTATTGAAAGAAGAAAATGAATCATGTGGAGATTAACATGCTAAACCAAGCAACAACTTAGTATTTGTCTCATTGAGATGAGAATTAGGCTACTGAAGTTCATATCTATGACTTTACAATACCATTCAATGACAAGATAGTGATGCAAAATTATTATCTCTTGAACTCTACATTGTGATCGCTCTCTTACCACAAAAATATATCATCCATGTTTGGCACATCATATTATGCTTAAAATAAAACAAACAAACTTCATCAACTAAAGAATGTTATCCATTCTGCCTCATTCTTTGAATTTGAAGTTACTTAATCTAACAAAATTTATGGAAAGTACAATATTGATCTTTCCTCTACAATGCTTGTGATAACTCATTTTCAGCCTCCAAAATATCTCTTACCAAATGTAAAACACAATAGAAAATCAAATGACAGCATCAATCCTAATAACTTATGTGCTTCTCCCCTTTGCCTAGATTTTGGTCCATCATCAATAATGGCATCTAGTACACCAATTACGTCAGAAAACATCTTGATAATACTCTATAAAGTATTATAATATGAACCCCAATGTGTATCACCATAACATTTCAAAGTAGTCTCTTGGTTCAAACCTTGCCCACTTGAGAGATCGCCATCACTAGGTGCTTCAACAACTTGCATAGCTTATTTTTCTCAAAGAGCATCATAACGTTTAGAAGAACCTCTAGCAACATTCACCATATTACCAATTATAGCAAGAAGTRTTAAACCTAGATATGTTTCTTTGCCACAATAACAAGAGCTAATTGAAGCTAATGAGCAAAACAATGAATGTAGTAAGCACACTTATCCTTTCTCATGGTCTTAAGACCATTAAAATTTCCTTGCATATTATTAGCCCTATCATAACCTTGCCCTGGCAACCTAGCATAACCAAAACATGTCCAAAAAAGAGTTTATCAATAGCTTCCTTTAAGTGATTGAGCAGTGGCACTAGCAACAGATTCAATTTTATAGAAGTTCAACAACAAGTCCACTGGTGTTTAAATACTGTAAGACAATAATCATTTTCTCTTTTATTGATATGTTACAAGATTCATCAATCAATATAGAAAGAACGCATACATTTCTAATAATGGCATCAGTGGTCTAAATTGTACAAGCACTAACAATGTCTTTTTGAGTATCTAGACATGTTACTTTCAAATGTGAAAGAGCATTTTTGAACGTGACAACTTTGATATCCTCATTATGATCAGCAAGAAATTTGAGAAGTTCAATAAAGTTATCTCAGTTACTTGACTCCTCAGATTTATCATGACAGCAAAAATGCAAGTCGTTGTGGTAAAATAAATCTAACACAATCAATTGAAGCATTTAAGTAAGCTCAATATTCTCTTATAGTTAGATCACAATGCTTGTACTACATTGTTTGAATATSATGTTGTTCTTGCATCAATAAATCTTTATAGGACCTCCAAACATTATTATGGACACTAGTAAAGTGACTAACATGAACTTTCAACCTTCTGAGTTTTTTCAACTTGTAAACCTATTGTTTAGTAAAAGATTCACCACCTGGTTGTTCTTCAGTATTTG
The DNA here is from genome assembly GCA_001752375.1 of Rhazya stricta. Lineage (NCBI taxonomy): Eukaryota > Viridiplantae > Streptophyta > Magnoliopsida > Gentianales > Apocynaceae > Rhazya > Rhazya stricta. The sequence continues at coordinate 2,983,983 of MEJB01000094.1, forward strand.
GTGTAAAATGTTTTGAAAGGTGTTATTGTGAACATACACTATTCACGAAGTTGAAGGAAGGAGGTAGCACTTAATTGTTAGTATTTATGTTGATCAATTGATTTTTACTGATAAGAGCATAGGTGATGAATTTAAAAGTCAATGATGTTAGAATTTAACATGTCTAACTTCACAAAAATGAGGTATTTGCTCAAGGTTGAAATGCTAAAGTTCATATAGGATTCATGTGTGTCAGAGAAAGTATACTTGTGAAGTTTTATAAGGATGTATTTAGCATGAATCGAAGAAACTTGGTGAAAAACCTCAGTTCCAGGTTGTAAATTGTCAAATGATGAGAGGAMAACTAAGGTTGGATGCAAGTGTGTGTTTGAGCAAGTTGTTGCTACCTAATTTGATGTATGGTGTGAATCTTATCATCATGTGCATGCCCTTGTCCTATATAACAACATTGGTTGCAACCATAATTGTCACTTAGATCTTATCTCTTTGTAAAAGGCCATCAAACACATGATGTGCATGCTCCCCCTTTTCTCATAGAGTTTGATCCCATTACTTTTTGAGGAAGCTATGAAGAGCAAGAAATAAAGAAATTTCATGTATGCAGAGATTGAGGCTATTGAACTTAATAACACAAGAGTTAACTACCCTACTTAAAAGTGTGAGCACATCTAGAGTTAAATAGGCTTCTAAAACAAACTCAAATAAAGTGGTGAGATAGACAAGTGGCAAAGAGGTATGCACAAAAATATGGGGTTGACTACATAGAGGTTTATGCTCTAGTTGCAAGACTGGATACCATATGCTTGGTACGTTCSTAAGCAGCTCATRAAGGTTGGAGTGTTTGTCAACTTGAGATGAAGAGCATATTTCTACATGGTGAGCTTAGTGAGGAAGTTTTTGTGCAACAATCTCAGGGATATGAGAAGAAATGTGAGGAACACCAAGTTTACAAGTCGAATAAGATGTTGTATGTCCTCAAACCAGGTCCATGAGCTTGATACAACAAGATTGAGACATATTTTGGTATAAAAGGTTTTGAAAGGTGTTATTGTGAACATACACTATTTATGAAGTTGAAGGAATGAGGTAAGCTCTTAATAGTCAGTCTCTATGCTAATGATTTGATTTTTACTAATAAGAGCATGGGTRATGAATTTAAAAGTCAATGATGTTAGAATTTTGACATGTCTGACTTCACAAAAATGAGGTATTTGCTCAAGGTTGAAATGCTAAAAAATTCACATGGGATTCATGCGTGTTAGAAAAAGTATACTCAGTGAAGAAGTTATTTAGTCCGTACTTTGTTATCAATAAATTCATATAGGATCATGGCATGTCAAAAAAAGTTTTACAAGGATTTGTTTAGCATGAACTGAAGAAACTCGTTGAAGAACCTCAGTTCTAGGTTATAAATAATCAAAGGATGAGAAGGCAACTAAGGTTGGACATAAGTGTGTGTTTAAGTAGGTGGTTGGCATTATTATGGACTTGACCACAATCAGACCTAATTAGATGTATGGTGTAATTTTTATCATCATGTTCATGTCGTGTTCTATATAGCAACACTGGTCGCAACGTAGTTGTTACTTTGATCTTATCTCTTTGTAAAAGGCTCTATAAGTCTGCAGTTTGTTATCAATAAATTATGCACTTTTAATTCAGGCCTTTGCATTATAGTTTCTTCTAAATGTTCTCAGTATACTTTATTGGTAATTCAAGAAGCTTATGATTTAATTAATAGTGGACTTTTTTCAATAAATAAAGAAAGATTAGTTATAGTATAATAAATCAACAAGAAAATTTCAACTCGAAAGACACTCGTAGTAATTATGTCCAAATAAAGATAATTAATCCAACCATGAATTTATTTCCTAATTGGTTGATAAGGATAGAAAATATAATATTACTAGTATGAGTTAGATAGGTTAATAAATTATTATTTCAAAAACAATCCAATAGTGAATTGCTAAAGTTTCATCTAATCAATTTGAAGTTTGAATCTAGAAATTTAATAAGTACCTAAATTTTTTATATTGAAAATTTAATTTGTAAATATCTAAATTTGAATGTTGAATTCGATTAAAGCATTTGATTACTTATTTTGTAAAATTTTAAATATTGATATTTTTATAATTTTATACTTCTTACTTATTTCTTTAAATTTGTAAGTAAATTTGTTTAAGAATTCATAAGAATTGCACCTTTAATATAAATAAGCAAATAAATAAAACTTAATATCCATATATTATTCAACATGTATGCCAAACTTAACAAATTTTTTATACTTTTTCAATAATGGTCCTACCATGTTTTGATAGGCTTTAACTCTCTACAAACTTTTCCCTTCCTTCTTTCTAACATATCAATCAAATTTGTGATATATTTTTTAAAAATTTTGACTGCATATCTTATTAAACATTGCAATAGTTAACGATTGGGACTAAAAGAAACAAACCTTCTGATTTAAAAATCAAGGGAAACTAAATTATTTTTTGCAAATTTTCACATAAAATGAAGCATTATACGTTATTTGTCATTCCATTCTTTTGTATTCCACCAACCATATTAAACCCAATCTTTAAGTCTCAATTTGTTATTCCTTATTTATTGCAATTGAATACACGATTACGATATTCTCACAAAGGAGAACGTAAAGTCATTTCTTATTCTACACAACAAATATAAGCATTCCAAGTAAAGTCAAGCGTAAACATGACCATGAAGCATTATATTGTTAGTTAATGTCCATGTTTGGACATGTTATGTGCTATATCCTCTTTTTTATAATAAAAATTGCAATATGTCATTTCTAAATAGTTTTAAGAAAATTGTGGAACTCACCTAAAAGGCTTAAACTCACTAACATTCTTGAACTCCTCTATCCTTAACCTAACAATAAGTAAATCTCAATCAATTTTTGATTTCCAATTCTATCTATTTTCAAGACACAAATTCCATCATAATTTTTCTCGTATCATGTCTATCTTTCCCAAGCCTTTATGATGTCTCCATCATGCCAAAACTTAACAGCTCCGCAATTAATCTATATATCAACTCAATTCCACAAATGACCAATTCCAAGTAATCTATTGTAAATTCTTATTAGTCAAACTAAGCAAATAATACAGAAAACCACAAGGACAAACCTTCATAGTGAATATGAATGCATAGCTAACTTTTACAATTACGTTGCTGGAACAATATTGAAAGAATTCTTTTAGATAGTTTGATATACTTATGTATTCATATACCCGTAATGATATATTCCACCAAAACAATATTCAAACACTACTCAAATAATCTAATTAGATTTAGAAACATTAAATATAAATTTAGTTTATAAAGTACTTAATTATACTTATCTAAACATCAGATGGATCATTTGGCCAAGAGGGGGAAAAAGCATAGTGGAAAACATGCTTTAGAAATTGATTTTTTATTCATATTACCCAAGAGAAGTTGAATAACATACTTTACATATAATCTCAACTAGCAATGTATAAAATCTAGGTTATGAACTACTACAAATGAGCATTTTGTAAAAATTATCGAATGTTTTCTAGTTGTAAGKTAGATTTATGAAAATCATTTTCACAGAACATCTATCTTCTTTAGTTGAACAATACCCCAAAATTTTAAGAAAGAAATTCGTATTACATTACAACCAATGATTGAAGAGGACTATAACTGGAAAAGTCAAATTTTTTTTTTCCCCATCAAAGGCTGTCTAACGGCAACATTTATCGCCACAAAACATATTATCAATCTCTTAAGATAAAATAATTAGATAGCCTTCTCTATCACCATCAATTCAACTCAAAAATAGCCTTAACTACCTCCTAAACAATTTCCCTTGACCTTTGTTGTAACAAATTTCTTATTCAAACTTAGTTTATAACAAAGTGATAGTTGCCTATAATAAACTAAAAAAAGGCAGGCTATGTCTTAGCACAACTACCCTTCATTTGTAAGTTTTGTACCAAGTAAAACTATACAAATTTAGCACAACATCAATACACTATTCAATTATTTTATTTATAACTCAATATGTGGGCTTACAAATTAATAACAATTATATTTAGCTTTCTATTCTAATTGGACTGATTTAAGTGATCCATTAAAGTAAGTCCAATAAAACGTATTATGTGCAGTATGGGCTWTGTAATGTGTAGTAACTAATAGGAAACTTGACCTGATTAGGATTACTAGGACTCTAATCTGGTGGCGTATATAAAGAACAGTAGGTCTTGGTCCCCAAGACTAATCGAAAAGTTTCCTTATTTTTTTTTTCTTTCATTCCCCATCTTGAGAAAGAGTCGCCATGGAGACTAATTAGTCTTTGGAAGACTTCGCCGGTCTGCTAACTACTCTGTGAATTCAGCTACACCATACTCATCTCTTGTAGTGTAATCTTGATAATCTGAACTGATATTTAGGTATTCATCTTAGGATTATTATTGAATTTATATAGGTGGTATCAGAGCCTACTTCGTCTTAGAATATTAGGATTAATTATGTTAAATGTAAAAATTATATTTATTTATTCATATACATGATTACATATTTTCATTTTGACTTATCCATATAGCTATTATATATATGGCTTAGTTTAATCCATTAGATTTTAGGATTGTTGTAGTGGCTTTTTTTTTTTTTTTTGTCATGGATTCACCATTTTTTGAATTTCATTTGATTTCAAGTGATTCAACAATATTTTTATATATGTTTATTGGATTTGACACTATGGCTTGCATATTTGATTTTCATGATACAAAAGACTTAATTTTATTTCTACTTTGATTCATTCCACTATGATTTCATTAGAGGTGTCAAAATGGGCTGACTCAGTTGGGTCAACCAAGCCCGCCAAAAAGTGGGCCTAAACGGGTTGGCCTGCGGGTTAAGTTATCAAAACTTTAAACAAGCACAAATTTCTTAAATCAAAGAAAGCCTAAATCCTAATTCAGTAATTCCCAAATTAACTTGTGCCCTAGCCTAGCTTATCTCTCTCTCTCTCTCTCTCTCTCTCTCTCTGCGATTCTTCCTTTGAATCTTCTCTTCCAGACTCTATCGACTCTCAGTCTCTCTAGGCTCTCACAGCCCTCTCTAGACATGCTGAAGCGTCGTCACAAGAGCTGTTGAATGATGGACTGCAATATGTTCGATTAGACCTATTATTTAAATATTGTGTGATTAGTGATTTTTGTGCATTTTTTTTATAGTTCTTAGGAATTTTTGAATTTTTAATATATGTTTGTATTTTTTTAGTGGGCTGGCCCACTTAACCAACCAACCCAACCTTAGGTTGGTTTTACATTTTCAAGCCTGCGCCTGCCTAGGCCCGCCTAAGGCAAGCTTTTAGGCAAGGCTGCCCCACCAAGCCAGCTCTAGTTTTCATGACAACAGCCTAGGTGTTCGGATCATGATGTTTTCCTACATGCTACATATTATGTTTTAACACTCATAAATTTTGCATATATTTATTTTGGCTTTAGACTACATCTTGCCATAATTATTTTGATATGCATATTTGATTTGACTATGGATTAAATTTTGGTTATATGGCCATCAAAAAGCACATCGCAGATCACATTAGTGTTCATCTTTTTTTGCGGATTTTGTTTCTATTATGGTTTTTTTTTTTTTGTTTGATGTAGATATATTCATATTATATCAAATTTAATTATGGATTTAGATTACAAGCATATCTAACTTATATTTAAGGAAAGCAAAATTCTCGGACTAATGTTTCTTTTCAGATATCTTTTGTATAAGGAATAAATTAGGCTAACCTATTAGCATCATGGAGATACCCATTACGTAATGACACAATTATGGCAAGAAAAACATCCATATACATTTTTTGAATTGTAGTATTTTATCTTGAAATAATAGGTTGAAGCATAATGCTGCCTACGTAACATCTTCCGYGTAGATTTATTTTTCTTAAGGTAGTAAGATGTTTGTAGTTATTGTTTATGCGATTAAAGGTCAGCCCAAAACAAGATCGTTGATTGGCCAAATAAAAATTTCACCTGTGGGAATGTTTWGTGGTAATTATAAAGTTTGCATGTGGACAACATACTGGCCCAAAGGAAGGATGTTGTTTGATCGAATATATTATCAATATTGAATTTCTACATTGAGAGTACCACTTAAAAATTGATCTTTCTATCCAAAACTTAAACATCAATGTTGTGTTAGGTGTCTTGTTAAATGGACTCACTATTTTGGTTGTATGAAAATTTATGTCATATTTAATGTCATTTGCTTTTTGTGACATGAATTTTATCTGAGCTTATGTTTATATTATTATTCTCTTTTGTTCACTTATCAATACATTTACAAATGTTACTGTAAATGTTAATTCCATTCTGTGCTTAATGGCACAAACTTTAACAATTGAAAAGAGAATGCTTTGTTAGTTCTCGGCTACATGAATTTAGACTATGCATTAAGAATGGAACTATCCACTTCTCTCACAGAAGATAGTTCATCTGAGAATAAATTGAGCTATGATAAGTGGGAACATTCCAATCGCTATATTCTAATGATGATAAAATGAAATATTCCAGAAAACTTTAGGGGCGTTATGTCAGATGACTTACTTGCTAAGGATTTCCTCTTCACTATGGAGAAAAGCTTTGCAAAAAGCTAAAGACTGAGACTAGTAAGCTTTTAGCTAATCTTGTCCATGAGGTATAAAGGTAAAGAAAATATTTGGAAGTACATCATAGAGATGTCTACTATCGCTTCAAAACTAAAGGCACTAAAGTTAGAGCTATTTGAAAATATGCTTGTTCATTTAGTTTTAATCTCTCTTCCTGCACAATTTAGTCAGTTTAAGGTGTATAATACTCAAAAGGATAAATAGTGTTTTCATGACCTCGTGTCACACTATGTGCAAGAAGAAGATAGAACTAAGTGAGAATAGATTGAAAGTGTTCAGTTAGAGAACTAATTCAAAAGGAAATAAGCAATAAAGGAATAAAGATAAAGAAGCTGCAATTGAAAATTCACAGCCTAAGAAATAGCATATGGATAATTGTTCCAAATACGCCACTTGCGTGTAAAGAAAGACTCGCTTCTCACTTTGGTTTGTTTTGAAGTTAATTTAACTTTTGTACCACTGAACACTTGGTGGGTAGATTCTGGTGCTACTACTCATGTTAGTGTGTCTATGCAGGATTGCCTACAACCAATTAATGCTGAAAGATTCATCTATGTGGCTGATGGCAAGACATTTGTAGTAGAGGCTATAGGGCTTTCAGATTGTCTTTAAAAACTTGTTAATTTTTGGATTTGGAAGAGACTTTTATTGTATCGATTTAGACAAAATTTGATTTCTATTTCAACTTTTGACAAATTTGATTTTTCTTGTTCATTTGGAAACAATAGATTTAGTCTTTTTCATGATTCAAATATTATTGTGACTGGCTCTTTAACTAATAATCTCCATATATTAGAAACCTTATTCTCATTTAATGAAACATTGCATACTACTGCACGTGGTACAATATGTAAATTAATAAATAAGGATCGTTATTTTATGGAATAAGAGTTTATGACATATCTCTAAATAGAGAATTGTGAAACTTGTGACTGATGGAATCCTTGATTCCTTTGATTCAACAAATTTCAGAGTCTCTGTTGAGTGCATTAAAGGGAAATAGACAAACATAAGAAGGCCGAAAGGAAATCTGTCGTCTTAGAGTTAATACATACCGATATATGTGACCCATTCCCTATAGCTTCTTGGGATGACCAATGGTATTTTATCATCTTTATAGACAATTATGCACGTTTCGACTACATTTACTTAATTCATGAGAAGTCATAATCTCTAGATGCTTTCAAGTCCTTCAAAGTGGAACTTGAGAATCAACTAGACAAGAAATTAAAGCCATCAAATCTGAACATAATGGTGAACATAATGGTGAATATTATGGTCAATATGATGGATCAAGTGAAGAATGCCCAAGCCCTTTTATCAAATTCCTAGAGTAATACATAATCATCCCACAATACATAATACCAGGATCACCTAACACCAATGGTGTTGCTTAGAGACAAAATAGAATGCCTAAGGATATGGAGAGAAGCATGATTTTCCATTCTTCTTTACTAGAACCTCTTTGGASTGAGGAACTTAAGTTCGTAGTTTATATAATAAACAAAGGTACTAAGTAAARTAGTAACTAAAACCCCTTCTCAATTATGGGTAGGCAAAAAATCTATCATTAAGAATTTTCATATTTGGGTTGTCCAGTTGAGGTAAGGCTTTATAGGTTGAACAAAAGAAAATTAGATTAAAAAATTATAAGTTGCTATTTTGTTGGGTATGCTAAAAGGTCGACGGATTCTAAGTTTTACAATTTCTCTACCAAATCCTTTTCGAGATGGGAAATGCGAGATTTCTTGAAGATGTTGAGTTTGAGAGGGCAGATAAGGTAAGGGATGTTTTCTTTGAGGAGGAATCTATTCCTATTCCAGATATTATTATTGACAATTATCAGCAAGCTGATATTGTTTAAGAAACAATTCAAGACAACAATGAGGATTTTCCTATGAACCTCCCTACTCAAAATTAGGTTATTGTTCCAGAAGCACAAACTCAATAACCCCAAGAAGAAGTGCCACTTAGGCAATCCACCAAATAAAAGAGAAGTGCAATTTCAAGTGATTAAATTGTATTTCTTCAAGAACATGAGTTTGACATAGGGATAATGGAAGATGATCCAATCAACTTCAGTTCCAAAAAGTCAAGCAAAGTTCTAACTATTAAAAGTAGATCGATGCCATGAATGATAAGATGAAATCCATGAAAGACAATGATGTTTGTTAGCTCGTAAAATTTCCTAAAGGTAAGAAGCTAATTGGTTGAAATGGATATTTAAAACTAAAAGGGATTCTAAGGGCAATATTGAGAGATACAAARCGCATCTAGTCATTTCACTGAAGGCATTAACTACAAAGAGGCTTTCTCTCCTTTTTCTATGAAAGACTCTTTAGGACAATAATTCCACTTGTAGCTCACTTTGATCTAGGGCTCTATCAAATGGATGTTAAGACAACTTTTCTCAATGGTGATCTTAAGGAAACTATATATATTGTGCAATCAATGGATGTTAAGATGTCTTACTTATTAGAAGTTGGATAATTTGAAGATCATTTGGTATTCCGACTCTAATCTTTCTAGATGTTAAGGAAATGGTTTAGAGTGCATAGTGTCAATTGAACATATAGATACCAATTTCATGCTAGCATACCCACTTACTAAAGGCTTAACTCCCAATATCTTTCATGAGCATATTGCTCAAATGGATGTTATTTTAGTTGATGATATGCAATTTTAGTATGAGTATATGATTTATTTTTAATTATTTTTATGACAGTATATTAAGATATTTCTGCAGAATAAAGTTTATGGTTTTATTTTGATTGATTACTCTGAATTTGTTATCTTTCAAATGCGATTTGGCATAAGATTGAAAGACTGGTGTCCTTACACATCCATACTTGATCTATGTCATCGAATAGTTAGTTTGGTGATCATTGATGAGTCCCGTTACAATTAAGCATAATGAAGGTCACTTTGGTTCCATGCTAAGCTTGGAGATGGACCAAATTGTTTTGGAAGATGTACTTAAAGAATAGATATCAATTTTATGTGCACTTTTGGTTAACAAMTGTAATTGTATGCGAAATTAAATTAAGTGGGAGATTGTYGGGTTATTTTACTAATAACTCAACATGTGGGCTTACGAATGAATAACAATTATATTTGACTTTCTATTCTAATTGGACCGATTTAAGTGGTCCAATAAAGTAAGTCAACTAAGACATCTTATATTTGGTATGGGATTTTTAATTTTTAGTAACTAATAGGAAACATAACTTGATTAGGATCAATAGGAGTCTAATCTGGTTGCTTATATAAAGAGCTCTTGATCCCCAAGGCTAATCAAAAAGTTTCTTTCTTTTCCTAATTCTCCATCTTGAGAAAGAGTCACTGTGAAGACCGATTAGTCGTTGAAATACCTCACCCGTCTGCAAACTACTCTAACGGATTTAGGTACGACATACTCGTCTCTCGTAGTATAATCTTGATAATCTAAATGGAGGTTTATGTATTCATCTTAGGATTATTGTTTAATCCCTACATATGCATCTTGTAATAATAGAAAATTTGTAAAATAGGCCCTAGAATACACATTTTCAAGTTCAAAATATTTAGATAGCCTTCTCTATCACCATTAATTATACTCAAAGACAACCTTAACTACATCCTATACAATTTCCCATGACCTCAGTTGTAAAAAATTTCTTATTCAAACTTAGTCTTAACAAAGTGATAGTTGCCCATAATAAACTAAAATAGGGCAGACTATGTCTTAGCACAACCATCCCTCATTTATCATTTTTTTACCAAGTAAAACCATATAAATTTAGTACGGCATGAATACACATCTTATAAAAATGATTCACAGAGAAGATTCGTGCTCAAGTGGTCAGTATTCGATAAAAACTCCATATCTCAATGTTCAGGTGGGGATTTCTCATGAAAATTGTTTCAAAATAATCCTAATGAATAAGGCTATCTAACCAAAAACTGTATATAAATATATATTTTTTAATTTAATTTTTAGATAAATTGCAGAAATTATTAGATAGTGAAGTAATGAAAATTCTTACATAAATTGGCAACGTTCGGTAAAATAATCATATCTCAACTTCTAGGTGGAGTTTTATGATGAAACTATTGAAAAGTACTCCTAAAACATGAATATATCTAGATATAAAATAATATTTACATTTTGTGCTCAGATAAATTGCAGAAATTATAGAACAGTGAACAAAGGCAGATTTGTACCTAAATGGAAATGTTCCATAAATTAATCATATCTCAAATTCTAGGTGGAGTTTACTCATGAAACTTATTGAAAAATAATCATAAGACATAAGGATATCTGACTATGCAAGAGTATTCATAATATTTTTCATGGATGGCTTGAATGAACTTCAAAACATTGAGTTTACCCTGTTACAGTGTCGATATAAGGCAGATTCAGCACAATTCTCTTTTTTTGTTATTTTCTTTGCAATTGCTATTCACGAACTTTAATTCAAAATGTTTAGAAGACATCAACAGACCATGTGCTAATCCGTAAGGAATTTGAAATTGAACAAAACATCCTACTGCAAGCAAAGGAGTTGAAAATTGATGAAGAAATGAAGAATACCTTAACGTATAATGGAGAAGTTGTGATGATAGCTTCAAGATTGCACCAAAAARGGGCTGTTTTTGGTCCGAATCTTGGAAGTGAATGAAGGAAAAAGGAAGAGGAGAAATCATATAAGCAGTGTGTAAAAAGTAAGGGATTAATTAGAAGTTAAAGAACATAATAAAATACTTGATTAGCCATCCCAATGAAGCTAAAATTTCTCAGCTTGTTTTGGCTGAGCAGGAAGGAGAAAGGAGGTTGTTGTTGTGTGTATATTTTCAGCTATGTGAAAGTTGTACTCAACAGCTCCAAGATGAAGGTTTTTCTGGTCAACTAAGAGAGCATAGAAGGACCAAGAACTTTCTGAAGTTTGATAAAACAGAAATAGAGAGAGAGAGAGAGAGAGAGCGATAGAGATCTGAGAGAGAGAGAAAGGAAAGAAAGGAAAAGGGAGTAATTATTCCATGACAAGTAATTGGATTAAGAAAATGAAGAAACCAGATAAGGGAATCTAGCAAGAGTGTTGGGCATTAGCACAGCTAGGATTGTCAATTAGTTCGGCTAGCCCGAATTCGGCCCACTCAGCCTGATTTATTCTAGATGAGTCTTGTTTGAGTTTGAGTTGAAATTATGAGCCCAAATTTAGTTTGAGCTGAGCTCGAGCTACGTATGTTCAAGCCCGATAAACTCGAGCTCGAATYCAGATATATTATTATTTATTTTCATGTATTGAAAATTTGAAAATTATAATATGTAATTAAAATAAAAGTAAATATTCACTTTTCATTCTGGAAACCCATGCAGGCCACTTGGATAGCTATGATTTGAATGATTAATTATAACATTTATGCCATTGAGTTGAATAAAATGGTTTTTTCTTAAGTTTCTCAAATTTCTTTTCCTTACTCAGATTGAGCCGAACTCACTCATACTCACACTTGATGTGAGCTTTACTCAAGCTCAAATTTTCAAAGCCCGCTGGGGACGAGCTCAGGCTTGAGCGAAAGTAAAAACTTTCGAGCTGAGCACGGGCAAGGCCAAGCCCGATTCACAGTCCTATGGGCAACCACCAACCATGGTCGCTCATTGACCAAGAAAATGATAGGGGCCTTACTGGAGTTTAAAGACTTTTGTGCATCTATATTTCTCTCTAATGTCTATTCTTCCTAATCAAGACCCCAAATCAATTAAAGATACACAARCACATCACTAAATCAATAAAATTAGATCAACTTCTATTTTTTAAAAAGGCAATAGTAAATTTATCATAGAATGGTCCGAATGCTCCGGTCCTTCAAACTAGATGATAAAAATAGAGATCTTACATTGGATATATGAGAAATTGATTCATATTTCCAATCTATCCAACATTGTATTTTTATTTCCATTTGAATACTCCAACAGTTTCTTCTGATTATAAAGTGTATCTTTATTTTATATAAATATTTCATATGTAGCCAAGTTTTACATCATTTAAAATGTCAAAAAATAAAAGTTAAAATCAAAGCAAGGTTATTATTAGAGAAATGGATTCAAAATTTGAGAAACATACTTTGTAATTTAGCTTTCTAAAATTATTTATGTTTTTGATGTATTTGACACTATATCTAATATGTCCTTCTAAACATTCAAATAATTTCTCTTGATTTATATATTGCTTTATAAATATTCCATATATAGCCTAATTTTTTACATCAAAGTCAAAATTTCTAAAAGTAAAAGTCAAAATGAAACAAAAGTTAGCATTGAAAAAATGAAAGCAAGGTAGGCGATAAAAGTATGCACGATATGATTCTCACATCATGTGATTTTAATACTACATATATATTATAGATTATACACATTCAGTCAAAATTTAAAATAATCGAGAGATTCGATTGATATTTTGAAAAGAAAATAGAGAAAAATATTTTTATAGAAATGAAGTCTATTAATATAAGAGGTGTTATTAAAAAATCTTCGAAAATGTATTTCATTAAGCAACTTAACGTGTTGCTTTTCACAAATATGAAACTTCTTCATTAATTTATAAACTTATGCATTGATCATCATGAAACGATATTAATTTCCAGGTATAATTTATCTTAAAATTCTATTAGAATTGTGAGAATTAAAGCTGTCAACATAGCAATAATCATTAATCATTGATTGAATTAAGTAGGAATAATGGTAAAATTGAAAAAAAATCTAATAAATGCTTTCTTGTATGTATAAAATGACAGACATTTAGGAACAAAAATAACAATCTTAAAAGACAGATAACAAAGAACTGAGGGAGCAAGTTTCAAACACCATAGTACCTCAGATAGGGATTTCTTAATAATTCACATGATATCTTGTMMATACATATAGTCATTAAGTTAAGGTCTTGTAATTCAAATTTATATGAGATGTATGAGGCATTTAAGCTATTAAGTTTCAGTCATTCTAAATTATATTAATAAAACTATCTTAATCTAATAATTATTGATTGAGTTTTAATTACGAAATTACTCATAAATATAATAAGTGTTAAATCTCACGGTTTATAAAGACCGAATTTATGTCAATATCTATCTATTTTCAAAATTAGTAGAATAAGAAAAATCTATATGAAAAGGTCGGAAAGCAATTATTTTTCTRTTTTTTTTCCTGTGAAAAGGGAAAAGCAATTCTATTTGGGCTATGGGAAGTGGTTCATTTCTCCAGATGCAGCTCGATAAAGCAAGTATGAGCATGGGGCTCATACAGTGCCTAAGGCCCAAAAATTGTTTCCTAGTGTATTTTACATTTTGAAAGTATCTTAGGCATATATAGGAAGTCTTCCTAATTACAACCATTTGCTTTTCATTTTCTTCTTTTTCAAGAAAAGACTCGTATTACTTAAATTTAAGTCTTAATCTTGGGTTCGAATACTTCAATTATTCAACTTAAAGATACTTCCTATCAGATCATAGATCTTGAATTTCATTCACAATCACATCCCTCTGAACTAATCTTATTTTTTAATTTCTTTGTCCTACTATTTGGAAAAAGGAAATAAAAGAAATTATGCTTATGCTATGCATAAGATTTGGTGAAGAAGGAATTAGCATCTTCGAGAAAGAACAAACAAGAAAAATAAATATTATAAAAAGTAGGCAATTTTACAAACTTCTATAAGTATGATATCAAACTAGACAATAGATAAAAACAAAGAAATGACAAAACTATTGATGAAAGAACACCAGATCTTGCAGCAACTTCTAGCACAATAAGCAACTCCATCAAGAAATAAAGACCTCCAGTCTAGTTTGATGGTGGTGGTGAGAGGAAAGGAAGTGAAGGGATTGTACTAGGAATATTAGGAAGCGAAGGGATTGTAGTAGGAATAATATTTGGAATTGAAGGAATGGCAGGCATGGTAGGCAAAATTGGAAGAGTGCTTGGCAGTGGTGGTAATGTAGGTTTCGGCAATGATGGATTTTTTGGCAGAGTCGACAGAGGGATGGTAGGCAATAGTGGCAAAGTGGCTGTTGGCATGTTTGGTATCGTAGGCAATCTAGGTTGAGGCAAGAAAGGTATCGTCGAAATTGCTGGCTGAGACGTCTGCAATAGGTGGCGAGCCGCTTGACTTACATGGAAGCTTGACAGTGATAGCACTAAAATCATAGATAGAACAAGGCAAAATTTGGAAGAAGTAGTCATGTTGCTATCTGCTAAATGATCAAAACTTCAAATAGCTTTTATTTATCGGTTGAATGGTGATTATGCTATGAATTCAAAGCTGTATTTATAGGGAGCCAAATGTGAAAGAATTCAAAAGGTTCGATTGGATGTGGGTTTGAGTAAGTATGAAGAAGCAGAAGTTAGTTCAATTCCTTAGACTTTTGCAAAATTCATATATATTTTAACAAATTCCACCAAAAAAACAAGCTTAGATGAAGAGGGAAAGAATAGAGAGGGTTGATCACCTACCACAAGTTGTGAACTATGATCCAGACGGCATACAGGTCAAATAAATTACGAGTACTTACTAGATGGAATGCTTCTATGTTGTGTCTTGGTTTGAGAATTTTTGGAATTAAAGGACTATTTTTTTTAAGAAGTTGTTTTCGGGCTTTTACCTTTTTTGCGGAATTTGTATCTTTGTCCAAACAATTAAATTTATTGGTAAATAAGATACCACCTGCCATTGCTTTTTCCTAGAGATCACCTGCCATGGTTACTGATAAGTCACATTAGAAGCTGCAAATTGGGATGGATTTTATTAATTGAAAAMGTACTAAAATCAAATAATCAAAAGCAATTAAAGAAAATTAACTTAAATTCATTTCTTTGCACTATTTGGTTAATTGTTGAACATTGTATTATTTATTTAGTTTCATAGAGTTTGTTGAGCTTTATAAATTTAAGTTTAATTAGTTTCTTGAACTATTTAGTTAAATGTTGAATGATATATAGTAGAGAGTCATAGACCATAATATAGTAGATGACGATGATCACCTAAAAGCTTTTTTCTAGGGATTATTAGGGTTTTTGTATGGATTTTAAAGTTTCTTTAAAAAAAATCCATGTTTTTTTAAAAGTTTTTAGATTTATGAGAAATTTGCGATGGAAAGTTCTCCTTCGCAAATTTAGGGACGGATTTACCAACGAAATGTTTTATTTTGATGAATTTCAAGAAACCCGTTGCAAATTCAAAAATTGGCGAAGGATAWATCTGTGGCAAGTAATCTGTAATTTTCCTAAAATGGAGGCTCTGACGATCCTAACAATGACTCTGKTGTTTCCAGTGGCCACTCCAAGGGAAGGAACGAGGCCAAGGGCAAGAGCGAGGGTAAGAGGAGGGAGGGAAGGAWGAAGAGGAGGGAGGAAGAGGCAGGGATAGTGTTTAGTTTAATCGATTATATAGATTAACTTAGTTTAGATTACACTACTTTCATGGAATGGAAGACATCCAGTAAGATAATTGAAAGCATCAATTTCCTTTATCTTTGGCTCCGGTCCACGAACAAAGGTACGGTCTCCGAACCTAACTCTCCCATCTATTCTTTCTTTGGGTTTTGGTTTGGGCCTATCCATTTCTTGSACATGTATTTTTTGGGCATAGAAGCAATTTTTTGGATCTTGCCCTCCAAAACCCTAACACCAACTATCTGTCAGCCAAAATCTTACCCCAAAACCTTCTATATAATCCCCTATTCCTATCTATCCCCTTCTCTTTGCAGGAAAAGCCCTAAAACAAAACCCCACCCTAATCCATGCCTCCACTCACAACCTAAAAACCATGATAAAATGTTTCGTTTGTATGCAAAGAAGAGTTACGTGCCCCGATATTTGCATATATCCGATTAGGTTTCCTCTTGAAAATTATGACGATTAAATTGTCACCGAAATACGTCTTGGAACCCAAAATATTACAGAATTAGTTGTCCATTTCCAAGATCCTAATGTTAAAATCACATGTATTGAGTACCCGATCAGGTTAGGCTCGTTATCAAGTCTAGTACCAAAGCAAGGGGTCGATTACTATTATTGACATGTATGAGGGACCGTGATCGAAGCCCCACCATTGTTGAATGACATTTCTGAACGTTTAAATATCATATTAGATGAAAGCCACCATTTCGTTCCTACCATGCCAACAACCATAGAAACAGCCATAGATACCCTTCATGTCTTGATCGAACTCTCCAACCATCCGATCTAGCCCCTCTTCCCCAACAACAACAATGATAAGGACAACTTCTTCGACGACAATGATGACGACCCCAACAACGACTCCGAATCTCCATCGATCACTACAAAAAAAAAAAAAAAAATAGGTATATATGTGTTGCAAATCCGTCCCCTGTTTGCAACAAGTTATTGTCCCTTGGAAAAATACTTGTTTGTAAAACATCCGTCGCAAATCTATCATGTTAACCACTTTATGACGGATGGGTTATGAATTTTTGTTGAGTTTTTGAGGAAAAAAATCAATTTTGTCTATAAATTCATTGCTTATTTGTGACGGATTTGCAACGGATACTTGAAAGGAAGAAAAAAACTCTTCATCGCAATTTGTGAAGGATTTATGATGAACTTTTGATCAAGAACAAAATAAATGATTTTGAAGATAATTTCGTCGCAAATTCGCAAGGAATTTGTGACGAAAAAGATAATTATTTTTCTTTTAAATTTCCAAAAGCAATCTTTCGAGAGATTTATGATGGAATAACTTAGAATAAACTAAGAAGAATTCTTACAGAATCCGTTGCAAATCCCTCATAAATTTGTTACAAAAATTTGAAATTTTTATGTGTTTTCTTATTATTTTAAATGTAGAAAACCATCCGTCACAAATCCATCACAAATTTGCGACAAAATTTTCAGGAATACGGTAAAAACATTCCTTAACTATTTCCATTACAAGCTTGTGATGAAATGTGTAATATTAATTTTTTTCTTTTTCTTTTCTTTTTTTGAATTCTAGAAGAACCATCCTTCACAAATCCCTCGCAAGTTACCGAATGATTTGCAAGGGAGTTCTAGAATACACATTTTTATTTTTTAAATTTAAAAACAATTCCGTCATAAAACCGTCACAAATTTGCGAGGATAGTGAAATAAAAATTATTCCATTTTTAAGATTTTGAAAAACATTTTCGTTATGAATCCCTTACAAATTTTGTGATTGATTTGCAACGGAATGTTTGTTAATCTAATGTTGCTTATGATTCCTGCAAACCTGTCATAGATTTGCGAGGGAAAGCTCTGCTTCACAAATTTTGAGATAGATTTGCTATGAAATGTTTTATGCTGATAAATTTCAAGTAATTCATTGCAAAATTTACGAGGGATAAAATCTGTCGCAAAAATCTATCAGTAAACTGTAGTTTTCTTGTAGTGCGCGGTCTCCGGCTACGGTCCATGAAAAAAAGTAGGGTATCCAAACCTAACCCATTTCAAATGGCCCTTCTATTCCTTGTTTGGGTTTTGGTTTGGGACTCTYCGTTTTTTTTAGGCATGCAKTTTTTAGGCTTAGAGTCAATTATTTATAATCTTGACCTCCAAAACCCTAATACCAACCATCCAATAGCCAAAACTATGAYGACCTATAGGTTCCACTTGGACTGTACGGGCGTCTTGTACCTCTCAGTAGTCAGGGTACAAATACACATAACAGCTCAACTAATAATATAAAACTCTAGATAAAATTCATAAAAGTCGGGGTACAACCCAAATCAAGCCAAAAGCTAGTACAAGTATAAGAAGCAAAAGCTAAGTACCAAGCTTAGTTATATCACAGATTCCCAATGTTTTTTGATCCTCCCTCGCTACTTATAAACTTAGTTACTTATCATTAAAACTTGAGTAAAGAAACTAATGACCAGGGCCCATGAGTTCCAAGTGCGCAGTGTGCAAGTGAATTCAAAATCAAGCTGTAATAATAAGATTGAGTTATAAGTAAGATAATGGGTTGAATCATGTGTCAATAAAAGATATGGAACATGTTCAAGTGATGAAAATGAGATAAACGCAAGAGGACCTTCTTACTGTAAAACTATATAGCATTTGCAAGTAAATGTTAGGTTATAACTATGAAAACAATATAAAATCATGTCGATCAAATTCTAGAAATTCTTCTGAAGCATGTTCAAGAAAACAGGACAAGATCAGGGATGCGTATAAATGAGTAGTAAAATGCCTTGTCATTTATGAGATGCACGATGTAACCATCGGAGGTATATTCCACTTGTTCAGTATTACTAGCCTTATATCCTCGTATTGCACATGCGACTTTCAACCGCATATCCTCATCAAGAAAGAATACCCACTAGTAAGGTATGGATCAATCACCCCAATCAAACCTCTTGACCAAGGATATGAGCGTCTGCCAAGTACACGATGGGTGCATGTGACACAACTGTCTGCCCGATGCATTCCTGATTTACCACATGTAAAACCACCGCATAGGCCATATTATCATCTTGAGAACAGATGCCTAACGGTCAAGAGGTACTTGCACTAGTGACCAGCCAAGCACAGTGTTTTGCCCGCCTGACTAATCAMACAAGACTTTCGACAAAGTACTYGTCACATTATTACAAGATTCCATACAAGATTATGCTCAAACAACTTTCATGCCATTTTCAGGAGTATCAAAGAATCAGGTATCATGTTATTTCAAAATTTTCAGAGTCATTTCCTTTGTTTAGATTTGAAGAAAATAAAGACATGCAACGCATAAAATTACCAATTTTGAAGAGATTTGTATGATRGAAGGATTTTGTGTTCAAGTGTATGGAAATTCTTGAAAATAGTTCTAGATAAGAACAAGTAAATTTTGAGACATTTAAAAGGAATAGACTATTCAAGAATTCAAAAATATTTAAAATATAATCCTAGAATAACACAAAACCAAACATATTAGGAGTTTCAAAAGACATAAAGAACTCACCTGTATTTAAGTGGCTAACTTTCTTGATTTTTGTTTTCTAAAATAAATTATGAAATAATTTTATTTTAGCCCTTGAAGTGGTTATATTTCAAATGTTAGGATTGATTATTAAACTTTTGAATATACTCCTACATTACCCGAGTTTGGAAAATTAGTCATATCTTTACTTTTATATGTTCGAATTKGGTGAAATCAATTGAAAAATGATCCTATGTCTTTAAGACATATATTAGGATAGTTGTTTTTTTTTTTTTTTCCAAAAAGGTGGGGCTAATTCCTAGATTTTATCCAAATGTTCTAAGAATGGTAGGATGAGGCTGAATTTACTATGACTAGTAGTGTTTATTATTTTGAATGTTTCTCAAGTTCTAGAAGTTCATTTTAAGTGAAATCAAGTTTAAATTAATCCTACGACATCCAAGTTTCACTTTACATAAATTCTCTTTGTTTTTTGTAGATAATATACAATTATGGCAAAATCATTCGATATAGGTTTGCTATGCTTAAACCTGGCAGTGGCCAATGTCTTGCCTATATCTTGAGTTCTATTTAGAGATTTTTTGCAAATTCAATTCCCGTATATTCCTACGATCCTAAAGAGTCAATAAATATGCATTAATTCACATATAATGCCCAATTCAATTCCCCAAGATTGTTGAAAGTCGAAGGGTAAGTGGGAATTCAGCTTTGTTTGCTYAGATTGATATTGTCCTAATGATTAAGTCATATCTCTAGTTCTAAAATGCGTTTGGTAACAAATGTTAGTGTTTTGGCATCCTAAGATCCATAAAACTCTAACCATATAAATTTATCTTTAATTGATATAGTATTGAAGTCATAGAACAGGCAAGACAGTAGGGTCTCAAACTTTCAGTCAATCTGGACAGGTGCTTAATAAATGAATCATATCTCCTTGAATACTATTTCAATTAAAGCAAAATCAAGCTATTTATAATCCTAAGAGAATTATATTTCTATATATACTCAGGTTTTCCTTATTTTAAATATTGGTTTGATAACTAAAGATAAAAGAAAGGAAGTGAAGCATAAAACTTACTCGAATTTTAATCGAAAGGTTAGATGAAGGCAATTGTTTGCTCAACTTAGCTTGCAGCTGGAAAAACTCAAGAGATTCTCAAGGAAATTTTTGGTAATATGTGTAGGTGAAGGTGAGAGTGAGTTAGAAATCAACCAAGTAAACCTTGAGGAAGAAAAGTTGATTTTTGGTCTTGTTTATAGCATTAGAAGATAGATCATGCAAGATTGCAGGTGAGCTGCTTAGACAAGTGTAAAGAGTGAGTTTTAAGAGAAGGCAAGTGGTAAATGGATCTTGTAAAAAATGGAAAGAAGAGAAACAATGAAGTAAGGCATTCCAATATGGGACGACCCACCCTCTCCCAGGTTCCGCTGGGGCTGTATGGGCATCGCCTGCCTCTCGACAGTCAATACAGTTGAACATTCAAAACAACTAAATTCATAAATGTAATATGAACATCTCATTAATTACATAATCTTATACAACCCCAAATATACAAAAACAAAACTCCAATGTCCAATCCACAAAACATATGAGAGTACAACTCTCATATGGCAATACAGACATTCTAACCACTACAAATTATTAGAGATCTCCAAGCTTCACAAAACTTATATACATTGTAACTCTTCTAAGGCAAAATCACTTGACTTCTCTAAGCGTCTATACCTGTCACTAAAACATGTGAAAATTAGGTGAGCAGCCTTAGTGATTCCCTTATGCGTGTGATAGTGTATAATTTTTAATAGAAAATATCCAGAAACCATGGTAATTCAGTTTGAATAAGAAAAGATCAAACTATTATTTGAAAACCAATATATCTACGAAATAGTTTGGAAGAACTCAATGCTGGAATAGAATAACCATGCGAAGTTTAAGAAAACATTTCAGGACAAGTATAGAGCCAAGAGAATCAAACCTTAACCATAAGAGATTCACTCTACGGGGTCAAGATATACCAACCCTATCTCTCCATGTAARCATGCAATTTACAATCGAACCCATGAACAATAACAAGTAAGCTAGTTAGCCACGACTTTAGGAGTCGGTTGCCATGGGTTAAACATCTTAACCAAGGTTACGAGCGTCCAACAATTACCTTGAGTAGCTAATAGCGCAACGTTCGTCGAAATGGACCTGGCCCACCATAGATACGATCCATCAATTTTTGGCCACTTGGCAACTCCCGAAGCACTATTGTCCACGTGGCTCAAGAGGTCCTCGCACTAGGGACCAGCCAAGCACAATACGTCGTCCRCTGGATTAGTACTTGGAGTCACCGACTAAGTATTCAATCATTATATTACATATATATTCCAAGCTTGTCTTGATAATAAGCTTGATGCACAAGTAAATCAATGAAATAGTGGAAGTCATGACTAAATCCAGGTCAGGAACAAAAACAACCATTCAATATCTGAATCCAAGTTTTCATGCCAATCTAGTAAACATGTAGTTTGAATAACACAATTCATTTAGTAAGCCATGCCGATATAAAATCTATGACACGAAAAATCCTTTGGAAACAACATGTACAATAGTTTTCCAAAAAGAATTGAAGAACATTATTATTTAAAATATTCATAAGGTCATGAAAATATCTTTCTAGATACGATGTACAAAACCAAATATTCTGGGAAGTTTGTAAAACARAGAAACTCACCTGAGGATCCCTGATTTGTACCATGAACCTTTAGTCGCCTCAATTATCATGTCTAATGATCAAATTACAAGAGCTTATCTTAGGCTATTTCCTATAATAAGACTACGATAATTATAAGAAAGTAAATAATTCCCTAATTGTTACTCAAGACCCTAAAATTCTAATGAACTAGRTTTAGGGTTTCTGTTTCTATTTAGAAGGAATGAGAGTTAATTTGATTGGGTCGATTGATCCTACACACATAAGGTTTAAAGGTTATAATGAAGCTATAATTGGGGTAAAATAGTAAGGTATAGTATTATTGGAAAAGTAGAAAATGAACAACCAAAAAACATTTTCAAAAATATTAATTCTAGTTGAAGGTCTCAATTTGATTCTCTATAGAATAGCATATAGTAAACCAGATCGTCCCAGTATATCACTGTAATCAATCTAGTTGATGCAACAATTAAACAATAGCAAAATTCCAAGGTGTTGCTTTAACTAGGAAAAAAAAAAAAACTAAAAGATAGGCCTTTAGTTTTCCCAAGTTCTATGGTGCAAATAGTTGGAGCTTTGACTCAAACTGAGCCGTTATGAGTTTATGATGTAATATTGTGGTGATAATACAAAAAATGGAGTTGATGGTTTAGTTAACCGCAGTCCTTTGTAGCTTTATTATATTGCTTGAAATATTAGAAGAGAATCTATGTAAGATGAAAGTATGATTAATGGTGGCAAGTTACCATTCAGCATGCCCCTCATTGTTTTATCACTACTTAATGTTGCAGGAGAGGTTTAGACATTTCCTTATCCATTTTTTTGAAGTTAAAAAAAAAATGTAGTTGCAACAAATTTTGTGTACAAAGGGCAACTACTTAA
This sequence comes from Rhazya stricta, assembly GCA_001752375.1. Lineage (NCBI taxonomy): Eukaryota > Viridiplantae > Streptophyta > Magnoliopsida > Gentianales > Apocynaceae > Rhazya > Rhazya stricta. The sequence continues at coordinate 3,007,172 of MEJB01000094.1, forward strand.
GCCAATTCCTATTTTTCCTGGTAAAGAGACTGTTTAATACAAATAGGAATCATCAAGGCAAAGTAAAACCCCAAACATCTACTCTTGTAGGTCTTGAATGGATTAATCAGACCGATTTTGGAAAGAAAATCATTGATCAATCACTTCTACTATCTCTTCTAATGAAGACACCAGCAGCTGCTTCAGTAAGAGCTATGTTCTTGGTATATGATTTCTGGGCTATTGATAAATGATCACAAAGATAAAACCATAAAGTCTTCCCACCGCTACTGCTCAAACTAGTTTTTTTTTTTTTCTTTCCTCTTCTTAGTGAGCTTCTGTATTAGACTGAAGAAATGAAAGTTCCAAATTATCAAAAATTTCATCACCATGTTCAATGTTGATAACTTTGTACAACTAGTAGTTTTCTAAGGAAAGGACTACGCAATCATTTTATGAAGACAAGAAGTGAATATGACATAGAGAATGTCTCTTATACTCTGAACACGTGATCTACATATTTGCCCTGGTGTCTGATAATCTTATCCATAGGTTCCCATTAAACCGTGCCTATATTACTATAATTACCAAGATAGAAGATGAGAAGAAAGTTGCAACACTAGAAAGAAGGAACAATGAAAGCAGTTCTGCCTCTTTTGAATGCTTCACATGACAGTCCAAAGCTTGAATTGAATGGAGCAACAAAGATTCTTTCTTTTCTATAAAATCTCAAGAGAATGAGAAAGGTTCGACTGCTTGAAAGACAGAAATAGAGAAAGAGAAAACAACAGAAAGGAAAAGAAAGTGGTGAAGAGAAGCTAATAAAAGAAAAAGAGATAATGAAGAAGAAATGTAGCAGAGAAGAAGTGAGAGTTAAAAGGGTGATGACTAAGGAAAAACATTAAGTAATGTAAGAAAATAAAAAGAAGATGAGGAGAAGAATATGACGGTCGAGAAGAAGAAAGGAATCAAAGATAAAGAAGAATAAGGTAGCAAAAGAGGATAGTTTGCTGACCAAGGAAAAGAATAAAAAGAGAAGAGTAGAATGGGCTAGATCACACAAACAAACGGTTGGAGGCCAAATTAGCCCAAAGAAAGAAGAACCAACTAAATGGAAATGTCAATTTGGATTTAGGCCTCTAGCAACCAAGCCCACCTCGCCACATAGACAAGAACATCAGGCCAATAAAAGTATAGGAAATGGTTTAATAGGCCCCTAAAAATGGCAAGCTTCTAAGATAAGGCTAACGAAAATAAAGATTACTATTATTAAATAATACTAGGGTTTGTTTTCTTCCAATAAATTTTATTGCTGGAATTCTTTCTAACCAACGATCCAAACTACGATTCGATTATTTAAAATAATTAGTAAATATATAACTAAATAAATAGTCAAGAGATATTCTAATTTTTGACATTCTGTAACTAGTCAGTATCTAACCTTCACGTGATTGCGTTTTACAAAATTTCATGTTAATGAATAATAGCTAGAAAAGATTAGGGTTTTACATCATGTGTATTTGGCGGATGAATCAAGGAAATAAAAGAGAAGTATTCAGCAAAAAATAGAAGAAGTAAAGTTAGATTTGAATTCTTTGTTGGCAAAAGGCTTTTGCCTTGTGTCAATTTGAAGTGGAAGAAATGCCAAAGAGGAAAGCCTCCTGGAAGTGAGAAAAAGAAGACTTTGTGAAGATTTCAATCACAAGAACTCAATTTGAAATAGTATAGTTTAGAGAATCTATGTCACAGGTAAAGACAAGAATTGCCATGTTAAGGAGGAAATCTTAAAAAGTGTAATTTTCAATTGGGTTTCCAAGAAATCAAGATAAAGTTGTGCTCTTGTGAAGCATGTGTTTTCATATGTTAAGGAAATAAGGCGAGTTGACTTCTTATAATGTAAAGTTTGACTAAGAATAAAGAGTTTAGAATCTAATAAGGAAGAGAAATTCTTTTTGTCTTCTTTTGGTGTCATGAATTATGTCTATAAATGAGGGAGAGTATCTAGATTCCAAGTGTTGGTCAATAAGTATTTTTCTTATAGTTTTATGCATATGAGGTGGTCGATTTGGAGAAGTGCAACTTTAGAATTTGTAATAGGTAACTAGGGGCAAAAGGATAATTTCAATTTGATGTTAAGTTATAAATTATTCTTTTATCCGGTTTAGTCAAATCGTTTTCTAATTTTGACTAAAGTTTTTATAATGCTATTAAATCAAGCATCAAAACAGAGTCCACATCCATTAATAATATGGAAGCTAGTTTTAGGGTGTTACAAAAGCCCTACTCCAAATCCTTCTATATAATCCCTCATTCCTATCCATCCTTTTCGTTTTGTGGGAAAGCCTACAACAAAAACCTACTGTAATACCTACCTGTACTAGCAATCTAGCAACCATGGTAAAATGTTTCACTTGCAAGCAAAGAAGAGGAACATGCCTTGAATTGCATTTATTTGGATTATGTTTCCCTAGAAAATTATGATGATTTTGTCGTCACCAAAATGTTTTTGGGAACTCAAAAAATTATAGAATTAGTTGTCCATGTCCAAGATCCTAATGTTAAGATCACATGCATTGAGTCCTTGATTAGGGAGGCTTGTTATTAAGTCCAGTACCAAATTAAAGGCTCGATTCTATTATCGACATATGTTAAGGGGACTGCGACCAAAGCCCTACTCTTATTTAACGACATTTCTGAACATTTCAATATCATACTGGATGACAACCACCATTTTATTCCTATTTTGCTAGCAACCATAGAAGCAATCATAGATACCCTTCCTATCTTGATCGAACTCTTAAACGATTTSATCCAACCCTTTCTCCTGCTCACAACAATAACGTTGAGGGTAACTTTTTCGTTGACGATGAGGACGACCTTGACAACCCTAATGACTCTAGTGTCTCCAACAGCCACTACAAAAAATAGGTATTTTTGCATCACAAATCCATCCCTAATGGCCCRTTTACGATGGATTATTGTCCCTTAGAAAAATACTCATTTCTAAAACGTTTGTCGCAAATCTGTCATGTCTTGATCGAGTTTTTGAGAAAAAATTAATCTTGTACTAATTTGCAACAGATACTTGGAAGGAATAAAAAACTTCCCATTGCAATTTGCAATGTATTTAAGAACAAAACAAATAATTTTGAAGATAATTCCGTCGCAAATCCCTCACAAATTGCAAGGGATTTGGTTCAAAAATGATAATTGTTTTTCTTTTAAAAAAAACAATCTTGTGAGGGATTTGTGATGAAATATTTTAGAATAAACTAAGAAACTTGCAAGGTAAAATGAGGTAGGGGTAATGTTTACTTTAATCGTTTATATAGTTTAGCTTAGTTTAGTTTACACTACTTTCATGGAACTGAATGCATCTGGTAAGATACCTCAAAGTATCAATTTATCCAGTCTACGGCTCCTGTCCACAAACAAAGGTATGGTCTCCAAACCTAACCCATTCTAACCTACCCATCTATTCTKTCTTTGGGGTTTGCTTTGGGCATTTTAATTTTTTGGATCTTGCCCTCAAAACCCATAATACTACAACCATCTGACAGCCAAAATCCTACTCCAAAACCTTCTATATAATTCTCCATTCCTATCCATCTCGTTCTCTTTGCAGGAAAAACCCTACAACAAAACCCTACTCTAATCCCTGCCTCCACTAGCAACCTAGCAACCATGGCAAAATGTTTCRTTTGCACACAAAGAAGAGTTATATACCCCRGTAATTGCATATATCGGATAGGTTTTCTTGAAAACTATGATGATTTTATCGTCAACAAAATGCTTTTTGGAAAAATTATAGAATTAGTTGCGCATTTTCAAGATCCTAATGTTAAGATCACAGCATTGAGTTTGGGATCAGTGAGGCTCGTTATCAAGTCCAGTACCAAATTGATGGTTCGATTGCTATTATTAACATGTGTGAGGGGACCGTAACAGAAGCCCTACCTTTAGTTAACTATATTTCTAAGCATTTAAATATCATACTGGATGACAACCACCATCTCATTCCTACCTTACCAGCAACTATAGAAGCAACCATAGATAACCTTAATGTCTTAATCAAACTCTCAAACCATCCCATGCAGCCCCCTCSTCCTCCTCAACAACAACGATAAGGATGAGTTCTTCGACGTCGATAAACGATAACCCCAACGACTCCAGTGTCTCCAACGGCAACTACAAAAAACAGGTACTTTGCATTGCTAATCCATCCCAGATGGCCCATTCATGATGGATTATTGTCCCTTGAAAAAATATTCATTTGYAAAACATTCGTCGCAAAATCTATTAGCTACCACGTCAGTGGATGGTAATGGATTTTTACCAAGTTTTTGAGAGATAATCAATTTTGTCTACAAATCCGTCATTGATTTGCTACGGATTTGTAACGGATATTTGGAAGGAATAAAAAACTTTTCATCACAATTTGCGATAGATTTTTGATAAAAGAACAAAACAAATGATTTTGAAGATAATGCCATCGCAAATTCCCCACAAATTAGCAAGAGATGTGGGGAAGGAAATTATAATTGTTTTTCTTTTAAAATGTCCAAAAATCAATCTTACAAGAAATTTGTGACTGAATCTTTTAGAATAAACTAAGAAATATTTTAGGGATTTACGACGAAAATTTGAAATTTTTATGTGTTCTTATTCTTTTAAATTCAGAAAACCATTCATTGCAAATTTAAGATGGAATTTTTATGAATATAATGAAACATATCTCGTGGCAAATCCATCTCAAGTTTGTGACGAAATATGTGATATTTATTTTTTTAAAAATTTTGAAAGAACCATCCATTACCAATCCCTTGCAAGTTACCGATAGATTTGCAATGGAATTCTAAAATAAGTAATTTTTAATTTTAAAATTTTGAAAAACTATTCTGTCGCAAATTTGTAATAGATTTACGACAGAATGTCTATTAATCTAATGTTGTTTACATTTCCTAAAGATTAAGTTAAGTTATTGATCAACAAATAAAAATGCAAAGTTCTCCTTCGCAAATTTTGGGATGAATTTGAGACATAATGTTTTATATTGATGAATTTCAGAGAATCCATTGCAAATACGTCCCCAAAATCTGCGAGGGATAATTGGTCAGCAAACTATAATTGTCTTGTAATGTTTCTTGGTTTTTACGATACAGTTGATATGATTCACTTAGATGTCTCCAATTATTTTGTTGATCTAACAAAAAATATTGATCATTTAATTGGAGGGATGTCATGGAAAACGAGTTTCATTTCTTCTTTTATGTATTTTTCATTTAAATTTTACATGGACTTTATTATTTTTTATGTAAATTTTTAAATTATTTTTCATCAAAATATGTTTATAGATTTATAATAGATTGTTGAGATATTTGTCTCATTGATAATGCAACAATGCACACCATACTTGAGTATAAGGAGTATTTATCTCATCTGAAGATGAGATAGGCAAATATAAATACTATAAATGGTAGTATAAAATTGGTTTATTGTGGAAGAACTACCATTTATTAGAAAGGGAAAAACTTTATATGCATTTATTGTTCCGAAAGAACTACCATATTTTCGTTTAGAAATGACAAAATGTATATGCAATATTCTCCTTAAAGTTCCTCAAAAATTTATTAAGTTTTTAAGATATCAACAGAAATGGTATCATAGTGAGAAAATAAAAAAAGGTGGTTTAAGTATTTATGTATCACCACTATAGTGTCTCTCAGGAATATAAATTGGAGAAACTAGTGTCTCTTTCCTCAAGATTATATTATGTCAAGATTAATGCACTTGAGACGTATCATCTCATAAACCAGAAGTTTACTTGTGATTTAAACATTCTCATTATTTGGCATAATAGATTGAGTTATATTAGATCTATAATGATGCAAAAAATAATTAAAAATTCTCACGATCACTGATTGAGAAATTAAAAGATGTTGAAATCAAATGAATTCCTACATGTTGCTTCTTTCCAAGGGAAATTAATTATTCGACAATCACCATCAAAAGTGGGAGATAAAAATTCTATATTTTTATATTAGATTTATGGTGATATATGCGGACTCATTTATTCACCGTGTGATCAATTTAAATATTTTATGATTTTAATTGATGCATCCATATGATGGTTATGTGTGAGTTTGTTATCAACTGCAACTTGAAGTTTGCGATATTATCAACTACAACCTGAAGTTTTCCATATTATCAACTGCAACCTGATGTTTGTAAATTACTKGCTCAGATAATTCAATTATGAACACAATTTCAGACTATCAATTAAAAATATTTATTTGGATAATGTTGGTATTTGTACATCTATGTTTCCAAGCTTATTTCATATTAATTGGGACTATTGTTGAACATCTTGTAGCTTATGTTCATAAACAAAATGGTTTCGTTTAATATTTTATTAAACAGTTGCAATTGATTGCTACATCATTACCAATGAGAATAAAACTCCCCATAAATACTGATTATCATAAATTCTCTCCTTTGAAATTGGCATTATGAGCGAGTGAACTTGAAGTTTGCATGTGCCAAATGCTTATTATAGTGATCAAACAAGAATTAATAAGTCAGATTTATTATTAATAATTGTTCCCACCTAGATGGAAGTCCAGCAGGACAAAATGTTGATATACTAGCTAGTAATTATAAAGCACACYAGAAATGTGGTAGTGATTCTAAAGTACGTCAAAAACAAGGCATACCTCTTGATTCTAAAGCCCACCAAAAATATGGCCAACCTCTTGGTTCTAAAGATAAACATCCTTGATAGCAAAGGGAATTGTATTATTAAAATAGCTTTATTTAGAAATCAAATAAAGATAGCCAAGAGATATTTATAAAGAGGTTCGAGTTCCTTAAATTAAACAAAGAGCTCTCGATATCATAGATAATAATGAGGATCTTGAACCAAAATCAATTGAAAATGTTGACATAGACATGATTGTTCAAGATAGAGAGATGCAATTGAGTCACAATTAAACTCACTTTTGAAACGTGAGTTTCATGGACCTGTGGTCCAAACACAACAAGATGAAAGACCAGTTTACTATAAGTAGGTATTTGTATGCAAAGAGATTAAAACAACTTGGACCTATAGTCCGAACACAAGGAGGTGTAAGACCAGTTTACTATAAATGGGGTATTTGTACGCAAAGGATGAAAACAGTGAACTCGTGAGATATAAAGCATGACTAAGAGTTAAGGTTTTTCACAAAAATAAGGTATTGATTACATAAATTATATTCACCTTAGTGAATATAATTACGTTCAAATATCTATTAAGTTTAGCAATACATGACATTGATACACTTTTGATGGATATAGTTGGATATAGTCACTTTTATTTATATGGGATYAGTGGACAGTGACATTTACCTGAAAACCCCCTGAAGATTTGATTTATCTAAAATATTTACTTGAGAAAATCATTGCATCAAATTGCAAAAATCCTTGTATGGATTAGAATAATCTACACATATTTGATATAATCATCTTAACGTTTATCTATTGAATGTAAAAAGTAATGATGTTTATCCTTTTGTTTTTATAAAGAAAACATATATTGAATTCRCAATTATTGCCATTGTGTTGATTTAAATCTAACTAACACTCCTAAAGAGCTCAACAAAACTGCAAATTACATGAAAAATGAATTTGAGATGAAAGATTAAATTGAACACTTCCCTGAAGGATTATTTGTTCATCAATTCAAGTATACAGAAAAAGTAACAACACAATTTATATGGATAGTGCATATCCATCAGTATCACTTATGATCGTTAGATCAGTTAAAATTGATAAAAATCACTTTTGCCTACTTCAAGATGGGAAAAAGACTCTTAAAATGTCATGCATTAGTATAATTGGTGTTTTTTCTATTGAACTCCTTGCAAGTTATAGTTCTCTAGGAAACACTATATCATGGAAATTTGTCATGCAAACTATAAAAATTACATGCTCAAATTATTCAGAAATTTTTACAATACATGAATTTGTATTACATAACTCAAAGGAGACTACATCAAACGAGATAAAATAAAGCATATTTCATCAAAATTCTTATGCATGTACGAATTTAAAAAGAGTAGCCACATTGATAGTCAATAGATTTGCTAAAGTACTAATGTGATAGGAAGTTGATTCATCAAATTAGAATGCGTTAAATTAAAGCCAGTCAGGGATCATCTACATTGGGGAGTAGCTATACTTTTTCCCTTCGCTTAGGTTTTGTTCTAACTATGTTCCTAACAATATTTTAGCAAGGCAACAATTAATAGTCCAACCTCAATTGCATTCTTTTTTCCTTAGTTCGCTTTATTTTTTTCCCATTGGATTTTTTCAAACAAATTTTTATGAGGCAATTGTTGCATAATTAGTCATTCAAGAGGAATATTGTAAATAAGTAGTCATGAATGACTTTCCTATCCTTGTTCACATTTCAAGGTTAATGATAATCAGTCTACCGATGAATCTATACTTCTCTTCCTTCTCTCTATAAACATTTCCTCCCTTTTTCATTTGATTCAATATAAATTAAATAATTAGATTTATTTACTTAATAGAAATAAACCTTCCTATATATCTTTAATTCATCCTATTTTCATAATATTATAGATAGTAGCTTAAAATTATTTGTTTAGTCTAAAGTCCGTTTGATGGACCGAAATTTGAAGACTGAAGCCTATTTCTAAAGTCTGAATACTAAAACCTGAAGTATAAGATGGCTCTAGTAATCATAATCCAAGTATAATTTTCGGTCTAAATTCTTAAAAGTTCTTTAATATATGTCATCTTATCGTTCAATCCCCAAACTAAAATCTCTGATTTCAGCCCTGGTTCTGGTTCGGCCCTATGTTATTCAACAGTAAATGAAAAAAAACAAGGGAAAAAGGAAAGGGGGGGGGCAAGGCCCCTGTGTGATGGACCAAAGTTCGCAAAGCAACAGAACGGACTGCCCCTCAGACTCGCCGCTGAAACCCTAGTGTTTCCACATTCTTCTCTATATATACTGCTCCAAAACCCGTGTCTTCTGAGAGCCAAATTGCAACCTAGATATGGAGTTGTGCTTAGCTCGAGCCGTCTCATGCTGTCCTCGTTACAGGCTCTTCAGTGCGAGTACCATTAGCTCTAAAAAATGTCAATGGCAATCTTCTGCCTCAAATATTTCTCCCTCCAATATCAATCTATCAGGTACTTCGTTCTGTCATATTCTCCTATCGATTCATGCCAGTTTCAAGAAAAGATTTGGTGTATTAATGTCGAATTTTTGCTTCTCTTTTATGGTTTATTAGGATTATTTGGTCCTTGATCCGTTGGATGCCTTACAAATTGGTTTAGAAATATTCAGTCTGCCACTCGGCTTTCTATTGCTTTAATTTGTTCAATCTTCTAACATCTTCATTTTATTGTTTCGAATTCTTGATTTTGGCAAAACGAATATAAGTTCATCTTATTTGATTTAATGGGGGATCTTCAGATTACTTTTAAGTTCCCAATAATGTTCAACTGTGTTTATGATTTTCTTAATTTGATTGAAGGAAAGCTGAAGTTTGAATCTGAAATTTGCGATTGGGCAAGTTTATCGGTTTAATAAGTCAAACACCGACAGAGTTGTAGTATATAGGGGATGGTCTCCTAAGCTTAACAGCAGGGATTTTATTTTATATTTTATAGAGTAAAAAGCTAAGCTTAATGTACTAGTAATATTCCATACGCTTACTTATGCGCTTGTGTATATAATGTAACTAATCGCATAGAGCTTTAAAATAAATTTAATTTTTCTTTTCAGGATCGCGTTACTACACCAAGCTAACTTTGAAATCATCAATGTCTGAGGAAACATCAAATGGGACTAGCATGTACGGCAAAAATCAATCTGATGGTGTGGTAACCATGGAAGGCACCAGGCCAGTTGAAAAGGAATATGCTGGAAATGTGGAAAACAATGCACCAGAAGAGAGTTCTTCAGAAGAAAATCAAGMATTTGATTTGTTAGAGAAGCTTGATATAAAGGTTTGCATTTTTCATACTTGTTCATTGCATTCTATGATGCCAGTGGTATTTGGGCTTAAAGATTCATTTTTCAATCCCCYAAAAGTTGTCCCCTAAAGATGAAGATTTCTGCTTGTAAAAGATCATAGTTGTGGAAGTATTTCTTTGACAGTTTCTAGAAAACATTTACCTGCTAAGCTTTGGGCTTGCTCACCAAAAAAATATGGCTAGTTAATTGTTTAACTTCATCCTATTGTGTTAGCGTACTGACTGTTGCTCATCTATTCTGTTATAGACACTTTCTATTCTATAAGATTTTTTAAGTACTTTATGTGATTGGAAAATGTTTCTCCGGAAAGAAAGTCAATAGACGGAATATTATTTGTTACTTGCTCTACTGCAAAGAGATATTGAGTTCCTGGAATTGTACAACCGTACTTTTGGGATAGGAGCAGCTGATTCATGCAGTTCGTATTTGCATTTGTACATAAGTGACAATTACTGATTACTTTCTTAAATAACCACTTCTATGGTTCATGCATCATGATCAGTGAAAAATTTCTGTAGTTGGTCTATGTCCAATTCAAAAGTATATTACTTTCACTTTTACTACACTATAAGGTACAGTTGGAGCTTTCTGTGATTGAATATAGATAAACAGTCAAACCATATTATTTCATTTTTCTCGTAGTTGTGGTATATTTTCTATTACGGCTAATATTTAGCTAATTTGGTTGCAATGATGAAAGTTACAGTGTATTGAAAGTTTCTTGATGAAACATCGACAATTTTGTCGATTCTGAGCGGTTACCTGAGCAGCCTCAATCTACATAATTTTACTGTCTTATCTCTATTCTTCTATTTGTTTTCTCTTGGGTTGTTTCAAATTAGTTCTAATCCTGTGGTTTTTCAAAATGAAGGACCTTTTACTTGTGGAATTATCTAACACTAGGTTGAGTTTTCTAGCTGATTCAGCGATTGTGTACTCTCATACCTCACTATCTTCATACATTTCAGACTTCTAACTGCACCTCTTGCTTTCCTTCTCCTGTTGTCTTCTTTGGGTTTTAGATTAATTTTGTGTTTAGAAGGAGGATTTCGTAATTTGGACAGGTTGCTATGATGAATTTCTAGTCATTGAGAGCATATTTATATGCTTGATGAAACATCGGCAGCAATGTCGATCCTGAGCGGTTACCTGAACAACCTTGTCCATGCAATCTATCGGCTCATTCTTGCAATACTGAAGCATTATACTAATCTAATTTAGCCCTCCTACATCCTTGCAGCATCCTGCCCTTGGGGCCCATCTCATCTTCTCCAACTCCTTTCCCTAATGTTTTCTGTCCTCTACTTTGATTCTTGCATATTCCACTTCTACGTTCAACTTGTATTACTAATCCCTGGCTATGAATTGATACAAAGAGGCAAATTTGCTTTTATGATTGTGAAGGAAAAGATAAACTATTGAATATAGCCCATTAGGCAACTACTGTTGCTATGCAAATCTATTCTCCATCTTCTTTGAATTGTGATTTATGCTGTAGATGACATAGGTTGAACATGTTACTGTAACGATATCTTTGGTAGTTTGGCTTGGCTGTTAACGATCCAGTAGCCTATGTTTATGAAGAATAGTAGGAAGCAATCAACAGCACCAGTACTTAAAAGTTATTATGGTTGAAATTCAAAAACAGTTAAAATTTATCATGTACTTAGAGAAAAGTTTTTCATCTTATGCAGGTTGACTCAGATGATACATATTCAATTCTCCTCCTCGGTGGTGGTGCTCTGGTTGCTCTCTATTTAGCAATTGCAGTAGTCGGTGCCATTGATTCTGTTCCATTGGTGCGTACTTTTAGTCATTCCTTTATTTACATTGTCTTTCTACTGTTCGCTTTGATTGGAGCACCTTTGTACTGATAAAAAAGCTCTGCCTTTTTGGGACCTTCAGATTCCAAAACTGATGGAAATTGTGGGTCTTTCCTACACGCTATGGTTCAGCACCCGCTATCTACTTTTCAAGGTATTCTTCGTTCCTGTTTCTTGTCTTATCTAACTGCTTAGTTAGAGTTTCTGATCATTCTGGTTTCCCTGGATTTTGCAGAGAAATAGGGAGGAGTTGGCTGCTAAGATTGAAGAGATAAAGGAACAAGTTTTGGGCTTTGATGATGACTGACATGGATAGTTTACTTTGTTGACCTTGAGATTTTGCATAGATTAGCTGTTTTGGTTGGAGACATTCAAAGCCGGCTTTTCCATCATTACCTGATATCGACCTGTGGATAGTAGGTTGTTGTAGTTCTATGTATAATCTGAAAATGGAAGTTAAAATCTTGATCCAATTACTAGAATTTTTCTTGCTGGTTTGTAAATAATATATGCTTCCTATGGAATTCTTTTGTGATTGTATGATTCTGCACATCCAAGCCATTGTAAGAAGTAAATTTGCTCTCTGATTTCCAGAATATGGAAGACACGTTTTAGGCCAAGTTGGGGATAAGTAGATAAGGAAAAATGCAGCTAGCAAGCAGAGATGCTAACTCAAAGGTAATAATGTGACTAAAGCAAATAAATATTTGCAGATTAGTGTAAATATAAATAAGTTTCTGGGCATGAAGTAGCATCCTTAACATTCAGAGTTCCGAGGCAAAAGGTGTATGTCTCTCTTTTGTTCTTTCAATTTGCCAGGGATCCTATTCCCCTCAGAAAGTGTTATGATGCGATGAGTTTTTCGTAGGGATGTTGAATTCTGAAACTCTGATAAGTTGACCGTAAGTCACGGATTCATTTACCACAGGGAACATTTGCTTGCAGGGTTATTCTATATATCATTGAGAACCTAAAAGCTTTCTCTTAGTTCCCACCTATAGTGATGAAGGGTTGTGGCATTTTGGAAATAGAGGGAACAGGATAGGAAGCATAAAGAGCCATAGTTTACATGTATGAAGAACCTGTATGGCATCAATTTAGCTAAAATACCACCGGATTTGGGGGGAAGCTGTACAGCACTAGCGCCAAAACTATTATGAAAAACCATGTCTTTTAAAACGCTCCAACATGGTACATAATTTAAAGAAATGATTCTTTATTGTGATTAATTTGATTAAAGTCAAGTTTAATGGAAACTCTCAATAAAGATATGAGCACTCTGCTTCATAAAGGAACCCCCTTATGATTATGCAATCAATTTCTTGAGATTCAAATAATACCTTTGAGTAATTTTATCAAGAAATTTCTTTTTTAATAAAATAATAATAATGTCTTATTAGTAGGAGGAAAGTTTACCTTTTCATTTCTTAGTTATGTGAATTTGATAGAAAGGTGAAATTATGAATCTTGCTAACGTCAGAATCTGGGGAATGGATTTATGTAAGTTTTTCAAACTTAAAAGTTAAAGCAATAATAAAATAGAATAAAGTTGCACTTAGCCGGCTAAAACTTATCCTTTTCATCCTTTCTTTGTCATCCTCCCAAACGATTAGATTGATGCATGCATGAAATCTTAGGCCGAAACTGCTGTTGGTCAACTTTTTCGATTATGTGATCCATATGCTCGACAATATATATATATGATTAATTTTTTGTTCTTAAGATTTCGATCTCTTTGTATTAGTGAAATTAATTCAAATTTAATCTAATTTACATTTATAGAGTCTGGAAGAAAATTTATAATCATCCGTCTTCCTTATTAAATATCTACTCTATAATTTTTGAAGCTGGTTCTATAAAACTATGAATATAATTCTTGCCCATKATTGATGCCCAGCTGTGTGGTTGCATTAACTATTGAGAAAATGACAACTTATCTCTTACTGTATTTTTCATTTATCAAATGTATTCCCTTTTTATATTTTGTCTATATTTGATACTTCTCCACATGCTCTTATGGAAGATTTCGGTGCTAGACACACATCGCTTGTGGCATCCAAACGTCAACTTTACTAGCAAAGAGAGTCTTCTGCCATCACAATATATATATATATATCTTCTTTTAACGAACGTATGAAATAGAAGAAAGAAATATTGAAAGAATGAATACATATAAACACAATCACTTCCTAAGTAACAGGAAATTTCTACTCATATTTAAAGAATTAAAAAATTAAATTCGATACACACATGACAAAGAAGATGTATATTAAAAAACCTCTTATTTTGAAAAGATAATCTATTTATAAAAGATGAATAGATAACTTTGATTTAAATTAAATAATAATAACAATCACATGAATTAGATATATCAATATCATCAATTGAAAAAATAAATCATTCAAATTAGGTTAACTACAAAAATATAATGAAGTGAAAGTTGATGATGCTTCACCGTCTAGTAGATGTCAAATGGGGTCCAATACTTAAATCCTACAAGAATATATGTTTTCCTTTTTATAGACAAAAGTTATTTTTCATCATACCTTTCTTAATCACTAAGTAGGGATATTTATTTTTTATTTTTTTAATACTCCTTTTTTAGTAGTATTACATCAATCACTGTAACAGTATCTAGATTCAATGGGCTCTTATTAGTTAGGTTTGCAAGTCATATGAGACTGTCTTTTTCATACATATTCTCTCTCTCTCTCTCTCTCTCTCTCTCTCTCTCTGCGCTATCTACTGTGTGAGAGAGAAACAGAGGAGCTACAGAGCTCGCACCCGGTCTCGATGATCCCCCCAAAAGACGCGCCACTAAACGACTGGCAGTTATAAACGGCAAATCTATCCGCCTGCCACGTCATCCTCACGTTACTTCCCCCACGTCTCCGTTAATCTCTGTTATGCAATTTTTAACGTCTTTCTTTTCTTGAACATAATCCCAACAAACCTTAAACACGACATTAATCTCTTCAAACCACCACTATTTGTCAAATTGGACACCAATTTGACTGTTTCTTTTTCTTTTTTTCAATAATTCGGAGAAATTGTTGTAACAGGGTGCCACTACCACTACTACGACTACTACTACAACAGTAGACACCTCTTCATTAGAGAGTGAATGCCACACAGAAAAGAAAAACCCTGTAAAGAGACAGTGAAAGAAAGCAGTCTATTCAACTGCTTTTTACTCGTTTTCACTCTGTAAGTGCATTTATGGTTTGTGTAATGTGATCTTAGTATTCTGTTCTCCGTGTAAAAACTGTGGTGTAAATGGTTCAATTTTTCTTGGATTTTGCTTTTTTGCGGGTTTGGTGTAAATGGGAAGTGAATTTCGTGATGCGTAGCCATCAAAAATGGAATCTTTACGGCACATTGAATTTGGTCTTGGAGGATTGGAAATTGGGTTCTTTTTAATGGGTTTATATTTAGTATGTTTAAGATGGAGAGAATTGTGAAACAGATATATGGAAGAAAAGAGGGAATAGCAATCTGATTGCCAAATCAAACCCATCGATGAAAACGGTTTCCTTTGCTGATTTCCTTCAATGTTGTCTATTATGTGTTTTATGGCAGTTKTTTCCTATTCTTTCAATGTCTAAGTCCTGTTATTAATTATCGTTTGGTAATGTTCATACAGAGGTTTTTGGAGCAAGACTCTTTAGGGGTTAGCGAGAGGGGTTTTTTTTCTTCGTTCTTTTCGTGAATTTTATATAAGCTTCTTCCGTTTGAAGCTTTTTGATAATCAATTCTGAGGATATTGTGAAGAAGATATAAGAGATTATTCATGCCGAGTCGGAGATTGAAATCTGATCCTGTTATTGTTCTGAAGAATCATGGCCGTAGCTTTGGATTGCCCTCTGCAACTAAATTCCAAAGTGGACATTTGCCTTCTGGGATTATCCCCGCTTCACGAACTATACCTGTCAATGGTGGCAACCACATTGTATCAGGTTCTGACATGGACACCAGCTCCGACTCAGAGAGCGAGGTTTATGGTGGTCGTTACTCGATTGAAACATCACCTCAAGATGATAAATTTACTAATGGTTCTGTTGCAAGACAGGGGAATTCATTTATCAGACAAGGGAAAAATGGTGCTGGTCCTGTACAATCTCAAACTAATGGAACTTCTGAGGTTTACTACTTCAATGTCCATTTAGAGCCAAATGTGAAGACTGCCAGACAGGTTTGTACTTTCGCCTTGTATCTCACTGTGTACTCCCCTAACGACAGCAATCTGGTAGAAAGTTAAATTTATCATGAATGAAAATGAATGCTTAGAGTAAAGCTTGATTGCAAAATGAAGGAACAGATAGGCATGCAAGAATCTTACTTCATCTAGTTATATATGATACTTTTTTGTTCAGCTAGATGTATTTGCGGAAGTTGAAAAAAATCTATGGGCTAGAAACATTACATGAAATTGAATATATAAAAGAGACATTGGGAAGTAGAAAGTATTTTGATTTATAAAGCATTGGAAAATATTCCTCTTTTAAGTAACTTTCCAGATATTTCAAGGCATTCCGAAATATTAAGTAGCCCAGAGTGAATGGGACAGAGGGGATATGTAGAGTTATTAGATTTATGTAAGGAACGGAATGCTTGTTTTGGATCACTCGAGCATTCCTGGAGAATGAATTTTTATCTCTTTTTTCTCTTAAAAGAAAATCCAATCTTTAGAGCTGGTTAAATAGGCCACTCTGTCCTATATTCGGTGAGGGCTGTATGGTTACCAAGACATATGACTGACATAATTTCTGGAATGTTAAAGGGATGGCTTGCTTGGCCGACCCTCCTAAAAGAAGGATCAGTTTAAAGCTTAGTTTCCACATCACTTGGATCAGAGCTCTATCATTGTTCATGCAAAAAAGTTTTTCCCTAGATCTATTTCATGGTGGATCAATAATTTATAACTAGAGAAGCTAAGAATGAGGATGCAAGAGTTTCTTTCAAAATAATTCATTTGTTATATTTCATAGATTTATTTGGTGGTCAGAAATGGATTGAGAAATTAGGGGTACCCGTTGCTTAGGAAGCTATCCTTTTCCCAGCATCATCATCCTATGCTTTCAGGAGTTCAAACTGATATCATCATGCATCCTTTCTTGAGATGGTTACTGGAGAGGCTTCTTGAACCAACATAAATAACTGGTAAAGATTCTCCTTATCTTTAGATTTTCTGGCCTACACTAATCTAATGTCTGATGATGAGAAAGGGGCCAGAAAAATGACAAGGAAAGCAATCTCTTACAGTAAACATTTTTTGGGAGAGTTGGCCAACCAAGCCAACCCTATCCAGAAATTATGTCGGCCATATGTCTTAGTAGTCATACAGCCCTCACCAAACACATCAGAGTGGCATATTTAACGAGATCTAAAAGAGTGAATTTCTTTTAAGACAAAAAGAGATAAAACTTAACTCCCCAGGAATGCTCAAGTAATCTCTTTCTACATTTTGTGTCCTACTAAGGTTGCAGGATCTCTACAGGGACTCTTTTTCCCGTTACCTCCACTTTTCTTGAAAGCCTTGCCGACATTACTTTTGTATTGTTCAAGAAATATCTCWGTATTCGTGCTCTTTTCTTGGCTTCAGGAATTTCATGGTGCTAGAGCGCAGAACCAGAAGATACACGATGATGATAATCCAAGTGCACCACCACTGTTCAGTCCTGTTGTGGAGTCTAACCAAGTAGCTGAAGAACTTAAAACCCCTAGAGCTGGAAGACCTGGCTGTTTGGCAACACCAGATGGTTCTGCATTTGCTGACTCACAGAGTGCTGGTAACAGACACTCATCTGTAAGGTATTTTTAGGCTTGAGATATGTTTATTTATTGGCTTGGTGTCAATGCACATGCTGACATTAAATTCTCTTCCATATAAAGTTAAAGATGATTTTTCAACTAATATAATTGTGCTTTTCATTGATCGTAGGGCTGCTTCTTTATCCTCTAGTTCATTACCTGCTAGAATCCCTACATTTCACGCCAGGTAGCTAAATTAACTGATAAGCTTTTATTAAGTTGGTCTCTTCTACTAAACTTACACAGCTGATCAACTTTTGTAGTATACAGAATGTTCACCATATCACTCTTCGGCTGTTTGTTGTCTGTCTTGATGCAGTGGGCTAGGCTCTTGGTATGGTTTCATATCTTATGAAGCATGTGTTCGGCTTTGCCTGCATGCCTGGGCCAGGGAATGCATGGAAGCCCCCTTTTTCTTAGAGAATGAATGTGCAGTTCTAAGAGATGCATTTGGGTGAGACCATCCTGAAAATTTTCCCCTTTGATTATGTAACGATGCTTCCATTGCCTAGTTCTGTATATGATGCTCCATATGAACTTTAAGTACCGAATGAGAGAAGATTGTTGGGATCGGAAATTGAGAGGAGAGCTTAGAAAAGTTCATTTTGTTATTTCAGAGTTCCAAAGTCCTTTTTTCTTGAAGAAAACATCTTTACCATATCATGCTATTTCAATTTTATTCAAGGAGGAATCATTTCTTTTCTGGCTCTTGTGTATCTCGGTAAGTTTAGTTSGCTGAGGATATTAGCAGCAATAGTTTGTTCTTAGATAAGCCAGGAAGAGAGGTTCAGTTATCAGTTTAAATGTACTGAATGCTGTTCTGTTAGCTGATGTTTACAAAGTTACCATCATGTAGATAAATATATCTTGTGATGTGACTGTTATTTCCTCCTTCCAAGAAAATGTATTAACCATTTAAGCAAACACAAAGTTCTTTTTTGGATAGCCAATCTGGCGTCCTAATTGTTATTCTAATTGTATAGTTGGAAGTATGTGTAACCTGATGATAGATAGTTGACGGTATAGGCTGAAGCATGTGTTATTACAATCTGAAGAAGAATTATTGAGCAAAAGATCTTCAGAACTTATTAGTGAGGGAGCAAGCATAAGATCAAAGAAAACTTTCGGCAAGATGAAAGTGCAAGGTAACCTTCTTTTGAGTTTCTCCTAAATAAATTTTGTATTAATCGATTATTTTTGCCTGTAAATAACTGTTCAGACCCTTTATTTTGCAGTTCGTAAAGTGAAAATGGTACTGGATCCTCCTACGGGCTGCACTATATCATACTTAAAACCCCCTATGAAAAAACTGGAGTCTGTTCGGGCACGTTTGTCCAATGTGAAATCAACTCTTTCTTCTGAGTGGGAAGCCTACCGTAAAGTACGCGTGCCCCCACACTTGCCATCAAATGGTTCTCTCTCTCGGCAGAGCTTGGCCTATGTGCATGTTGGCACTCAGTACATAAAAGAGGTACCTGAATTGCTGAAAATTGGTGCAGCTGCTTTCCGCAACAGTTCAGCATCTTATGAAGTAGTGCAAGGTATATAGGCTTTTCTCAGAGTTCCAAAAGTATATGCTAAAACATGAAATTACACATTTTCCTATTTTTGCAAATTTCTTCCCTTCATGCCTTAATCCTGGACCTAGTTTACTATGTGTGCAACACTGACAATGATTATCCTGTTCATCGAGATACTCGACTGCAAAGATAGGTAGGCTGCAAGGATTCGGACTTTTTGTTGATTAACAGGATGGGGAGGAACTAGTAAAGGAACTACAAAGTCATTTTGACTAAAAGGAATAATAGACATGTTTTCAGTATATTGCTTGTTACATTTTCTATGTTGTTATATTAGTAAAGCTCTTCTCGGGACATGAAAAGGTTGTCTTTTGTTGCTTTGTGTTTTCCCCAGACACATCGAACTAAGCTACAGAACTTAAGACGAAGAACAAATTATGATTCTGATGGTCTTGCGATGTTTACTTAAAAGATGTTTCTATGTGTGATCTTGCTGATTCTTTTGCTTTATGACAGCATAAGCTTACGTTTTTGTACAACTGTAGAACTTTATGAAACAAAATTGGCTTTTATATTTCTGTGGCTGGGACTGTTATTAATTTGTGGTCTTCATAAACTTTGGAAAATAATTCATCATTTCATTGAGCAGATACATATTCTTGTTTATTGAGATTGAAAAGTTTACCTGAAGAGGAAGCAGTAAGAATGCAGCCTGGATCTGGCGAAACTCATGTATTGTAAGTGACTCTTAAGCTTTGGTTTCTTTCATCTTTTCAATCCCATTGAAGTTGATGGTTTCATTTTACTGCTTCCGGAGTACAGTTTACCAGATGGATTAGGAGATGATCTTATTATTGAAGTAAATGATTCAAATGGGAAGTATTGTGGGCGTGTTGTAGCTCAGGTTGCAGATATTGCTGATGACCCGGTAGGATTTCTAGAATTTACTATGCGTATCTGAGATTTTGAAGGAAGATTTCTTGGTCAGATAGATGATATGTGTTTGTTGGATGCAGGGCGACAAGCTCCGCTGGTGGTCCATGTATCAGGAGCCAGAGCATGAACTTGTCGGGAGAGTGCAATTATGCATTAACTACTCCACTAGCCTGGAAGAGAATAGTCTTAAGGTATAAGAAAGCCACAGTTAACGAAATTTCTTTTTTACTCTTGTGTCTTTTATTGATGTGACACTTACGGTGAAACTCTAAATTCATTTTTCAGAGGAAAAGATATTCTCATTTTCCTTTCCTTTGTAGTATTCTTTTGAGGGATCTGTACCAGCGATTTTTTATTTTCTGTGTCTGCTCCTAGTTTATAGATACTTCCTGGGGGAACATTAGGAAAACAGAAAAAACCCATCTAAATGTGGTTGCTTTAAATATTAAAGCACCCTTGGTGATGTTTTATTCAGTTCATTCTAATATGCACTGTCAATTTCTTAGTTCAAACTGTGTTGTCAGCTCTAAAGAAGATGTAAATTCTGTTTTTTATCTCCTAGATTAAATGTATATCATAAGGGGCATTTGTTACAGAATTCGTAAACCAACTTTTCTTTTGTTGAAAATAATTCGTTTTGATAACTAATGAAGTAAAAATATGAAGTAGATGATCCTTTCTAAATAAAATTCTTTTTTATGGAATCTTAATATGACAAAGAGATTGGAGGACTGTATTGATGTAGATTTAGTTTACTTTCTTGTATTTATTCTTTTCTTGTAATATCTTTTCTKCTTCTGTTTGAAATTCCATTACTTTCTCTCTGTATCTCTGTGTAATGGGAGAAAAGGGAATTATGTGTCCAGATACATACTTTATGTAGTTTTTCAAGTTCTCTTTAATATTATGTGGTTGGTTTTCTTCCGCAATGATGATGATAAACATGTAAGCACATGAGGAATGTCTAATCGAATGTTTTTTAACAAGTTCACTATTGCAGTTATGTGTAAGAAGATTTGAATTATTTTGACTGTCATGTGAGATTCTGATATAAATTTAAAGAGACAATCTCATTGTCAACAGTTTTTGTATTTTAAGTTGCAAGTTTGATTTTCATGTCGCGTTAAGTTATTTGATGATGGAAAACCTAGTTAATTTTGAATCATCTTACATCATTTTGTTGTTCAGTGTGGATCTGTTGCAGAAACTGTTGCCTATGACTTCCTTTTGGAGACAGCCATGAAAGTTCAACAGTTTCAACAGAGAAATCTTTTGCTGCATGGCTCTTGGCGGTGGCTAGTGACTGAATTTGCTTCATACTATGGAGTTTCAGATGCATATACTAGGCTGAGGTACTGAGATTTGGTTCAGCACTTGCGCGTTAGATGAATCAGTAATTCAGGAGGTTTCTTGGATTCTAGGCAACCTATAGTATCTGTAATTTTCTCTAAAAAATTTTGTTTCTCTGCAGATATCTTTCGTATGTTATGGACGTTGCCACACCAACTGCAGACTGTCTGGATTTGGTGCATGATTTGCTCTTACCTGTTATCATGAGAGGAAGAACGAAGGAGACATTAAGTCACCAAGAGGTGGGAAGAATTTGAGTAAAAAGTTTTCATTGGGAAATTTGCTTAGTCATTTCCAATTAATTGTTGTTTCAGCGGTGTTATGTTTCAAATTATCCTTTAACTGAGAGCCTCTGTATTTATCTWTTTGCTTTTTAGTCCATCAACTTAGCGGCATTTACCTGTTCAGTTCATTCTTGCACTCTTTTCTGCATATCATGGATATGCAATATTCAAAGAGTGAATTGCTGGACTAATTAATAGAATGTTTACAAAGCAACTCTCCCTAGTTCACTTCTCATTCTTGGTACTTAATTATATTCTTCCTTGAAGAAACTGTTGGTATTGTTAATTATTCGAGGGAATAATCAGCTGCGTAAAAATATTTGGAAGATGATATCACATATTTTAGATTATTCTTGGGCTCGGGGAATTGTAAATAAAATGAGTAAGCGTGTAACTTAGCATTTTGAAATTTTTAGAAAAGAATGGATATAGTTGGGAAAATAGACATGGTGATTTAATAGTTCGATACTAATTCTTTTATAATTGTTCATTACTAGAGTCTAGAGAGTCAAGTATAACTTGTATGGCTGTTCATATCCTTWTGTTTTTTGCATGTCTTAGTTTCTGTTTGAAGTATTTTGTTATTGAAGTTCCAACTCTTTATATCTATTTCTCAATCTATTTTTCAATATTATCAATTAGTGCCTTCTCCTTAATTATCAAGTTTTAAGATTATATTATTGATGTCCTATTGATCCCCACCAGAATCGCATCCTGGGAGAAGTTTCAGATCAAATTGAGCAGATTATTGCTACAGTATTTGAAAATTACAAGTCCCTCGTTGAATCATCTCCCACAGGGATAGCAGATACATTTGCACCAGCTAGTGGATTTGCTGCTTCTGCCCTCAAACCAGCATTGAAACTATACAAGCTTCTAAATGACATACTTTCTTCAGAGGCACAATTGAAGCTATGCAGATATTTTCAGGTCTTGGAAACTACAGATGCATTTTGTTTCACATTTTTGCTGCTAAGTTCTGTTTGTCATCCTTTACTATTTCTGTAGATAGCTGCAAAGAAGAGGTCCAAGAGACACTTGGGTGAAACAGATGAGTTCATCTCTAATGCTAATGAGAACCTKTTGGTGGATCCACTGGCTTTCTCCACAGCTTATCAGAAAATGAAAGCTCTTTGTTTAAATATCAGAAATGAAATTTTCACTGACATAGAAATTCACAATCAGCATGTGCTTCCCAGGTAAATAACAAAGAATTTTATCACATGGAGGTAACCTGTACAAGTTGAAACAGATTAATTTATGGTTGAGCTGAAGTCTTGTCTTGTATTATCTATATAACTTAGTAACTTGATACCAGGATGTACATTTCAGATTTATGTATTATAAATATACATGCTATTACCACTCTACCTAAACTCTGTTGGGCCATAGCATCAGCACTTTTGCTTTCACTTGAACCTTTTTGTCTCGTAGTCTCTGTTCCTCTTATTCCATTTCCAAATAGTTTCCTTCTCTTTGTTCCCTCGCTTTCTTTGAAATGAAAAGTCCAATAGAATCTTGATGAAACAAAATAAGATACCCTCTTGTGTTTCTGAATCATCTTATTTAAGAATATGAGCAGCATACAAGAACCATGAGGACGTATTGCTTGACTTGGACGAGTTTTTTCTACTTGCAACAATTTCATGTAACTGTTTTTTGTTTGACTTGAATGAGTTTTTTCTTGCAATAAATAGCTGGTTAGTTGTTCCTTGGATTTCTTAATACTGAATCATGTCTTCTTTCTTTCTTCCTAGTTTTTTAGACCTTCCGAATCTTTCTTCATCCATATACAGTGCCGAGCTGAGTAATAGGTTGCGAGCATTTCTTGTTGCATGTCCTCCCACTAGTCCATTGTCACCTGTGACGGAACTCATTATTGCAACAGCAGATTTTCAAAGGGATCTTGCCTCATGGAATATTAGGTACGACAGGTTCTTGCTTGACCACAATCTGACATGCATTTAGCCTTTTTATTTGTCTTAACACATTTAACAATCTTTTGCAGTCCTGTTAAAGGTGGAGTTGATGCAAAAGAATTGTTCCATGGGTACATAACAATCTGGATCAAGGAAAAACGCTTTGCCTTGCTCGAACTATGCAAGCCTGAGAAGGTACATTTCAGTCACTAGGCATTCGCTGGACTCTGGTTGATTAAAGAATTCCCATGTGTTAAGATATCTTGGTCTACAACTTTATTCTTAGATGAAAGCTGTTGTCCTAAGCCCACCTAGTTAAGTTCATACTTCTGGACTTGCTCATACTCATTCCTTACCAGTGCCAGCAACAAATGGAGGCACTAGTTGCACATGCACATTTATACAGTGGTTATGAGGAGGATTGCTTTGTTGTAGWTCTCCAAATTGGAACTCACAAAGCACAAAAATTCGTACTGGAAGTTGCAAGCACTAGTTAGACAGTATATCCATAGGATATCTTTCCCTTCATGTTCTGCACTCCTTTCTAAGGGGGCTTTTGTTGCTTGACGACATATGTTCTATGACAAGAGCATAACAGCTTCATTATTATTGCCACAAAAAATCAGTCTACTTTTGACAATAACCACTACATTTTTACCAGTTGATTTTATTTGGTGTTTTTGAGCCCAAATGTGTTGGCTCAAAAACTTATTGGTAAGGGTCCGGGATATATATCTGGTATGGATTTGGTTATACATACTTTTTATGGTGACAAAATATTTTCTAGAGACATGTATACTAACATATTTTTGTTCTATTTCATATGACAAGTTTCATGTGCAATATAGAATTGGAGAAGAACTAGAGAGAACTGTATGTAGTATATTTTATGTTTTATATCACCGTGACAACTTTTCATTTGCAATATAGAGTTGGCAAGTGTTATTTAGAGCTGATAGGAAGTTGCTTCCTGAGGCAATGTTATACTTTGAAAAAGAAGAGAATGCAAATAAAGGCATTAAACCTAGTTGTCTATCCTCTTACCTAGTTGAGATTCATTAGAAGCTATAACTTTTAATGAATATTTTTGCTTCCCACCCCCTTTTGTTGCAATTTTTTTAGAACTTCGGAAAAGTGGAGCATAGAAGAATCAAGCTTCAAAGCATTGAAAATATCATTTGAGATCTTAATGGCCATGAACAACTCATTCTTCAATCAATATGGTTGCATGGTTGCGTCTCATCGTTGTGTTTTAGTGCAAATGCCATAATTTGATGCTTCCAACAGAGCTTTTTGTGTTTTATATTCCCCAACACTGATTACTAGTATTAAGATATTTTCAGGTAAAATGGTCGAGCATGCAAACAGTGCACTCAACAACTCCTTTTGTGGATGATATCTATGGTCGGCTGAAGGAGACCCTAAATGAGTATGACATCATTATCAGTCGGTGGCCTGAATATACCATCTTTCTGGAAAGTGTATGTTCAAGACTGACCAACTGGTTGTCAATCATTCATATTTTTGCTAGTGAAGTGAGTTGTTGTTGGTGCTAACCCCTGAATAAATCACCCCAAGATAACCATTGCACAATAATGATTTCATGGCCTAATTTGAATGGAAAAAAGCAATTCAGTAATATTCTAAAAATCTGGGTCCTCCAATTAGACAATGATCGGAAAATGATCTTCATACTTATTTTGTTCAGATTCCAATCACATTTTTTGATGAACTTTCTATATCTTCCCTTGTTAATTTGAAATTTGATAGAGGTAGTTCCTGGTACAATGTGAGGACCCAAAAACTTGATTTATTGGAAGATCTTTACTCACCTTAGTCGGAAATTCATATCTTATTATCTGTAATTCTTGTTTGGACCTGGAGTTTCCCTGAGTTGCATATTGCATGTTTTCCTTGTAAAAAGGCTATAGCGGATGTGGAGAAGGCAGTTGTGGAAAGTCTGGAAAAACAGTATGCAGATGTTTTATCTCCACTGAAAGAGTACTCAATGCCCATTAAGTTAGGCCTCAAATATGTTCAGAAATTTGCAAAAGGAAGTTTATGTCCTTATGTGGTTTCTAGTGAGGTAAGCTGTATCCTTTTCTTATTCTGATTTTGTTCATCCTTTTCCTTTTTCAGTTTCCACTGAAAATTATATTCTATTTCATTATTTCAGTTGGGGATTGTTTTGAACTCCATGAAAAGGATACTTGATATTTTGCGGCCCCAGATAGAAGCACAGCTGAAGGCATGGGGTTCATCCATACCTGATGGGGGAAGTACAAACCCAGGGGAGCATCTGAGTGAAGTAACTGTGATGCTGAGATCCAAGTTGAGAAGTTATATGCAAGCCGTCATGGAAAAGCTTGTGGAAAATGTATGTGCATGTATAAAGTGGTCTTTATTATTATCCTTCTACTCTTTCTCCACTGTCATGATTTTAAATTTTCACACAATATAGTCTCGACATCATCAATGAGATGGTAAGCTGCATTCAGTGAAAAGAGGAAGTACTAAAAGTAGTGCATGTAACACCAGTTCAGTAGCGATTTTGCCTCTAAGTTGAACAATTAGTGTCTGTTAATCAGATTACTGGGTAAACCAAATCTAGTTTTCCGTAAAGTCGAGGTCACACAGAAGTTTCATAGTGTATGAACTTCTAATCTTCTAGATTGTTTGTGTCTAAGAAATCTCTCTGATAGATGTAATCTGTAGCTGCTTAGGAATTAATTGCCTCCATCCTATCCTCGACAGATGGATATAGCACCTCATGAATTCAGTAATTCTTTGTAGGCCAGTCATTTATCTCTGCCATAATAAACATTTCTCTAGCTTTCGGTGCTCTTGCTTTGATGGTTAGTTTTGTTAAGTTCACTACAACTCCCGTGACGTGATTCCTGAAGAAGTTGGAACATGTATTTTAAGTCCTATATAATATTGTGCAATTTGAAGTTGCATAGTGTTGCATGAAGAGCTACTACTCACTAGAGTTTTATGAATCTTTGTTGCCTCCTTTCGGCGAGATWTTGGGTTTACTTGGTTCAATTAATTTTATGGATTTTGTACTGTTACTCTGCATCCAGACACGATTGCAACCTACTACAAAGTTAAAGAAAATAATCCAGGATGCAAAGGAAAATATTCTTGAACCTGATATTCGATCCAGGATGCAGCCTTTGAAGGATTTGCTCGAAAACTTGATTGATCAACTCCTGAGTGTTTTTGACAATCAGGTTTTCATAGTCATATGCCGAGGTTTCTGGGATCGGATGGGACAGGTACAAAACAAGGATAGTATGTTAACCAAGTCTTTCATCATTGTTTGTGAATAACTATTTATTGTTTTTTAAAACCTTATCTATGTACTTTAATGGTGGATCGCAGGATGTGCTTAGGCTTTTGGAAGACCGGAAAGAAAACAGGTCCTGGTATAAATCCTCGAGAGTGGCAATATCAGTAAGATACTAACATTTTCATTAAGCCATCTATATTCTAAGAGGAAATTTTTAAAACTAGTTTGGATGATCGACCGCCTCGATATGAGTTCATTAACTGTCGTACTAGGATGAAAACTGAAAAACTTTTCTTGTATCTGTTTTCTCAACATACAACTGTACTTTTCCTAAGGCCAAAGCATTTGAGGTGCAGGTTTTGGACGATACTTTTGCATCAAAGATGCAGCAATTGCTTGGCAATGCACTGCAGGAGAAAGACCTGGAACCCCCCAGATCCATGCTAGAAGTCCGGTCAATGCTTTGCAAGGATGCTGCCAACTACAAAGACAATAACTACTATTACTAGAATTAGTTATCGCATTCAGAGTATCAATGTTCAATACTTTTTATACATGGTTTACTATATAGAGAATAGGATCGGCAGCTGCTCTGGAAAGAAGACAGAGTTGAAGGATGACATTTTGGATCATGGACATTCTGGGCATAATTCGCAGCTCAGATTTGTGTGGTATGGCAAACCTGCTGTCAAGAGTATTTGTTAGACAATTTATTTGAAAATTGGACTGGCTATAGAGTGATTACTGACTCAATATTTCTTTTTATGTAGTTATATGATATGAAATACCTGTATTCATTGTTTCGGTCTACAGGATCTTGTTTCTTCATTTCCAACATTGAGCACCGAGTCTTTCTTGTTCATATCTTAATTTKACAGACTAGGGCCATAATTTTCCAACATTCAGGTAACTATGAATCGGTTATTTGCTCCATTTCTGCAAAAATTCGTCAACATTTTTTCGATGATATATTAGTTTTGCACGTCAGTGAATGAACACTCGGTTTATTTGCGTGGCTTCTTTGTGAAATTACCTATAGTGTTCCTTTTGTCAGAACACAATTGATTATTCAAGGCATATTGTGACTTATTCGGAGTTAAAGCTGTTCCCTGTGAGTCCATGACACATTGGCCAATTACCTACACCTCCTAACTAAGCAGTTCCGTGGTTTTCTCGCCTCACCGGTTACTACCGTAGGTACCTTGAAAGCGATGCTTCTATTGTCACTCCACTAACTATTACTCTTTGTAGAGATAATTTTGTTCGGACTTCCACAACCACTGATGCGTCTCTAGCACTCACAGAGGCTACGGTTTATCATGCTGCGGTTTTGCACTTCATTTTGTGATCGAAACTGATGCTTCTAATACGAGCACTGGGACAGTTTCAATGCAGGAAGGACATCCTATTTCCAATTTTTTGTGATCGAAACTTGGCATTTCAAGTAATGTTGCAGATGCAATTTCCCTGATACGTTGAGATGGTGAGATTTTTCTTTCTCCGGATCAGCTGTCATTTTTTTACTGATCAGTGCACCCATCCGATTTTTCTTGCCTCTCTTAAGGAAGAGAATGATTATTTTCCTAATATGCTAGCATTTCATTTGCTGTACGTACGGCTGGTACTTTATCGCCTACTTAATCCATTATGGATGGCATTTGGTTGTATAAGCACAGTGCTACACCTTTAGCTGGTCATGGAGGAGTCCAATGCACTTTAGTTCGACAAATTGTATATGCGTCGAGATGTGGAACAATTTGTCTCTGCCTATTTACAAATGAAATATTCGAGTCAGGCTCCATCGAATCGCCTCTTTCCCAGCATTATGCGACTATTTTGGTTGTTGATCACCTTACCAAGTATGCTCACTTTACTGTCACCAAAACGGCCCAGATCTTTGCAGATGCATCATGCCGTGATCATGTCTTTCTTAGTAATTTTTGACAAAAGTTATTTGCTTTTAGCAGCTGTAATTTGAAGCATAGCRTGACTTACCATCCGCAGAGTAATGGTCAAACAATACCTCTGTGCATTTATACGTGAACGTCCTTCGGTGTGGATCTCTCACCAAAACTAGTCATTACAGTGGCCTTAAGCTGTCTCCTTTTCAAGCTTTGTATGGTTTACTGTTTGGAGTTACCTCCCGATTCTAAGATACATCTCATCTTTTATGTATCTTCTCTCAAACCTAACTTGCAACTGGGGTAATTCCAGCTTACTCTGTACCCCTGAAGCCATCAACCACAGTCCTATTCAGCGTCCGTTGGTTGTTTCTGATGCTAGGCAGATACTTGACAATAGTGTCTTGGGCGTCAAGTTCTTGCTCAGCAGCATGCTAATTTTCTAGAGGAGTCTACTTGGGAAATATTTGATGAGCTCTGCAAAAGCTTATCCTCATCTTCATCTTGAGGACAAGGTGCATTTTCAAGGGGAGGGAAGTGATACGCCATTGGATAATCAAAACATGCAGGGTAGCTCATGACTATTGCTGCTAAAGACACTGGGGAAGTGGGCTCAAGTGTTCAGGTGATACTTCTGCCCAATCAAAGGCCTATGCGTAAGACAAAACAACCTAGATGGCTCAATGACTGATTCTATCTCTCGAACTTCCCTGCTTTTCTCTCTTTGGTTCTATTCATTTTCATCTCTTTTCTCTAAATTACTTTGGAAGTAACCGATATTTCTCTTACGTATCATAAATGGTTGCCCACTTTATCAGACTCCTCGGGGGATGAATTCATTCGTCTTCTACACAGTTACTGACATCAACATATATAAGTATTTTTAAATTTCTTTTGGAAAAAAGAAAAAGGAAAGGAAAGAGGAAACCCATAAATAAAGAGAAAATATAAAAGTTCAATAAATGTTGTCTGTTTGGACATCTTTCGTTAGAAGAATCAAAATCATGTCTAAGGTATGTGTCACTGTCTCCAGAATAATGGCACCTTCGCAGGAGCACTTTCCTCCACGACTAAACTATATCATGTTATATATCTCAGTAACCAACAAATTATGCTATTCTTCTAGTCAGAAATTTCCAACTGGTCCTCTTGCTATTATATATTCACTAGAATCTAAATGTAGTTCCACACTCTTTTAAAAAAAAAAAAATTATTTGATATTCTTATTTGGTGGACTCGACTCGAATTACATTCACAAAATTTAACTTTTACTTATAAAAATATTTAATCTAAATTTTTTTATATTATAATAAATTATCCGTTTAAATTTATTGCGTGAAATTCTAACCTTCTAATATTTGGAAAAATTTTATGGTGACGCGGAAGGATTGACACTAGTTGTGCCTTCCTCTCAATTCCTTTCTTGGGGGACATAAAAATGAGAGGCTATTGCATGCTCTTTGCTAATAATATCATCTTCATGATAATGTGATTGGACCACGACAAAGTACAGCTTCTCAAGGGAAAGTAATATTTCTCTCAAAGAGAAAGGTTTTATTAAATTCTTATGGTACTACATGACCAGGTACCAGCCAGTTGGTCAGATTTGACTCTTACTGGTATGGAGGTCTAACATAAATTTCTTTTAAGCTAACATTACAAGTAATAATTAAATATCAGATATCGCAAAAATCTTAACAATTTACTTCAAACTAATATGTGGTGTCTCGTTTCAATATGATATTATTTGATAACATTTTAAATTAAACGAATTGAGAGTTTATTAAATTATATTGCATAATAATATAATTTTATAATGTCTTAATATATTGAACTTGAGTAATGATATTGTGATTCTAACATAATAAGTCATTGCAGAATTTAATAACGTAAGGAGGGGATGTAAAGTAATTGTTTAATGTTAATAAATTTAATTACTTTATAAACATGAATGTCAACTTTTAAATTTCATATTTCAAATCGAGACCACAAATTCTTTAAAAATATCAAACTATTAAAGTTTGACTTTTACGCAAAAAATTATGGCATGATTTGAACGTGCTTAGCGAAATCTAAGGAAATGCTTGGACGGACCTAAAACCATAGGTTAGGAATCAAATGAGAATGAAGGCTGGCTCTGGCCTATGACCATGTGCCATGTGCGGACCACACGCTCTGCTACCTAACACCCACCGGTTGCTGACGTCTGCCCCACCTCCATTCTCGGACCCTCTCTTTTCCCAAAAACATCACCAGCTTTTTCTTTTTTTATTTTTTGAGAGAGAAAAAGGCCCACTAAATATATTTTAATTAGAGACACAAAGAAGCAATTTTAAATTTTATTAATGTAATATAATGTGCTAATTTTATCTGAAATGACTCCCTCCTTTACTGGCGCTTCTCCTGCTATGAAAATAGCACAAAATACTCTCATGAAGAGAATACAAATTAAATATAAATAACATTAAAAAGCATTCCATTTTTTGAGGAAAAATATATATTTAATTACTTAGATTAGAGACTGGTTGAAGTAGCTACTGCGTCCAGCCGGGCCTTTCCTTTTTTCTCTTTTTTTTAATTTTTATATTGAAACCCATTCAGCCCCTTTTACCAAATATTAGAGAAAATATGGATAAAAATATTCTAGATAAATAAAAAAAATACGATAAGAGTAACAATTTTAATCTTTTGTGTTGCATTTCGAAAGCACAGAGGAACTAGGGATGTTGTATGTCGTTCGCGTATAGAAGCTAATTTTTTATTTTTTTATTAAGTTTAATAACAGATATACATAAAAAGATGATATAAAGCAAAATATTTTTAACAAACATGTAAAATATCAACTACAAATAAGACAATAATTAAATTGATCACTCATATATTCTTGTTCAAATAAGAGCGTCTGATTGCATCTTCATCTTCTCACTAATGACCATAAATAAGTCGATACAAAAGTATCTTTTTTAAGTTCCAAAGAGAAAAATATATTTTAGATTGACGTATAGTGTGACTTGTCAGATATATTAGGTCATATGAGATTTCACCGTTCTCTTTCGTAATCGAAATATCCTCTGTTTTGCATAATAAAGATTCATTGAATCATCAAAAGTTTTAGAATGTAAAGTAACAGTTAGATCCATTTTGAAAGAATTCATATTACTATTATCAATTAGAAAAATTGATGCTTGTCTTGATTGAAAAGACAAAGATTTCATTATGCTTGATTATTAGAAATGTAATGCATGCTTTTATTTTAAGTTTKATATTGAAATTTTTTAATTTATTGTGAAAATTTTCAATTTGAGTATGCTGCCCATGATGAGTTTCACGAGTAATAACCTTAAGTAATTACTTATAAAAGGGTCATATCGCATCTAATTTTGTAAACTATTTTTGGTCCACTTCATTGAATTGGATAGTAATAGAATTAATTTTCATGAGGGATAACAAAAAAGGAAAGAATAGAACAGTAAAAAAGGTGYATTTGAAATTATTTTTCCTTATCCAAAAAGTTACTTTTGAGATCAAAATCAGTTGTCAAGATTTTGATAAACCTCAATTGCTATGAAGATATTTAATACACTTCAATTATTGTACGAAAAAGTAATTTTACATAAGTAAATAATATCAAACTCGCCCTAAATTAAGGGTTCAATACATAAATATCAGTAGAAATAAGATAATACTCAAGGGTGATCTTTACGAGTGCATTATATGAGAAAAGAATAGAATAAAGGGCATAAAAGCTCTAGATATGAACATAGAGGAATTTCTTTTACCTCAGSACATGTGTCATGGGCAGAAACAAGTTGAAGAAAATTCTAAATATTATGCCTATTCAAGGTACAGACTTTAGCATTTCCACCCAATGATTCAAATTAGTGTTTCAAGAATCCTACGAAATTTCTTAGGTCCTAAGACATTATATCTGAGATTTTGATTGGAAATAGGAGTATAATTCAAACCCGCATTGGAGCATATTCTACAGGACATGTTTCACACCTTTCTATATTCCACTAGTACGCCAAGGGAGGACTTTCTCATTTAAGCTTTTATCTTCCAATTTAATAATTTACGTATTCGATAGATGAACTTTATTTGTATTTGTAACATAATGTTAAAAGAGCTCTAGATTAAATCTTTCTCTAAGTTAGAGATGAACTTTATATCGATACCGAATTAATCTCATCAAATAAGAATACGATATTGAAGTTATAAAATATGTGTTTTTACGAGTAAGAGTAAATTTATAATCCTGCTCTTACAAGCGTATATATTTTACGCTATTAAAAAAGGTGCTATTGAAAACGCGGAAGGCTGTTTTAAAATTTAATATAACTTTTTATTTTTAAAAGCCTCTCTATAAACAAAAATTATTTTAGAAAAGAAGATTGAATTCCTTTTTTCAATATAGTTTCTTTAAGAAATTTTGAATAAAAAAAATGATTTTAGAAAGTGATGGAGAATAGAACTAAATGATTTCTAGAAATGATAACAAATTTACTCGTACACTAATTGAATTTGAAATTTGAATAGGTTAAACTCTGAGTGTATTCAAATTTTGAAATATAAAACTATCAATATATCTTTTATATTATTTTTAATATACTTGGATTAGAATTTATGAAATTATTTTTTCATTCTAATTTAGTATTTTGTTAACTCATTCAAAGCTAGAAACAAATCCATACTCGAATATCAATTTATCTCTTGACAAAAAAAAAAAAAAAACCTTCTCCTTCTTAACAAGTCAAACCTATAAAAAAAAAATTAAATAAATAGTTGCTTGAATTTCAAGTTATAACTAAAAATAAATTATTAAACCAAAGACATAAAATATTAGGAATTCCAATAAAAATACTAGCAGCACTAATGGAATTCCGATACAAATAACAAAAATATTAAATACAAATAGTCTTTTTATTTTTCTCCTATTTTCTTCGTCATCGTCACTATTTAAAATTCCTTGAATACTTTCCGGACCTGTTCTAGTGTGACAAATAGCACAATAGTAAATGGTCCCTGCCTTGAGATTGTAGGAATGAACCCCTTGTAGAGTGCCATGGGCCCCTCTGCCTTGATAGTCTTCATTGCACAGTCGAGGGCCCCATTGTATGGTGGGGCCAKGCCTGGCTCTACCTTCATGTTCATAACCCTAGTCTTGATAACATCCACCGGATTTGAGGCCACCGCCGCCACAAAACCGGCGGCGAAGCTGGCTGTGACATGGGTGCCGAGCCCGTCCTTCAACACGCCCTTTGCTAATATCATCTCCTTGATTTGATCATATGATGCCAGTTGTGATGCTGTCACCAGCATAGCGCGGTTCACTGTAAGAGATGAACCGCGCCACAGGCTAGTGATGCCTTCGTTCTTAGACATTTGCGTAATTGCGTCAACCACGCTCTTATAGTTGCGCCGCTGAGCCACCGGCAGCCGACCATCGGCTTGCATTCGTACCATGGCTACATCGGCGGGGTTTCCAACTGCGGCTCCAACAGCACCGGCAATGAGTCCGGCAGTTATTTTACTCGTTAATGGCATGTTCTTAGTGTGGGGGTCTGTCCATTTCTGTTTCAAGACATCATAGATCCCCATTCTGGTGGTGGAGTAAAGCGTCTGTCGGAGGACGGTGGCGGAGACACCGGAGAAGAGAGCTGCCACGCCTTCTTGTCGGACAATTTTAACACCCACAGAAATTAGTCCGACACGCGGGGGCGGCGGCGGAAGASGAGGAGACGGGACGTGAATATGTGAGGCATTGGCAACGGTGGTGTGAAAGGCTAAAGCGGGGCGGAGTGATTGAACAGCCGGGGTCGGGGCAGCTGCCTCACCTTGGAGTTGCATGCGGACCTTAATGAGATCCAGAGGATGAGTGCTGCAACCTGCAACGATGGAAGCTATGCCTCCTTCGAGAAATCCTTTGAAACCCATTTCCTATAAAAACAACCAAAAAGCAGGGATTCCTGTTTCCTTTTTCTAGGAAGAAATTGAATTAGGCAAAAAATTTTAATGCTTCACTCGGGCTCCTTGTGAGATGAAACGTTAAGAGGAAAAAGACCAGTTGGAGTTGGAGTTCATCTCACTGGAAACCAGGAGATGAGAGTGAAGGCCAAAGGCAACGGAGGCGAAATGTGGGACGTTGGGTCTCTGAGACATATGCTATATGAGAGAAGAATCTGAATGAAAGATGGTTAGAGAAGACGGAGGAAAAGGATATATATAGGGGACAGGAAGCGTCGTGAGGACCGGGGAAATTAGGCATCACACGGATCTTGGGAAAAAAAAAAGAAAAAAGAAAAAAGAAAAAAGGAAATTAGTGTGGTTTGGAAATTTTCTATAAAGATTTACGCGGAAATGGGACCCATTATAATATGCTTTGCAAATGCTCCGGCTCCGGGGGTTGCCTTGACTTTTAAGACACTGTTTTCGGGTCTGTTGACAACTAATTTAAGRCCTTTTCCATTTACCTCCAGAATTTCGAGGTCAGGCGAAGCCGGTGTTCGTTGGTAAAACTTTTCKTATCTAGATAAATTCCTAGTTGGTAATTTTTTTTATTATTAGTTACATAAATTTCTAGTTGAATGCTCATCTCTCCGAAAGATATAGATTCATACTGAGTGTGCGTAAATTGCAATAGTAAATTCTGAGTTACAACGACGGCGATTTATTAATTAATTTTTTGAAAATGACTTAATCTCCAGGCAAATCCTTGTTTATTATGGAACAGAATCCTAATTTAGTTAAAATCGAAATTCGTTTAGGGAACGGGCATGTTTAGTTACTTATTACTGAGCATTTGTGCTGCTTCTCGTTTTTTCTCCCTTTTCTATAGGTCACTGGAGGAGACGGCAATTTTACTATTTTATTATTTATAAAAAATTATTAATTTAACTATTTAATTCAAGTCAGGATCGAATAAATTTATTATTTAATAAGATAAATTAATTTTGTAAATTATTTTAGCATTTACCTAAAAAAATATTTTTAATTTTAAATATTGAATTGAAGACCACTTAGTCCCAGGAGCAAGGCGTGAGGGGTAGAGAGATTCGAAGGTGGCTTTTGTGTATATTTACGAAAGGTAGAAGAGCAGCCAAGAATGTTGATCTGCGCCTTGCTGAAAGCTAACGCTGTCTAGCATTTCAAACTTTTGTATTTGCAATATTGGATAAAAGCTACTGTAATGTATTCCAGAAATAAATGTTCCCTATACAAGGAATACATCACATGTTCCATTCTCAATTTTCGAATCTTTATAAATCATTCCATCATAATATATACATATGCTAGTTGTTGTAAGAAAAAAAAAAAATCATTCACCAAAATTAAGTATCTCGTAAGTGAATTATTAAGTTAAAATAAAATTTTTTATTAGATTTGTAGTTATAATATTCACCGAATAAATCAAATTTTACAAACATAATTCGAATTAAATTCAAATTAATCTAATTTAAGTGGAGATATCAGATGATTAAAGAAAATATATATTTGACTAGAGTTGTATGTGAATAAGTTCTTCTTACGGTGAAAAAGACATCGAAAAAGAAACTACGAGAATAGAATATGAGAAAAGGGCGGAGCATGTGGCCATTAAGTGAGTCATCTCCTACCCTTCCAAAGTGCCCAAAAAGTATCTACGTAAGATATTACCTCCCTTAGTCAAACCCGGCCAATGCTTCAATGGTTGATTCTCGGCCGCTGTTGCTGCTGTTGATTGTAAAATATGTGCTTTAAATCCCAACAATATAAGAAGTAGCTGTTGAACTTTTTAAAGGTCCTTTTGGCATTAGGAATTGACATGATGAAAGTGAATAAGCAAATAATGTTTTGAGTTTCAATATGGTATGATGTTGCCTAAGCTCGTAAGTAACTTGTTAATTGCACACTATTATTGACTTCAATATTAAATCATGATCGATCATTAATGTTAAAAGATTTTTATCAAATAATATTGGTAATGAAAATATCTTAAGATCTCTAATTCTTAAATATATCATCATTGACATATTTTTTTTATAATAACGTTTTAAACTTTGAAAAACGATTGATATTGTTAATTATTACTGATAATTAATTAGGGTGTGAGATTTAACTCCTCGCTCAATGACTATCTTCTTTGTGATTCTTTGCTCTTGGAGGTTATATAGAGGCCAACAATTGTTGACATGGGATTGACCAAATCAGAYAATGAATGGCAGGGGCAGGAAGGTGAAAAGGCCATTTGAGCAAAAGGTTGGGGCCAAATGTAAAGCTTGACTTGGTTTGCCAATGAAAATGCGACCTTCTGTGAGGTCCCCAAAGACTAACAAAAATCCCGGGTGTCAAGAGGAATCAGCCCTCTACCGAGTCACCGCGTAAGGGTAGTATCTAGGGAAGCTTCTATACGGGGGAGGCCCGAGGGTTGCATTTTTATTTTTCTCCACATATAAAACAGAAAAGGAATTCAAAAGCCATAAGAGAAAGTATTAAAGATGCTTGTTCCGTATTAAAGATTGAATTAGAAATTTAAATTAAGGAGCCAAAAATATAATGTCATAAWTTTTTAGAAAATTCCTAAAAAGCCGAATGGTAATATTTATAAAGAGTTCAGATATTTATTAGGGTATATTCTTTTTGGTGTTTTAAATTTTGAATCTTTATTTTTTTTTGAAAATATCTTCTTTTTGTCATTTTGAAAACTAAAAAACTCTTTTATTTTTAACATTTTAGAAAATTCTTTTATAATACTTTATTCGATAAATTTAATTATTGAATATATAAATTTTAATTTTTATCGTAYAACTTGAAGTAATTTATACATTTCTAARTTGGTGAATCCTATAATAGAGTTTTAAATTTGTGCAGTAATACATTTTTACGAAACGCAGCGATATATTTGACCAAAATACCCATGCATAAAAGAAAAAAATTTATTTTTAAATCACTTTTTCTCTCTTTCAAATTCTCTATAACAAACAATTCATTTTTCTTCAATTTAAAAATCGATTTTCTATTTTTCTTTAAAGTTTCCCTGATTAAAAGGTAAGTAATATTTTTTATTTATCTAAAAATGTGATTTTTTTTCCCTTTTAAACATGTGAGTTTGTTACTTAAATATTTTGATTTCAAAAACTTTGACGAACTCGGCCCGTCGAAGTTGACTGCTTTTATTTATTATTTATTATTTATTAAATTTTTAACTTTTATAAACTTTACAAATTTTTGGATATGTTTGTTTTTGCCTTTATTAATTAATTTATTTTTTCATTAATTTCAGTTCTTTCATAATTGTAAACAATTTATCTTATTTTCCTTGTTTTAATTGGAAACACACGAAACAAAATTTTTTCTTATTTTCTGTTTTGTATACAAATTTTTTTATTAATTTTCAAAATGCATCTTACAAAATGAATARGTAAATGCGTTTGGAATATTTTTAAAAATTCAAAATAGAAAATGACTTGAAAATAACAAAGAGAAGGAGACTTTTCTAAACGAAAACGGCAATTTTCAAATGTTTAGATCAGCCATACAAGTTGAATGTCTATTGTGCTTCATTTCTTGGCCGACATGTGTGCTGTTATATGTATATATATATATATATATTT
Organism: Rhazya stricta; assembly: GCA_001752375.1. NCBI lineage: Eukaryota > Viridiplantae > Streptophyta > Magnoliopsida > Gentianales > Apocynaceae > Rhazya > Rhazya stricta. Next base: position 3,045,628 of record MEJB01000094.1, read on the forward strand.
TTTTTTTTCTTTTCCACTGATGAGGACTAAAATGAATTTCATTCTCAAAATAAAGTAGCAGCTGCAGTTTCAGAGAAGCTCGAGGAAGAAGATGAACAGAAGAGAGGAGCTCCGATGTTTATTCAGAAAAAGAGCAGAGGCCCAACTCAGAAACTTAAAAGTTTGTTTATGGAATGAACGGGGGCAGGAGAAAGTTCGTTTAGAGAATGGACCGAAGCAAGAGAATATRAAATACGGCCCAATGGGTTTAATAGAAAGTGGAGTCTAGTCTTCACTTCATCTCATCCCAGATTCTGAAATTTTCTTTAATTTTCCTTCCGTGGATAGCTGTACCCGTTCTGATGTTAGTTTATATATAAAGAGCAATCTGTACAGTTACGGATTATTATTGAGAGAATAAAATGCTCAATTCCTCTCTTGTTCTACATTTCTCATGAACTGCAATTCTCGATTCTCAATTTTCAACCAACCAAGTTTCCCAAAAGGGAAGAGGTCATGGGCCCACGAGAACAATCCGTCTCTACCCATTGTAATTGACCAGATCAAGCTCTGTGTGTTCCCCCTATAGTTCCGCTCATGGATGGGACTAATGTGGCCTTGGCCATTAACAAAGCGGTTCACCCTTCAAGACTTCCTAATTAATTGCTATCAAGAATGGAAGTCAAAACTTCATATTTGAGAAGTAAAAGAATTAATTGATTAATTTAAGATAATTGATTAAAGCGAAATAATACTTGTTAAAGTAAAAAAACTTACATAAATTTTAAAAAAAAATATTATCTTTTCATATATTGATTTTTATATAATATAATATGGAGCTCTTGACCTCACTTGTGCCCAGTGATTTTGAGCATTAATGGACAATGTGACGTTGCTGTATCTGCAATCCATGCATCCTCCAAAATTACTGTGATTAATAATGATTCAACAAATGCAAACTGTTCTCATTCCAGCTGTAAAAGGTAACCCCATAGTCCCTTTAAGCTCCTTGCAAACCGGATGGCCTATAGTAAGCATGATAATTTTTCTGGGAAGTCATCTTCCGGTCAAACAAGCTGCTTGTTTCAATGGTCTAGTTTAAACTGGAGCACTTTCTTCATGGAGGCAGCCTCCCTTGGTGCCCATTGCAGCGTCAACCCTGCTTTCTTCCAAACTTTCCCTGCCTATTGGCACTCAATGAACAAGTGCATGTACGTTTTTTATAGCCCAGCTACAGAGTACGGAACTTTATTTGATCTACATGGGCTCTATACATAWAATTTATTATTGTAGTTAGTATTTTAATATAGTCACCATTCTCATAAACGGATTCTTGGAGGAATTCGTAGCTTCCATTACGGACCCAAAAAGGATATAAAAGCAAGTTCTATCTTCGAACAATTAGGAATGACTTATTTAAACATGTATAATATTGATTGATTATAGACTTTGTATGAAAAGTTTAAACAAAAATTAAAAATAATGTGGTGTAAATGTGAAACCTGTAATACATTCAGCATAAAAGTGAGAGAAGCAAAATGTTAAGGACCAAAAGAGGATTTAACGAAGAAACAAAAATAAATCATAGTTTATAAAAGGTCCATTAGGGAAGAGAAAATAAAAGATAAATTCGTCGCCTGCGAAATTGGAAGTCTCGTGGGCAGAGCTCATGTACTTAGCAGGCACAGGCCTTAACCACTCGGCCAAAGCGAGGACATGTTCATTTATATTTATGCAAACCTCTGAAAAAAGTATAATTTTATCTTATCTACTAGATAAAATAGTTGAAGGCGGGGAGACGAAAAAATAAATCTAAATGTAATCTATGTGGATATGTTTCTTCCCAATTAAATTACCAGCTTACCACAATATTCTATTATTTTCAATAATCCTTATTTATAGCAATATTGAAATATTATTATTTCGCTTTCAAATGATCTAAAATATCTTTTTCATGAAAGATCAAATTATCTTTTTGTGCATGATTAAATTTAAAAAAAAATGATCTTTATAATACACAGAATGAATACTTAAATAACAATTTTACTCGATATTTCGTGGTACAAGAAAAAAATGAATGAGCAATGATAAGATTTCTGAAAGCTTATCAATTCAACTGGGGAGAAGAAGGCTTGCTGAAGGATACTCAACCCAATCAATCAAACACACAAGKTTTATAATTTCAATGCATTCAACTTTGGATCTTGTTTAGATTGCTCTTTGTAACTTTTTTACCGGATCTTTTGGATTTAAATATTTATTTTATAATTTCTTTATTAATTTTTCTTAACTATTCAATCTTATTTATAACTGAAGTTAGGGTTATAGAGTTGTAATTTTGGCTTGAGTTGTCTATCAAGCACGTTTCAATATCAATACTTCCAATCSTTTTGCACTCAAAATCGAGGGCTTTCTTTACTACATAAATAATTTACTCTTAATAAAATTATATCACGAATTTAATGATTTTAACGATTAGAGCTATTGAAATGTTTATTCATTGAATCAACTAACTCTCAATCGACGCAGCACGATCAGCTTTATGGACTACGGACTTGGTTTGGTTGATTCATCATCGGCTAGTCCCCCATTGTCAGGGTAAATTTTTAAGCCTAACACTAGGAAAAAAAAAAGTTTAATTTCATGCGATATGAAATATTTTACTCATAATTTAGGAGAAAGGGAGTTCAAACTCTAAGTGGCCCTTACCTAATTGTCACAAAAAGTATGTCAGGCTTGGATAATAACCAATAGATGAGTTGCAGCCATTATTTTATCTTGCTTTTAAGAGGTCATTCTGTAGGGGCCTATTTCGAAACATTCTAAAGATATGCCTTATTTGGAAAGTAAATCGGGCGCCAAGATTGGGCAATACAATTGCTGTTGGCAAACCAGTTGGGCTCTTTGTCTTTCCCTTTTTTTTTTTTTTTCCTCTTTATTTGTTTGATAATGTGTGAATGTAAAAGACATTTGTAATGCTTTTAATTAATGGAATTATTATTTATTTTTTGTTTAAAAGATAAATAAATCAATTATAAAGCGAATCAAATTTCGTAAAAGGAAAATATCTAGAATCGATGAATAGAAAGAGATGAAAGGTCAAAAGTACTTTATTAGTAACCGTTTTAAAGTTGTTACTAACATTTAACCTTTTCTATTTTTGCATTGAAGGACAATATTACCCTTTATCCTTCCATATTTTCTTTTATTCTTTTCCCTCCCCCTCCTTTTCTCTCTCTTGCAGTGATAGCCATACAACTTCACATTTTACCTTATAAGGTATCACATTCTTTGCCTCCTCTTCTACTCAAAGTTGTATATAGGAAAACATGCATACATACTAATGTAATTATTAATTGATGCAAAAGATATACTATAAGATTACAGTTTAAGATGAAATTTATTAAATTACATGTATAGAATAATGGCAAAACTTCTTCATTAAAATTTCTTAACTTAAAATGCTAACATGTGCGTATATCTATTTTTTTGTCATATTTGGAAACTGGGATTATTCTGGAGACAAAGGAAGAAAAATKAGAAGGTGCAATAAATTATATATAAGAGGATAGAAGGAGCATTAGACAATTTGGAGGGATGGGGCTCTAGGTTTTTATCGAGTACAAAAAGAAAAATAAAAAGGAAAAGAAATGAGTAATACATGATGATGAGAGAATAAGTGTAGGATAATTTGGAAGGCATTAAACCAAATCACTTTAACTATTTAATTAAACTAGTATGAATGAGATATTTAAATAAATATTTAAGTTACATTAGTCAATGAAAAATGTGCTTCAAATCTTGTTTTCATAAGAAAAGTTCATATATCATCAAAAATTATTTTTGGGGGCAAAATGAAATTTTCCCAAACAAATAGGGAGAAAAGGATAGTGAATAAAACATTTAGACAAAAGTGAGATTCTTATAAAATGTGTGCCACAATGCTAATCAAAAAACGTTTCAAATCCTTCTTTCTTCCATCTGTAACACGATCAGAGTCCCTTTCCCATTGTACCCCTTACTCCGTCCTCATCAGCATCACCACTCCTCCTCCGACACCTTCACCACCCGCACACTGCAACGTTACACTTTCAGCGTCTATGTATAGCAAAAGACTCAGGCTTCTGAGGTGCCTCTGTTCAGGTCTGATCATCGACGTAGGTTAAGAAATGGTTTTGGGATTTCCAAGCATCATTACAGCAATTTTGCTGATTGTTTGCTTCTGTGTTCGTCACATGTGGCGGAATGCTGCTGCCAAAGAGGAGGAAGCTATCAGGCTTGCCATGGCTTCGCAAGAAGCCGAAGTTGCTGCTTACCAAGGTGGCGCCAACTTTGGTTCATCACCGTTGGTTATGAAGCCGTTTTGTTGCGTCGTGTGCCTTTGTCCGACAACAACTCGGTGCTCTCAATGCAAAGCGGTTCGCTACTGGTTAGTAGTCTAAGAACTTGTAGAATTGATTCTTGACGGTTATGGTGGAAAAAAAAAATGATTCTCGACAGTTATCTGCTGGTATCATGTATTCTAGAATTTTTAATTTTTTATTGATTTATTCTTGACCGTTATGTATTACTGATTTGAATGGAATTGCTTATACGTATGAAAACCTTTCTATTTCTTTTAGAGGTTTTAGTATCTCTCATCTGTGTTCCAAGTGAAATGCTGCATTTTAAATGGAAAAGATTTTTTTTTTTTAATCTTTTTTAAAAATATGTTTATTTGTTATATAATTGATAGGCCATGTTATTTGGAGACTTGATTGATAAAGGTGAGTAGAAATGTGGGGATGATAAATTTGGCTTCTGAATCATTTGAACAAATGTAAGCATGCCAATTACAAGTACAGAAGTTGGATAATTGGAAATGAGGTGGAATTGGGGATGTTACTTTCTTTCTATGTGATATGAATTCTCATGGTTCGTTTTGGGCTGGAAATGGAAAATGGTTGTGCTGTGTCATCTCGTTGCAAGGGATGCTGTAAGACATTGTAGAATGATATAAGAAACTTTTTGTTAGGAATTGCTTGTTGAGGATTTAGAAAGTGACTGGCTGATTGATAAATGGAAGCCTCGGGTCTGGTGGCTGTGAAGATGGCTATTTTATAGGTCTGCAAAAGCAACGAGAGTGCATGGGACACGAATTACTCTACATTCAACGTAAAGGATTTTATGTATAAACTTCTAGTTTGGATTGAGCTATGAAATTCCCAATATGACTATGCTCCACGGACAATAAAATGAAAGAACCTCCCATGCACCTGGAAAATGTYAGTAAAAATGGCCAAAGGACTCTAATCACCTAGTGAGCTAAAATGAGGTGGTTAACTTGTTTAGTGGTCTCTCTACTTGTTACATACACAGGGTGAGCCTCCTGGTTCTGCAATGAAAGTTGTAACAGATTTTTGAGGAGTTAATCTGATATCTTTCTACATATCTCAAGCGAATGGAGGCTACCCACCATCTGATAAGTCCAGCATCTTGGTTTGATCCACTTTCTTCTCTAGGAGGAATGGGGTGGGATGGCTGGAACACTTATTTAAATAGTATTTATTGGATAATTAAATGAGCTGTAATAAACACTCATGCATAAAAGGAAAAAAAAATATCAATTTCATAATTATCTAGTGTTTTCATAATTTGTTTCTTCCTATTCCTCCGTCTTTTAAATGACTTTTTAACTTGTATGCATGGTGTAGCTTATGTGTGCTTGCAATTTTGTTCTACTAAATATTCTGTTGGCTCCTAGGGGCAGAATTGAAGTGCTTGGAATAAATGTTTACCTTTTTTATTAGATTGACATCTCAAGAACCATTCTTTTGTAGTTCCAGCAACTGTCAAATTATTCATTGGAGGCAAGGTCACAAGGATGAATGCCAGCCGCCTATGCTGTTGCACAATAATGAGGAAAGTGAACCTGTTGTACCAGTTGCCTCAAATGATCACCTTGAGATTTCTGATGATAAYGAGATCAAAGATCATRCAGATTCAAAAGATGTGCATAATGATGTTGCTTCTTTAAGTACTCCATTGCCTCAATTCCCCGTCTCCAAAACCCCATCATTAAATGCCAATAAGGTGCTTAGATCACGAACTCATCGAAGATCTCAAGCTCCTTCTGACTGTGGCAGGCCAGATAGTGTTGAAACAGCCCCCAAGGCAGTCGATTCATTAACAAGGTCACCTGTTGTGGGATCTACTACTTTGTCACGCCAAAGTTTGTCTAATGTAAACAAATTAAAGAAGAAGATATCCAATGACATTGATGAATGTCAGCCGATACCAACTAACCAGTTGACAATCTACAAGCATAACAAAACTGGTGGTGGAGCTACTGAATTCGAAGAGCATCCCGTGAGTGCAACTAAGCAGAACTCTTCATATTCATATTCGTCAGGGAGATGTTCCCAGGATTTGAATAATAATGAAGCGGTCTTCTCTGAGGATGAAGAAGGATCTTTGTCTTTTAGTGGTTCAAATCATCATATATTTTCAGACACTGAGAGGAATACAATTCTCTCTTCCAGTGATTCAAAAACCAATAATGCTCATGCTTTTAGAACAGTAGCGGAATCCAAGCCCTCCTATATGGAGATCAGTAAGTCTGCTGCTGGAAAACATAAGGTATCTTTTTAACATTATACAGCTTATTTTTAATGTAAGATTTTGTTATAGCTTATCAATTTTTTTTTTTTGCTCATTTTATTTAGCACATGCTCATGATTCATTAATTCTGCTTATTCTGATAGGAGATATTTTCATACAAGCTATTCACCCAGTTATACTCCTGTGAGGGGTTGGCATTCTATCCTTTCGGTCTTATGAACTRTGGGAACAGGTAGTTTATATTTGTTTCTGCTTATAATAGCTATTGGCGTCACCAGAAATTTGTATATGGGAATCACTTGACTAATCGAATGTAAAAGATAGCTCCGTGTAGCSTGCTTGTATTRTGAAAAATCATCCGACTTGTGTGCTGAAACATTATCCTTATGTTCACTAATAATTTCTKATCAAGGTCTGTTGTTGAACATRTTCTTGAATGATGTAATTTGAGATTATGCAATATGGTAGAAATCCTAGCTATGTGAATTATTCCCTTGCATCACTTGCTTTTTCCTCCAGAAAGTAACATAACCTTTCAGAAAATTTGGCAACTGCTCTTGCAATAAATTAGCATTTGGTTCTATTGATTCTTTATTTATTATCTTCTAAATTATGGTTTWTGGTAGTTTAAATAAGTGAACTAGAAGTACTAGGTGGGAAGAGCACACGATATTTACAACAATATCTGTTTACAGGAGTAAAATTTGACATGAATGAAAAGTCAAATTGAACGTGAGAGCTTTTGTTCGTGATAGAGTGTTGAATGGGGTAGATAGGAGTTATATCTTGATATGATAAATAATAGGAAAAAATCTTTCTTTTCTTTCTTCAATTTCTTTTTCTATATATCCACTTAATATCAGATTACTTTTTCCCAACACTTCATTATGGATAACACAGAAGACATTCAATAGCAAACTATCTTAGTTGACAACCATTTTCTATCAACCTTCGCATTTCCTCCCCATCTTCTTTGTTTTTATTATTCTTTTTCCTTAGTCAGCTCATCTTCCAAGTTCATGTTTTCTTCTTTTTGGTTCCAAATGTTACTGTAATTAACATTTGCACGCAATATATGGGATTCTTGATGAACTATTTCTATGCATGATTTAAGTTTGAGTAGGAATATGATTACCATATAATGAAAGTAGAACTGGGATTAAAGTGGTCATATTTCTGTCATGCTTTAATAAATAATTTCTGAAGGTTGTGTAAGAAAATGCTAAGACATATTTATGTTAAAACAAGATACTATTTTACAAGTTATGCATGCATCAACTTTTCTTATGAGTGGGTATAAAAAGAGGAAAGAAGAACAAAATTCTCGAAAAATCAGCTATTCACCTGTGTAAGTCAATGATAGTATGGATGTTGTCTAAAGATATGACTAGAGTAAAAGGTAATAGAACTGCATGGCATGATGTAACTGAAGTTGATTCGAACTGCTGTCATGTATTGGCAACCTAGATAGAATGTCGTCATTGTTGATCAGACATTCTTAAAAGGGCTTTATGGTATTGAGACGGGTCACTCATTTCCCTCATGTTTTTCGCAGATTTGTAACTATTGTATTTCACTGATATTGTGCTTATGATATGATGTTTTGTTTCTTAAAAGAAAAAAAAGAGAATGATACGACATTTTGTTTGAATCTCTTGCAGCTGTTATGCAAATGCCGTACTTCAGTGTCTTGCTTTTGCTCGGCCAATAACATCTTACCTTGTTCAAGGGCTTCATTCTAAAACATGCAAGTACTTCATGGTTTCCTTGGTACGATTTTGCTTTTGTTTTTGATGGCTATCTCATGTGGGGCTACTCTTTTTCTTTTCAGGTTCAAAAAAGGATTGGTGTTTCCTCTGTGAGTTTGAAAACTTGATTCTGAAGGGAAGGGAAGGCAAATTGCCTTTAAGTCCAATTGGGATACTTTCAGAAATACAGAAGATTGGAAGTCACCTTAGTCCTGGAAGGGAGGAAGATGCTCATGAATTTTTGAGGTTCTTGTTGATAGGATGAGTCTATAATACTTGTGTTCTATATTATCTGAAGCTGTTGCTTATAATTTAGTTTTTGGGATGGCAGATTTGCTGTAGACACAATGCAATCTATATGCCTTGAGGAAGCGGGTCTCACTGGTCCTCTTGCAGAAGAATCAACTCTTATAGGTCTAACTTTTGGGGGTTATCTTAGATCAAAGGTCCATCTTTTCCACGTTTCATTAGTGCTCCACATGTCTTTGCAACTTACAAGTTCATTAATGCAGAAATTGGTTCTTTGATAGAGTAGTACTGCATATTTGTTCTTTCTCAATTTTGTWTATACATGCTTGTCTCAGATAAAATGTATGAAGTGTTTTGGAAGATCTGAGCAGTATGATCGAATTATGGATCTCACTGTGGAGATAGATGGGGATATCAAAACACTTGATGAGGCTCTAGCACAATTTACGGCTTATGAGATGTTGGACGGGGAAAACAAGTACAAGTGTAGCAGGTTGGTTCATTTGGTCTAACATTTGTAGGTTTAGATATTCATCATTGTTAAAGTGCATAGGGGTTCTGCTGTATGATTTGCCTTCATCATGCTATGGATTTTCTTCATTATACTTTTAGTAATTGTCTCATATAAATTCTCTTTGTTGTCATACAGATGCAAATCTCACGAGAATGCTACAAAGAGGTTGACGGTACATGAGGCTCCTAATGTTCTTACCATTGTTTTGAAGCGGTTTCAGGTAAATTTTTGAAGGATGGGTATTTACTTCTAGCGCTTACAAATTCTAATGCGGCACCTTTGGTGCACATGCAGTCTGGAAACCTGGAAAAGTTGGACAAGTCCATTCAGTTTAATGAGTTCCTGAACCTTGCACCATACATGAGTAGATCAAGGGACAAGCATCCTATGTACCATCTCTATGCTGTGGTTGTTCATTTGGATATGATGAATGCTGCATACTCTGGTCATTACATATGTTACATTAAGAATTTCTTGGGAGAATGGTTTAGGATCGATGACAGCACGGTTTGTTCTCTTCTCTCTGTGCACCCAACATTTATTTCTAGTTCTGGTCAATGCATTGTGATGCTCCATCTTGTTCATGTCAGTAGCGGAAAAAGGTTTAGATACTCAATCTGAATAAAACTTGAGAAAACCTTAACAGGATATTAATATCTTTGTGCAGGAACCTGTTAGCACTTACACTTGAGAAGCAGGTTGAGTGCAATATTCTCTGCCAAAATTTGTTAGAATTAGCTAATACCGAATCTATTGCTCGATCTGGCCCATAATGATGTCCCCATTTTCTTTCTGAGTTATCCCAAAATAATGTCCAATATGTTAAAACAAACCTGCATCCTGATCTAAATTTCACCGTTACTAGGGAAGAGCACACAGAACTCTCATCACTCATGGGAACTCCGGATAACTTGTTAAAGGTAGAGAAAGTATAAAATTTGCAAATGCATCCATAAACCATTCTGCTAAATCAAAATTTTGACATTATTTAAGGAAGTAGTATCTTGTCATTTTTTTCCTTCTAAAAATGCAGAGTTGCTCKAATTACTGGATGATTGTTTTCAGGACATTAAGTAGTTGTATTCTTGTGTAGGTGACGGCAACAGACTTGGAGAGGGTCTTGTTTGAAAAGGCATATATTCTCCTTTATACCAGGTAACTGCAGTTGAATAATCCAATCTAAACAGATCCTGGTACTTTTGGATTGTAAGAGTTATGATTAATCTTTTGTCTATTGTTAGTGTAGAAACTTTCTGGGAAAGGTAAGATATAGTTTTCTTTACATAGTAACTTGCATAAATATAAGATATTTTTCATACACCTGGCAGCAACCAGAACATGCTCATGTGTGACCTGTTAGTGTATAGAAGTTAAATGCTCAGGTTAATTATTTTTAAGTCTTGTTTCTCTTTTGGTTTCAAATTCTTAATAAGATCTGATGACCTTACTATTAGGGACACTCCAAGAGCTCCATCTTTGGTAAGGGATATTGATGAGTCATCTGATGCAAAATGTATGGGGAACTTGGAAGCTGTTTCTTCAGGCATTAGTAGCAGCAAAGGAATTCCAGAAGCAGAAGCAAGCATCATGGAGCAGAGCGTAGACGTAGAGTGTCCAAGTGGTTCTGAGAACAATCATTTGCTGCAATCTGAGCCTTGGAAATGTCACCCAGTGCAGGGAAATCCTTTTGTAGATTCGACTGATAGTTCTTCACATTTAACTTTCTCAGATACTACTTCTTCTAGCACTGATAGCACCAAGGGCTCTCGTCCCAACATGTTCGGGAACATTTTGCACGAGCCTTCTGGATTTTTGGCTCACTGAGGTGCATCTTCMCCTTCTTGTTATCTGCCATGAGATAAAAGAGCCCGGAAATGAAGACTGAAAGCTGCCAATAGCAGGGAAGCATCAATGCAGAAACAATCTTTGTGATGTTTGAGTTATTGTTGGATATATAGATTATTTCTTTGGTTGAAATTGGATATAGATTTTCTTTCATTGGTTTAAACTTTATTTAGATTCAACTGTGCATCTTATTTTTAACAATATAATTACAGCATTTTAGATTAATAATACTTGTCTTATTTGTTTAATTTATTTTTCCTTACGGAGTTCACACTTCTATCCCTAAATTATCATCTGAATATGGTTGAGTTGGGAATATATAGTCAACTTTAGATTCGTAAAGCATATTTAGATAAATTAAATCAAGTAGTGATTGTTTTTTGACTCGTAGATTTTTATTATTACAAATTTTGTTAAATCAACTTTTTGACATATATAGAATTTTTAATTAGATGATAGTGATAAAGTAAAAATAAAAGAACGGAAAACTCAAGAGAGCAGGAATGGGACTACTCATACTGCTGGAACTAAAGGGACTTAGCCTTAGACTGGGACAATCCCAATAGGATAAATCAAACTATTAGGACTTATACTTCCACGTATACCGGGGTATCTATGGGGGACTGCTACTGGTAGGAAGGATATAGGGGAAAAGAAACACGAAGGGACTATCCGTGTTAAAACAAAAAGGAAAAAAAAAAAAGAAAAAGACTTTTCAAGTTTTGAGGAGGGGGGTAGTTTAGCCTGGCCAAAAGGCTATTTGGTGAGATGTGTGGTCCGGCAAAAAGGTTTCAATCTAAAGTTGAAACCCTTGCACAGCATCTCAAAAGCCATTTTCGTAAATTCATATTTTTTCTTAACATGATTATTTAGATGAGTTTATTCATTAGATATAAATGACGTTCAAGCTTAATTTTTTTAAATTGTTCTCTTACTCTAATTTATATTTATCTTATATATATATTTATAGATGAATTCGAGTTTGAGTTATATGAAATTTGATATATTTTGATGTGTTTAAATTTTATAAAATTCTTACAATYTTAATTTGATAAGTAGCTCTTAATTTRAAATRTCATTTGTTTCGATTCTTAATTAATTCTAGAAGTGTTTTTAACTCGACCAATGAATATGAATTTTAATTTTGTTTAAAATTTTATTTCACTCTATTGATTTAAACGTTTTCTCTTCGATTGAGCTAAAGGAAATTAACTCGAAATTAACTCGATTTTCTTCGGACCGGAGGAAGATCGTCGTTGCACGGGTGTCCAATTGTTCAATAAAATTGAAGAAACGCAGCAATTTCAGCCTCTGCTTCAGAAATAGATGGTGGCCTCCTCTTCTATCTCAATCCTCCCCTGTGAAAAGCTAGGCCACCACCTTTTCTTCGAACATCACCGCCGCTGGATTCTTCCCTCATTCTCCCTTATAGCAATCCTAAACGCCACCCGTTGGGTTCAGAATAATTCCAAGAACAATAGAGCAATGGTCAGCGCGAGCAGCAGCAGTAATAGTGGTGCTTTTATCACGCTCAAAGGGAGAGTCACGTGTGCACAGGAAATCAAAAAGAGCAAATTCATTGCCATTGCYGCACCCCTCTTCGAACAACGCGCCGCTAATGCGTTTCTCTCTGAGGTGATAACTACCCGTTTCTTTCTTGTGTTTCCTTTTGTGCGATTTTTTGTTTGTTGACTTAGTCTCCATCATTAGGTTCAGGACCCAAAAGCTAATCATAATTGCTGGGCATACAAGGTACGAGTTTTATGAGAATTCTGGTTTTCTTGTTGCGTTTTGTTTGGTTATATCTTATTTGATTGCATTCTGTTATTTTTTAAGAGAAATAACCAGAACCCTAGTAATTTTATCTGGTAATATCTAGGAAAGAGAGGTGTTTTCCTTGTGTTCTAGGCATAGATTCTTGTTCTAGCTGTTTAGAAATAAAATTCCAGTTTTGATCATAGAGAACTTATTCTTTGTACTCGAAAATAATCMTATTTTATGGGAACTAATCAAGTGTAGCTACTTTGTCAGCATTTTGGTCTAGATTCTGAAGCAGCACTGAGTCCAATGCAGAATGAGAGCTTCCGGAATATAGCTATAGGGTTGGTTGCGTGCATGCATCTCCTGTAGTCCTTACAAAAGGTCTAAATTTTTGCCCTGAGAAAGTAAAGGTCGTTTCTATTTGTTGTGCATTGAGGTGGTCCAGCTCTTCTAAAAACTACTGAAGCTCTATCTTTACAGAGGCAAACTCTTCCAAGAAATTGCAGTAGATTTACAATCTTGCTTTGTTCCTTTGCAATTAGTACAATTTCAGTATGCAGCTTGATCATCATGGCTTTATTTCGTTATTTATTTTCTTATATGAGTTCAATAGCATATTTTATTAATATATTGCATCATATAGGTCTCCTACAATAGTAAGTGCAAGAAGCATCTGGTTCCTAGAAGAGTTTGGAAGTCTTCCTTCCTGGAAAGGATATTTTTGAGTTGGAATGTGATAGTACTGATTCTTTATGGCGTTTGTGTACATGTTACAGTCATCAAAGCATGGTCGTGCAATCTATGTATTTTTCTATGTCAACTTTTTTAAAAATGTTCCGCTAGTTAATACTCCTATAACTATTACCATCAAATGTCAAAATGAACAGATTTCTGACAGTGATAAAAAATTCTTTTAGATTCTCATAACTGCATCCTCTATTTAGAATAAATTCAGGGTGAATATGCAAATCCTCCTAAATGGTTGTCATGTTAATAATTCCTTTGAAATAAAGTTCATACTATAAMTTGATTAAGTTGGTGCAATCAGTTTGCTTTTCTCGTTGCTCCACCTTTCTTTGTGCCTCTTATCTTAGAATAAATTATTTATGCATTTTAGGTTGGAGATCAGTTCCGGAGCAGTGATGATGGTGAGCCATCTGGTACGGCAGGCAAGCCAATACTTTCTGCAATAGAATCTTCAGGTTTAGATAGAGTTATGGTGGTGGTGATCAGGTCTGTAGATTTTGTCCAAGTGATTATTGCATGTATGCCTTTTATATAAAAATTTTCCTCGAATCAAATAATCTATGATGAAGATTACATGTATCTGCACTTCTATGTGATGATATTTCATTGTGATTTTCACATCTAATCCCCCCTACTCGGGTATATCTATCCAGTTCCTGAAGATCTACAATCTGTTATCTATTTCTTTGAATCTGAAAAAGTAATCAATCTCTGTTGGCACATTCTTATTTATCTACATGTTTTATATTTTAGGCATTTTGGAGGAATTAAGCTTGGCACTGGAGGTCTAGTAAGGGCTTATGGAGGGGTTGCAGCAGAGTGTTTGAGAAATGCTCCCACTTGTCTCGTAAAATCTAAAGTAAGAAATTATCTTAATTACTTTGGGTTTTAAATACCAACTCTTGGTGTTAAATACATTAAAAAACTTGTTTATCTTCACCCCATTGTATTAGGAATCTATATTAATGCTTAGATGGTCTTCTTTCAGTTGTAAACTTGTTAGTTGTATATGTCTTTTGGATAAGTAGACCTAACAAGAACTTTGGATTGTAGGTTCCAATGGGCTTGGAGGTTCCATATGATCTTTTGGGGGTTGTCTACCATCAGGTAAGATTGATGCTTTATGGAGGTTACATAAGTTCCTTGAATTTTTTTTTTCCCAGGCTGCTTGGCTGTCTTACCATTCCGTGTCAGACTCCTTTTGAACTTTTCATCAATCAAGATGTCTGTTATTTTATTGTTATCAATTGATGAAACTTGTGAGTTATAGCCATTGCTTTCATTTTTTAATTGGTTCTATGTTATGAATATTCTTTCATGGTTTTCCAATTTGGCAGATTCTGTTATTCTTGTTTTTCTTATTGAAAACTGTACTCTATGCTTAACTTTGTGAGGTTACTATTTAGAAAGTTCAACTAAAAAGGAAAATCTTAGTGTGTCTAACATGGGAAAAAGTTTTCTTTTGTGACTTGCAGCTACGGGGATTTAAAGCTGAAGATATTGATCAAGATTATGATACTGGAAAAGATGGTGTCGTCATGGTCACTTTTAAAGTTAACCTTGATCAGGTGCAGAGTTTGGAGGAAGCTATTAAAGTCAGCTGTAGCCGAGATATTTTCTTCTATAAGCACTGAAGCACATTGAGCAATCTTCTGTAAATGCATAATTCCCTTTTGTGGAAGATATGAAGATCTTTAACTCCTAGTTGGGTGGCATAAGTGTAACTCATTTTAACTAGGTACCTACACTTGTTCCTGCTACAGTAAATACATGTTTTCGTTATCTGTGCCAATTGTTGGTAAGATCTGCTATCTGATATGGCTTTGTTTCATTTAAAATTTCAAACTGAACTGCCTTATGTGGTATGAAGAACATGATCATGTTTTTTTTTGTTTATCATGTCTCTCGTTCCTATTAATTTATGTCATCCTTTTGCTTACATGAAAAATCATTAAAGTATTATTTGATATTCTTTTGGATGTGCTCCAATTTTTTCATACATAGGTCTAGTGCAACATGCATGTTAGCATTGGCTTGTATTAGTCATACTGTGAGCTTTAGATGTGGAATCCAGTTATTCAGAAAGAAACCRTTAAATGCACTTCCTATGACTGGCAAGTTTATGAAGTTGTTTTCATTTTCCTAACATGCTTAACTTTTTCCCTTCTCTACGTAAATTGGATATGTCATGTTACTTTTTCCTGCTGACAAATCCACTAAACATCTCCATATTTAACCATCTTCCACCAATACCCTTATGTTATTTTTCTTATCAAGAATGCAAAGTATTCCAATTTGAGGATTCTCATAGTAAGCACCGGAAGGGACAGGTGCGCTTATTACTAATACAAATGAGGTTAACTGGTACCCGCAATTTACAACATTTCTTTTTGAAAATTGTTTCTTTTGACCAACTACTAGCTATAGTTCCGTCGTTGAGTAAAACAGTCCTTTTACTGCTCACAGGAGGACATGTTCAAGAACTTGCAGCTTAGTTTGACTGCTGGAAGTTTTGATTTCTATGGATTATTTTGCATGCTGTCTGATATAAATTTTGAGGATCAATATAGAACCAGAGGCTTGGTTCCCTTTGCAGATGACTAATTTTAGTAAGTTATACTAGGCAGGCAGGTTAAATGAAATCTGATGTGATTTTTGCTTTCTCTATTCTTCGTGCAGCTTTTGTTTCTTGATTGAAGATATTATTGCCTGTTGGACCTAGCTTAAACTCTAGTATGCGGCATATCATCTATTTGTGTATTAAGAGAGGAAAGTCTATCTAACTGATGGAATCTTCTATACGTCCTCCAGTGGCAGGTCTCAAAGATTTCTCGATCGTCTTGGAGTTCTGGCCGACTGATTAGATAGATTTCTTTCTTTTTGGAACTTGGGGTACTATGTGTACTGCAATCACCTCAAAGTTTAGTCATTGGATGTATTTGTATTGATTGGCCTAATGCCAGAAACCCCTCTATTCCATGCTGTGCATAAACTCGGCTCATAGGGTAAAAGTAGTTTTATTCTCAAATTTGGGCTGGTATTCTTATTCTAGAAATCTACTACTCTTTCTTTTAGATTTTTCTCTGGCCGCATATTCTTGGATGAATGGTAATTGAAGCATGAAATAGTGCAATGTGCTGAGAAATATCGGAAATTTCAGCCCTCCTGTTTATATTTAGCTTTGTGCTGATCCAACTGATGGATGATAAGTTGCTGATCCTGGGGATTGAACAAATTTAGCGTGTTTCTCAACATTCTTTGTCAGTACGTTCTTGCATAGTACTAAGATAGAAAAAAAAGCCACCAACACGAACCATTAAGATGATAGGAAAGCAAACCACCAACACAAATCAAAAACCAGAAGGAAGAAAAGGTAGTTCATACTAGTTCAAAACTGGTAGTTGCTGATCTACATTGGTTTATTCCTCAATCTTGACTGAAGCTACCATTTTGTTTTGGTGGAGTTCGTTGAAATAGACTTGAATTTCGCAAACATATAACTAAGGAAGTGAACTAACTTCTATTCCTTGACACTCACGCAACTGCATACAATAAAACCATTTGATTTTTTTCTCGCCTCTTGCTCCCTATAAATACAACTCAGAATTCATATCATCATTCAACTCAAGAAATACAGCTTTTTCAAGTCTCATCCCTCTTTAGAGATCGACCATGGCTACTTCTTGCAACTTCTGTGTTGTTCTATCTCTGGTTTTGGCACTATCATTCTCGAGCTTCCACGTAAGTCAGGCGGCTCGCAACCTGTTACAGACTTCTCAGCCAACCATCCCCACAATCCCGTCTTTGCCTCAGCCTACATTGCCTRCGATACCAAACATGCCGACCGCCACATTGCCACCATTGCCTACCACCTCTTTGCCGACGAATCCATCTTTGCCAARACTGCCACCCTTGCCGAGCACTCAGTTTCCAACTTTGCCTACACTGCCCACAGCTCCTAAGGTGACACTTCCTCCCATGCCTGCTATCCCTGCGATTCCCAATATTCCAACTACAATCCCTTCATTTCCTTTCCTSTCACCACCACCATCAAACTAGACTGGAGCTCTTGTTTCTTTGATCGAGTTGCTTATTGTRCTRGCAGTTGCTAGAAGTCGGGTGTTCTCTTTCAATAATTTGTTCTTTCATCTACATATAGCAGTTGTTTTATGTCTTGTAGCAATTATAAGGATTTTCTTCTGTAATATTTTTATCTCTTGATTCAGAAAGRGTTCCTGTTTGTTCTTGCTGCTTCACTAATGCTTGTTTCGATTTCCCTTSACCAAAAGCCGTGCATGAAAACTCTACAACGTTCCGTATTCCAACACACGAAATCCTTTCCCTTCCACGCAGGCAATGAAATTCAAAATGGATAAAAAGGCAAAAAATGAACAGGAAAGGAAACACATTAAGGTTAAGGATCACATATGCATGTACTGCGTACATGTTTTTCTCCGATACAACAGCCGGACGGGTTACACATGTCCTGCAAGATCCTTTTATTCTATTCTATTTACCATATATAGAAGATCAACCATGTATCATTCAGACCGAGTTATACATGTAGTTTATGGTATTTAGTAGTGTTYTGGCATGGGTTTATGCCTTCATGGCTTTGCTTCGTTCTGAACATAGGCTTGGGCCTCTTCAGCGCCCACCTCCTGAGCCACCGCCACCTCCTCCGGATCCTCCGCCACCTCGCCCACTTCCTGAGCCACCACCTCCTCGTGAGCCGCCACCACCACCTTTTCCACCACCTCCGGAGCCACCACCACCTCTCCCACCACCTCCTGAGCTACCACCACCACCTTTCCCACCACCTCCTGAGCCKCCACCACCTTTCCCACCACCTCCCGAGCCGCCGCCACCTCTTCCACCACCTCCCGAGCCGCCACCACCTCCTGAGCTGCCACCACCACCTCTCCCTCCTCCAGAGCTACCACCACCACCTCTTCCCCCTCCAGAGCTACCGCCACCTCCTCCTGAGCTACCACCACCACCTCTCCCTCCTCTCCCTCCTCCGGAGCTACCACCACCTCCTCCTGAGCTACCACCACCATGGTCATTTACTTCTTTTGATGCCTCAGCTTCTTCAGCTGCATGCGTTGAGAATGAGAATAGCGTTATTCTCGATATGCACTTCAAATGCCCACAAATTTAAATGTAAAATTGAACTTTAATTTTGTGGAATCTTGAAATGCTTACCAGTTGCGCAACATCTTTGACATCCATACTGGCGCCAGGCACTACAGCAACCATATCTACAACGACCTCCGTAGCGTTCAGGCTCCTTTGCATTGTCATCTGCAAGAAATTTACAAGAAAGAAGCTTACTTCAACTGCAACGAATTTGATAAGTTCACGTTAAGCTTAATGGAGAACTCATTTACCCTTTGTTTCTTCCTGAGATGTTTCAGCTATAGCTGAACAAATAAGAAGAAAAATGGCACATAGAAGTGCAATCAAAACACACGCTTTAGGCTTCATTTTTTTTTTTCGAGTTCGCGAAAAGACTTAACTATGACCATGGGCTCTCATTCTAATCTCTATTTATACTGGAAAATACTAGCACACGTAAAAGGGTCTAATTGAAGCATGACGATGAGCAGTAACGGTGGACTAGCTGATGGACGGACACTTCACTGTCCTTAACTGTTGGCTTCTCCTCAGATTTGGTACTAGGAAAAATAGTTAATTCTATTATTGTTGTCTTTGGTAAAACAAAAACTAATGCTTTTTTTAATAGTGGAATAGTTAATTTGGATCATTTTGATAATAGTTTTTGTAAAATTGATCCGTCCAGTGGAATAGCGGAATAGTTTTTATTTTTTGTAATTCAATTAGTTTTATATGGCTAAAATTGATAATGCAAAGGTTAAACAATTCTCTCTGGACTGGTTTAGATAATAAAAAATAGAGAAGGATAAAAGCAACTACAAAATTAAAAAAGAAAATTTTGGATTAATTAATATTATTAATTATCTCCTTGTCCCATTTTGCATTGATGCATATCCAAATGCTTCTCCCAAGGGAGCAGCAACAGGTTTCTATTTTCATTTATAGATCTATTAGAATTCTATTAATTTACTTTCTGGAAAAGATAAAAGATAGATATTTATTTGAAATAGAAATGATTCTCTCGACTTAGATTTATATATTAAAAGTGTTTCATTTATTTTTTATATGAATATTTCTTATGGTCTACCATATAAATACTTCTTTATATGATTTAATTAGATTTTTTATCAATTTATAAGAGGATTATATTAATTTGTATAACTCTCTGTCAGGCAGGGGCTGGGAAAGGAAAGAGTTTGCGTGATCCTAGTTCTTCTTTTCTTTGTGTTTTGTATGATATATACAACAACCGAGAGGTGAGAGCGCTGTAAAAAATGAAACGAAGTTTATTTTTAATAT
>MEJB01000094.1:3067424-3115556 GCA_001752375.1 Rhazya stricta
CAATTGTGATTATACTTCTACTTTGCAATAAAACATTGTTTAGCTTAGGAGTGTATAATAAAAAAAATGGTTAAAAATCTTAAGCAGAAATATAGAATTATATTTATGTATCTCTAATATCTGTTAGTATATGTTAGAAATAATTCGTATTTATAGACGGTCAATGCTTGTCTCATAAAGCTGATTACTCTACTGTAGATATTAGATTAACATAGTAGATCCCTAATACTCCGATATTAAAAGTAATTATCTCTACTGATAACATTAACGATTCCTAGACCTACCATAACTAAAAGAACTTAAACATAATTCTTTCATTTACTCAATTATTATAGTTTAGAGTGCGAGAACAGAATACGCCAACCGCTAAAAGTAATAAGAGGATTAAAAGAAAGACATCTATTAAATTTGATAAAAAAATAAAATTAAACAGATCAATATAATGTACTTTGTATATATAGATTAAAATGAATATCTTTTGCCAAACCAAAAATATTTTTCTAAGAGGATGTTAACGGAACTCAATCTGCCAGAGTTTGAGACTTTTTGTGTCTTCGATCTTTCTTTGATGTAAATATTTGCTAAATATGATGCATCTAAACGCTCTCTTCACCTGTGCACACAAAATCTCGCACGAATTGGCACGTAATCAGGCTTGAAATTTTTAATTTTTTTTGGGCCTTTCCAACCCATGTAACTCCTTCCTGAATGGCACCCTTGAACTCCTAAATTATTGAAATAAATCGATGGGGTTGTTCTCTTTACTACATATTTTCTATTACATTAATCATAGGAAGTTTTTGTAGATATGAAAATTTAATTTAGATGTTTCTATTAAAAGTTTGAAGTATTTGATATCTTAACTAATGAAATGATGATATGTGTCAAGGATGGCAAGGTTCAAGAGTCTCAGATAAATTTATATCAATATAAACTGCAAAAATTGTAATCCAATATATGTTTTCTTTATAAAAACATAAGGATAAACATCTTTCTTTTTATATCCTCGTCCAACAGATATTTGCTAAGACGATTATATCAAATACATCTAGATTAGTTTAATTCATATAAGGATATTTGCTATTTGATGGATTGATTTTCTTGAGTAAATGTTTCTAACAAATCACTTCTTTTAGGGATTTCTATGTATTTGTCATTGTCTACTATCCACATAAATAATAGTAACTATATCCATCAAATCATATCAAGATTTTCATGTATTGTTAAGTTTAGAAAATATATGTACGTAATTATATTCACTACATGTGAATACTRTTTTTGTCTAATCAATATATTGTCTTTGTGAAAAATCTTAAACCTTAGTCGTACTTTATATCTCACGACTTCATTATTTTCTCTCTTTTTCGCATATAAATGCCCATTTATAGTCAACTGATTTTACACATTGTGGTATTCAGACTACAGGTCGAAGAAACCTCACGTTTCAAAAGTGAGTTTTAATTATGACTCAATTACATCTCTCTATCTTAACCAATCATGTCTATTGACATTTCCAATTGACGTTTGTTCAAGATCCTCATCATCACTTATGATATTGAGAGCTCCTTGTATTTTAATTTGAGAAACTTCAATCTCTCTATCAATATCTCTTGACTATCTTTATTTGATTTCTAAATATGGCACTTTTGATCATATAATCCCCTTTTCTTTCAAGAATGCTTATATTTAGAACCAAGAGGTTGATCATACTTCTGGCATGCTTTAGAATATGCATTGTTTCTAACGGGCCTTAGAATCACAACCATGCTTCTAGCATGTCTTAGAATTACTACCACACTTGTGTGGTTTAAATTACTAGCCAGTCTATTAACATTTTGTCATCCTGGGACTTCCATCCTGATGGGAACAATTATTGATGATAAATGTGATTTAGTGATTCTGATTGGATCGATGCAAATATTAGGCACATGAATTTATTATTTTCTACAAATGAATAATCTTTCGAACTTCTAATTCATAACCAAACACCAATTTCAAATGATAGCATTTATGATGACCACCTGGCCCTATTGACACTAATATTGCTTCMTGTCATATAGCATAGCTTCAAGAATTTGTGGGAAGTTTTGTTCTCATTGGGATGGTATAGCGATTAGTTGCAATTGTTTAGTAAAATATTCAGCTAATCCATTTTAGGTTATGGACATGAGCTACATGATGTTCAACAACAATCCTAATTGATTTGAAATAAGTTCAAAAATATGGGTTGCACATACACAAGCACAATCAAAATGAATATTTTTAATTGACGGTCTGAATTTGTGCTTGTAATAGAATTATCTGAGCAAGTAATCTTGTGAACTTTTGGTTGCAGTTATAATATCGCAAACTTCAAGTTGAAATTAATAATAAACTCATGTATGACCATCATAAAGATGCACCAATTAGAATAGCGAAAATGAAGGACTTTCAATTTCCACTTTTGCTGGTGATTGTCTAATAATCAATTTCCTTAGAGAACAAACAACATATAGGAGTTCATTTGGGTTCAACACTTTTTGATTTCTTATAGTGATCATGTGAATTCTTAGTCATTTTACGCATCGTTATAGATCCATTATGACTCAATCTATTATGCCAAATGATAAGAATATATGGATCGCAAGTAAACTTCTAGTTTATGAGATGATGTGGATCGCAAGTAAACTTCTAGTTTATGAGATGATGCATTTCAAGTGCATTTATTTTTGCATAATACAATCATGAGGAAAAAAACACTAGATTCCTGAGACTATAGTTGTTATACATAAATATTTGAACCATTTCTGTCATTGTCTCCATATGAGATCATTTCTGTGGATATCTTTAAAACTTAATAAATTTCTTAGGAATTTTAAGGATGATATTACATATAAATTTTGTCCCTTTCTAGACAAAAAATATGGTAGTTCTTCCAGAACAAAATGCATATAAATTTTGTTCATTTCATTTCTAGATAAATATATGACATATAGTTCTGGAAGACATATAGGAACATTTGTTGCACCATCAATGAGAAGGCACATATCAAYAATATATTACAAATCTATAAATATTTTGTGGAGAAAGTAATTTAAAACTTTTATAAAAAGAATATTAAGGTAAAAATAATTCAACCAAATGAAATAATCCAAATGTAAAAACTTCAAATACTTAAGAAAGTCTTTGACTATTTAAAAGAATGTCTATGGAAAATTTAAAAGAAAAAAATACATAACATGAGAAATTAATATCGTTTTCTATCACACCACCTCCAATTAAATGGTTAATATTCTTGTTGAATCGGTAAAAGAATTGGAGACATATAAGTGAATCATATTAACTGGACCGTCTAAATCAAGAAAACCATTTTATCTCCACTCCCCATTTTTCTTGATCGATTTTGGTAGATCCATTATATATTTGTTGTACAACATGTATGTACTATACTTTGTGGAGATGATGACGAAGGAAAATTGCT
Source organism: Rhazya stricta (assembly GCA_001752375.1). Classification (NCBI taxonomy): domain Eukaryota; kingdom Viridiplantae; phylum Streptophyta; class Magnoliopsida; order Gentianales; family Apocynaceae; genus Rhazya; species Rhazya stricta. Next base: position 3,070,885 of record MEJB01000094.1, read on the forward strand.
TTTGTACAATCCTATTAGGATTCATTTTTTTCTTCTTTTGTTGTCTCCCACAAACCCTTTAAGGTGAATTTTCACCTCTAAGGGATGTGACAAATAATTCTTGTCAGATATGTCAAGTGTAACGAATTCAAATTGGATAGTATTTGCCATGTGTATAATTTTACTATAAGAATACTGGATAACTTATGTTCGAATAATGTAGAGTTATAATAGAGTAATGAATGTCAACATAACATACATTGTATGAATTCCTTCTGGAATTACTTATTATATACCAATTTTTCTCAAAACAAGTGCTACTTCGAGAGCACAATAAAAGTATAACTTTTAATATAATAATTGATTCAGCATATTGGTACTTCAAGAACAATTAGTTTGGAATATATCCTTCAAGGATAGATAATATTAACTGAGTAATATTTCAATATTCTCCAAGAATATTTAGATTTCAATATACTCTTTAGAAGCATATAATATTAATTGAAAGAAAATAATTTAATATTCTTTAGGAATATTGAGATCATCATCTCATGTTCTTAAAGAACAAATAACAATAATTTTGACTATATTATTACTCCAGGAACAATAGTTCGATGTTTTTACAAAATACTTAGATTTTGATATACTCTTGATCAGGAATTAAATAACTTTAATTTAGGGTAATGATTTAATATTATTCGTGAATATGATATAATGTGAACAATTTACACTATTACTGCTTTAGGAGTAATAGTTAGATATTCTTTAGAAATATGTAAATCATAATATCAAGCTCTTCAAGAGCAMATAATGTAAATTAGATTCTTGCTACTTCAGGAATATTAATTTATAATCATTGGATAATAATAAATAAAACTAAACTACATGTAACATGGACGAAATGCCAAAAACACATGTAAAAGAAGAAAAAACACATTAAATATATATAATTTAACATTTAAAAGAAGAAAAGACATATTACATATATATAATTTAATAATATATATGGTTCCATCATATCAATATGATATCATGTTGTCGTGTGCTCCTTACAAACAAAAAACACAAACAAAAGCTATGGAAAAAAAATCCTTTCAACATATAATAAAAGAAAATATTAACAACTCAGAGTATGTGCACATGCACAATGCGCAATATGCAAATAAATCTATAGGAAATTAATTGACATGCATGAAAATTTTACTATTTATTGGATACATCAGATCCATGAAGCATGCACGTGCTCTTCTCAATTTTTCAAAAACAACCTTTTTCTAAGAAACTCTTTAAAATCAGCTATCACCAGGCACCAATAAGAGAGCACAATTAATCTTAATGCACTAGAACAAATTTACACAATAAAATGTATGAGCTTTTATACATACCAGATGATTCTTTTGGTTTTCAAGGGCATACAACAATGAAACCCAATCGCAGACTTGTGTTTAGTTAAAATCTCAAAAGCTTTATAGAGATAGACATTAGACTCATGTTCAATTAAAGTTTGGTAAAGACTGATGTCTCTTATTCAATCAGATCTTGAAAAGACTAAGGTTCAATAGTAGATCTAGCGAAGACTCAAGAAGAGATAGGGAGTCATACAAATAATGTATTATAAAGTGAGAAGGAAAAGGAGAAGAAGAGAGTTGAAAAGAGGTGTGGAGAAAATAGTAAACTCATTATCATTAACCTTGATGTGAACCAAAGCTCTCTATTTATAGAGGTTAAATTCTGAGGCTTCTAAGGTCAAGGATAGAAAAGTTATTTACCAATAATTATTTACAATGATTTATGAATTATAGAGTTAATGGAATGATATTACAAAGGTTAAAGAACCCATTGGTTAATGGAATAAAACAAATGCATTATACCATGAAGTTAATAAAATTTCTTCAACGAACCCATTGATTTATTACTAGTAACTAGATATTCCTATACTAATATGGTTGTTTAACATGATATAGCGGTCTGTAATGGAGTTGCCAACATTGACACTTGCTTATCGATAGTATTTGAATTCGGTAATTATCAATTCTATAAGGAGAAATTTTCCTTTTTATCTATGTATGGAGCTATTATTTTATTTGGCGTGCAAAAATTGCTTAGCCAATTTGGCTATCTTGGTTGCGGTGTACTACTGAGCTTTTCAACAAAATGAGCCTGAATTTCAATTAGCTAGCCGTGTAATCGGCTCACTGGATCCGTAGAAACCTATTTTTTTTTTTGGCTACATGAGATTCTTGAGTTAAATTTAGCAAGCCCTCAAAAAGTGTGCAAGTATACTATGCTAATCAGGAAAAAACTGTTACGTATTTGCTATGCCTAAGATAATAGCACAGTGAATCCCACTAGCCGGTCAGAAAGCAAATGAACCAAGACAAGCAAGCAAGCACAAACTGCAAAATGTCACATAATAGAAAGATACAGCTAAGATAATTGAAACTAGTAGAGTGATTATGCTGAAAGATGCCAAACAACATAATATGCAACATAGTTAGCTTAGGCTAAACAAGCGATTATGCTAAAGGATGCCAAACAGCAGAAAGATACAACAAAGTTAGCTTAGGCTAAACAAGTGGTTGTGCTGAATGAGGAAATGACGCAGATAATAGGATGAAACAAACAAAGTAATCCTATATAAACTAGAAAGCTATAAAGAGAAGTGTAAAGAAGTAGTAAAGAAAGCAATAAAGAAAACAAAAGAAATTGAATAAGCTAACAAATTATGCTATTAAGGATGAAAAAACTTATCATCTAAGAAAGCAAATAAGTGCTCAAATTCCCTTGCCTAACAAAGCAAATACAATCAATTAAGACTAGAAAGCGGATCATAAAACTAGCTATTAAATGAAAACATAGATAAAAATAAAGATAATATACTTGATGGTTGAGTTGTTTGATTCCCTTTCTTCGTTTCTCCTATTCTTATTTATATTCCAACTCTTGACGTTCCTGTCAGCTATTGACCAAGAAAGACGACTACCATTCCTTCTTATATGCTATTTATTTTATCTACATCCACCTCAATCGACCATTCAGTTAATCGTGCCCCTTGATCTTCAGTTAGGTAATTATGGTCTTATTTGGTTATAGAGCCGCTCTCCTAATTTCCAACTGCTTCAACCGATTCGGCTGACTTTTATCTCTTGCTCATACCGTCCGTTTCTTTCCTGATTTTCAGTAGCCATTGAGTTCTTCAACCGTTTAGAGTCCGTTACTCTTGGGATTTTGTCTGATTCGGTCTGGCTTGGCCAGCCGCGGTTTCCTGCCTTAGCCATTAACGTCAGTTATTTTTAGGCGCCAACAATTTCTTGTAAATTTAAATTCCCATGTTCAGCTAAAGTAATTCAATAAAGGCTTGATTTCTGTACATGCTTATGCAAGAGCATACCATCAACACATTGATCTGTAAGAGGTTTTACTTTTAGAGATATACATAAACCACAATAGCATATCCAAGAACATATTGTAATACGTTTATTTAAATAGAACAGATTGAGGCTACAAGAACAAAGAGTGAATACAAGAATGTGAATAGACATAAAATACAATAAGCTTCATAAGAAAACACAAGCTAAATCAAAGCAACTCCGAAATTGATAATTCAACGATTGTATTAACTACAACTCTGGAAGCATATAATGAAGAAATCCGTCGAAACAATAACTTAATTTCCATGATCATAATGTCTAGTTTGAAGGTGGTGGTGGGAGGAAAGGAAGCGAAGGGATTGTAGTAGGAATAGTGGGAAATGAAGGAAGAGTAGGCATGGGATGAAATGTCACCTTAGGAACTGTGGGCATGGTAGGAAAAGTTGGAAACGTGCTCAGCAATGGTGGCAATATTGGCTTCAGCAAAGATGGATTGGTCGATAGAGTTGGTAAAGAAATGGTAGGCAAGGTTAGCAGTATGGCTGCGAACATGTTTGGTACTGTCGGCAATATGGGCAGAGGAAATAATGGTATCGATGGAATTGCAAGCTGAGAGGTTTACAGAAGGTGGCGAGCCGCCTAACTTACAGAGATGTTTGAAAATGAGAGATCTATGATCAAAGAGAGAACATAACAGACATTCGACGAAGTAGCCATGATCACTGATTGCCATAGAATATTTGAAGATTCAAATGTTTCAAGTGTTCTTGGATCTAAGTTGAATTAGAACTATGATTCTTAAAGACTTATTTATGGGGAACATTACTAAAAAGGTCATAGAGTTTGATTCAAATGTAGCCGGACAAGTGCGATTAGAATTCAATGTTTGTTGCCATTCTCAATTAAACTACATTAATATAATAAAATCTCAGGTGTTGTTAGAAGAGTAGGTAGAGAAAAGTAATTACACAGAGAGCATAATCTGATGTTGATGAACTACTAGTTGTGTAGGGTTGTGAATGTGAATATCATTGTTACAAATGTAATCTAATTTGGTCCTTATCCGTGGGGTTTTCTGCCTATTATTGCTTTTSTCATGAATGTCTCCTCTTTTGACTTGAAGACATTTTTTCTAGGGTTGGCCTAAGAGATTGTGCCATGAAGGACCACTTGTCAATTTCTTCCCTTTTTATAGTAACAAGTATAAAGTCTACTTATTGGTGCTTCTCTTTGTAGTGCTTTTCCATGTGTCATCTTTCTATTGACGCACGCCTTTGCTAGATATACTTTTGTTTCTTTCTTATATGCCATTGTTGAATTCATTGCTAAAACATTTCTGCCTCGCCTTTCAAGTTTTCTCCTCTTTATATAATTGCTGGTTTAGATTCTTTTCTCCAAAATAGGCTTGTAATTTCCTACAAAAACAAAGCATTTTAATTTATTATTTACTCCATTAATTCCTTAAATTAACAAACTACTAAAGATAGAATAATACATCTAAGAGGACTATGCATATGGTTAAGATAAAATGTTTTAAAATCATTCATTTACAAGTCATATGGAGGATAAATAAGCAAGTACTTGGAAATCACTGAAATTCTACTGACTTCATATCCCCGAATCTAAACATTTCTAGTCCTCGAGCAAGTGGCAAAAAGAAAAAAGAACATTTCGTAAGATGATTTTCCACTATCAGAATATTGCTAGATGTTCACAATATCTAAGATTTTTGTTGTGCATATGCTATTTCAAGAAAGCTTGAGGATCACAAAAGCTACTAAGTGTGTTTGTTACCTTAAGTGAATGTGTGGTAATGAGTAATAAATAATAATTTTCTGATTTATATGAGCTATCTCAATTCAAAACAAAATAATTAAATGATTCCAAAAGTTGGCTAATCAAATCGCTATCAAGAAAATTTTGACTTCCAAACACTTAGATGCAAGAGAGAGGTACTATGGATTGGAAACAAGTGGGCAGCAGGGGACTGTGAAGAATGCTACAACAAGGTTGTAGAAAASTCACTTATGTTGTTCATTTTAAACCATCTTTACTTTATAACGTCACAAAGGCTTTTCGACATATGTCGATTGGATCTTAGATTAGATTATAGCAACTCACACACAATTATACGTGATCAACAAGTAATAAAGAGTGAATAGAGTACTGTTCTCACAAGGATTGGATTAATGAAAAATCATTCTGAAAGCTCCAAAAAAGTAATAATAATGATCTAGTATTGTTGGTCATTATAAAACAAGAGTAAAGGAAAGTAATACTGAAAGTAGTAGAAGTTAAGTTAGAAAGCAAGTTAGATTCAGTATTTCTAGAATGCTGTAGCACTGGAGAATAGAATTGAGCAATGTCTTACCTGATACTATTTAGTATGCAAATGTGGGAAGAATAGAAAAATCATACATATGTCTGTGCTGACTTTTGACTAAAGTTCCAGAATGCTATAGGATTCTCCTGATGAGGTAAGTGTCCTTGCCRTTGCCTGGTTCTCAAATGATGTCTCATAGGTTATTTAGGGTTTAAAGATGATTCTTCCTTAACCCTTTAGCAACTATTTTGGGCAGATTTTATCAATTCACTAASCATATGTCTATGGCAATAAAGATTAGTTACTAATTCTAGAATGAAATGTGTTATCAAAAAGGATTAGGGCTGGCTTTTAACCCTCTCAATCACTAACTGATCTCTTTGATATCACAAAGGACTTTTACTTAATGATTATTGTTCAAATAACCTTAACCTTAGCAATTTGACTTTGTCAAGCGCTATTACCTCACTTAAGGATCTCAAGAAGTAGTTTAAGAAAAAAGAATCAGATTTGCAATCAAAGAATTAAACAACTCATCACTAAATTTCTCTTCATAAAATAAGAACTAAGTTGGGAAAAAAGTAAACTTCAATTAAAACTAAGATAAATGCAGAAAGTGAATACAGAAAAATGAAGGGAAGCCTTTCATCTAATCCCCTTAATAAAGCAGTAAAGATTTAAGCTAAAGGTAAGTCCTTCTATCGAAGGAAACCTCTAAGTTCTACTTAAAAAGCTTGTAAAAATATAAGACTTGTACTTCTATTCTATTCTATTCTGACACTAGCTAACTCTAACTACTTACTTACTAGCTATTTTTTGTTCATTTGAACTCTTTTTATAGAGATAGATTTAGGGCTGAGCTGGCATTGTTGTTGCTTTCACCCTTTCTGCCAGACAACTGATGACTCAACACTCTTTGCTTTTCTATTTTGGAGAATATGGGGCTCACTGACTTTTCTATGCTTTAGTATTCCAAGTAAAAGACTATAGTCAACTTAGACCAACGATCGGATGTCGTTTTTATCCAATTCTCATTTAATGCAAAGGGTTCTCTTTTTTCTTGTGCCACACATGTTGTACTTTGAATTTCTAGGTTCCAACGTTAATGCTATAGCATTTTTCTCTTCCTGAGCTTAACTTGGACTCTTTGGATAGATGAAACTTTTATGTCAACATTAGATAGTTGTCATTCTTGTCTTATTCCTTTTGTCCATTTTGCTTTTGTCCTTCTTGTCCCCTTTCACCCAACATGGACCAAGATCAACTTGAACAAATTTTYTTTTAAGTCCTTAGTTTGATCCTCTAACTGCCATATCATATAGATACTTCTGTAGTGCTTTTGTCCGTCATTTTTGCTGCAACATTTTCTCGTCCAGAATATTTCGTTTTCTCCTCTAACAGTGATATTTTCTTGTTCAACGTGTCCCTCAACATGTTCTCAGATGTGTGAATGCTATACTATTGTTAGCATTCCAACAAATACCTTTCAAAATCAAGCATTTTAGTAATAAATAAACACTTTAGGGACTATTTTGAGCTACAATGGAAGATACTACTCTTTATAGCTAAAATACTATTGTGTATAGCTAAAATATTAAAATAATTAACACAAAATGGGCAAAAATGGAGTTAAAAAGGGATACTTTCTAATCGCATCAACATGAAAATGGCATTTTATGATGTAAGTATCTGGTTACTAGGGCAAGTCACACTTTTAAGGGTTGCTATGCACGCTCATGCCTAATGTCACTTTTTATCGCAAAATTACACATGAGTAGCATGCACAATCCTAAGTACTAGGTAACTTAAGGCATTGGAGTAGTTTTATTTGAAGAAGGAAATACACTAATTGAATCCCCCTAAACCTGTCCAAAATCCTTAGTTTCAAAATTAAACCTCCTATCTAAGCTACTAAGTAAAGGTTTTCAAATTCCTGCTTGAAGAAGAAAATCAAAACTATTTTAGAATCACAAATATTTTTCTCAAAATAGAAGTTTACACGTATTTATTAGTAATTATCATTATCATGGTCATACAGTGCATTAAATTCACAAGAGATTACTAACACTTAGCTACTTTACGATATGTGATCAGTAAATCGCAAATGTAAACCAACATTTCTTACGACAATATGTTTCACGCAATCTCATCATAATTGGTATCCTCRAATCTTAGACAATTTAAACAACACTTCYGAAAGCATCCAACGGACCAAATCAAACACTTTTTACAGTGATAGAAATTTATCTAAAATAGTAAAAACACAATATGCAGTAAACATATTAAGACCTTAAATTCAAAGAAAACTAAAACTCAACATCCAACATCCCTTTCCAAAATAGACTGATCCAAAAACTTCAATTGCAATTCATAAGCTAAATAAGCAAAGTAAACTAATCTGCATGCTTCCTAATAGTTTATTCTTCATCTTGTAAAATCTTAATTCAAACATTTGTTTTCAAAATCAAACAGAAAAGCTTTCAAAAACAGCACTCCTGATTCCGTCTTTTCGCTGTCATCCTCTTCCATAGGCTCAACATCACCATAGTTTTCCTCCATCTCCATTCTTCTGGAAATTTAGGGAGTGTAGGCAGGGGCTCGGTGAAGGTTTGTTGAAGCAATCTCCTAAGTCGCACATCATTATTTTTCTAGTATACCTAATATTCCCTTTTCTGCCTTTGGAATTGCTACAGGAATGCAATATTCTATTGTTGTAATTGTTGCCAGCAATTCCAACATTGTTTTTTGTTCCTTCTCTTGCTCTGTCACTTTTTTTTAGCTTTTCCASAGTCTTTTTCAACTCGTCCTAMTGACCACCTCCTTGATTTGTTACTGCATTTTTTGTACCATTAGCTATGTGGGTTCTCAAAACAGGCCACGACAGCCTTGCTATAGTGGCCTCAGTGATGACTCTCGTATTCTTTACCACTTCATCCTCCATGGGATATGGGACCCCCTTCCTCTAGTCAAAGGGCAGTGATCAAGAAAGGGGAGAACAACTTGATTATGGGTTTACCTATCATCTGACAGTACAGGAGCAGTATACGGTCTTGAGGGGTATAGGGTTATCTAGCTGCCTAGAAAACTCCTCACATTGCCGCTGCTCACAGAAGTTGGATGCCCCAGAGTTTCACCGTACCCTTTTTAATAGCAAATGCTTTTTCTAGAAAAAGTGACTTGCTAAAGATTAAGATTCAATAGTCGGAGAAGGTAGGGAATCGTATTGATAACGTATTAAAAAAGAGAATTGAAAAGAGATAAGAAAAAAATAATAGATTGATTATCATTAATCTTGACGTGAACAAAATTCTCTATTTTATAAAGGTTAAAGCATAGGACTTCTAGAATTTTAAGGATAGAAAAGTCAATTATTAATAATTATTAATAACAATTTATGAATTATAGAGCTAATAGAATGCTATTACAAAGGTCAAAGGATATTAATATCTACGTAATAAAATATATTATTTAAGGGTGTGGATTTAATCCATCTTTTTATATCTAAATTTAAAAATATAAAAATAAGGTGGAGTCGTTAATATTTTAAGATATATAATATTTTTTCAAAAGTTTTACTTTTATAAAAAAGTGTTCAATCTTTTTGGACGTTTTTAAAAATATTTTTGGAATGAAGTTTGATATATATATAAATGAGAATATAGAATTTATTGGTAGCAATCCCGGTGACCGACGCATGCATGCTTGATTTTAGTACAAAATTCATCGTCATCAAGATAATTTTATTAAATATAGAAGCCAAGTTCACTTGAGAAAATATGGAGGGGCACGAAATGAAGGGTAATTGGCTTTTGAATGAAGATAATTCTCTTAAATGAGAAAGATTTTTTGGTTGAATAAGGTGAGAAAAATAAAAATTTAAAATTGTAATATTGAAATTTCTTTTCTTTGTTGAAGAAGCAAAACAGACATATTATTTTTTGAAATTAGGAAATTCCATTGAAAGATTTTGTAACTAAAGAAAAATTTCTCCATTCAAAAAGACAAGAAAAGAAAGAAGAAAAGTTTGCAATTTAAAATTCATTGGTCAGGGAATAAAACAAACGCATTAGTCCTTGAAGTTAATAAAATTTCTTCAACGATCCCATTGATTTATTTACTCTGTAATTAAATTTTCCTATACTAGTATGGTTGTTTAACATGATATAGTGGTCTATAATGGAGTTGCCAACATTGACATATGCTCATTGATAGTATTTGAATTCGGTAATTATTAATTCTATAAGGAGAACTWTTCCTTTTTATCTATGTATGAAGCTTTTATTTTATTTGGTACTTACAAATTATCTAGTCAATTCAGTTATCYTGGGTGTAGCGTCTCAACACAATGAGGATTAAGTTCCAGTTAGCTAGCCAGATAATCGGCTCACTGGATTTGTAGTAACCTATTTTTTGTATGTTTTTGAATTAACTTTAGTAAGCTCTCATAAAGTGTGCAAGTATACTATACTAATTACGAAAAAGCTGTTGTGTGTCKGCTACTGAATTCCACTAGCTGATCAGAAAGCAAATAAACCAAGATAAACAAGCAAACACAAACTGCAAAATGTCACATARTAAAAAAATACAACTAAGATAGCTGAAGCTAGCAGAGTGATTATGCWGAAAGATGCCAARCAGCAGAAAGATGCAACTTAGTTAACTTAAACTAAACAAGCGATTATGTTGAAGRATGCCAAACAATAGAAAGATACAACTAAGCTAGCTTAGGCTAAACAAGTGATTGTGTTGAATGAGGAGATCGTGCTGAATGAGGAAATAATGCAGTTAATAGGATGAAACAAACTAAATAATCCTATATAAACTAGATAGCTATAAAGAGAACGTAAAGAAGTAGTAAAGAAAGCAAAAAAAGAAATTGAATAAGCTAACAAATTATGCTATTAAGGCTGGAAATACTAATCATCTAATAAAGCAAATAAGTGCTAAAATTCATAAACAYTGCAGAAAAAGAATGGCAAAACTTGCCTAGCAAAGCAAATAAAATCAATTAACATTAGAAGTTGTTCATAAAACTAGCTATTAAATGAAAAATATATATAAAAATAAAGATAATATGCCTGATGGTTGAGTTAATTGACTCCCTTTCTGCATTTCTCCTCTTCTTATTTATTTTTTAACTCTTGATGTTCTTGTCGGCTATTGGCCGAGAAAGACGGCTGCCATTATGCCATTTTTTCCTTCTTTTATGCTATTTTTTCAGTCCACATCCGCCTTAATTGGCCATTCAATTAATCATGCCCCTTGATCTTTAGTCAGGTGATTATAGTCTTATTTGGTTGAAGATTCGCTCTCCCGATTTTTAGCTATTTCTAAATCTGATTTTTTTCTCCTGCTCATTGGTCGTCCTATGATTCGTTCCTTCCCTCATTTTAACTAGTCGTTGAGTTCCTCAACCGTTTTGACTCCGTTCTCCTTGGGCTTCTGTCTGATTTGATCTTGCTCAGCTAGCCGCTACTTCCCGCCTCAGCCATTGACGTCAGCTACTTTAGGAATCAACAATTTCTTATAAATTTAAATTCACCATTTATTTTGTTTTTCTTACATTTTGTATCACTTGTTCCCAAATCAAATGCAAGTACTAGCAGTAGGGTGTATATGGATTGAGTCACTTTATTTTGAATATTTTTGTATAGGGTCGAGACTGAATTAGTTCAAACCCTAATATTAAGTTTGAGTTCTCTTCAATAAGGATGGAGTTAGGAGGTAGCAGAAGGCAGCGCAATAGTCTTCAACATTTTTTAAAATTCTTCATAAAATTAATATTTTTTTAAAAGTTTTTTTAAAAAATTTCATCACAAAAATTACTTTCTTCACCACTCCATCACGCAAAGTATTTGAAACATTGGTGAGGTGTTGAGCAGAATACCCCATTATCATGAAGCCACGACCTTCCTAAAAGCATGTTGTAAGAAGTCTTAGCCTCTATCACTTGAAACAATGCACTTGAAGACATATATCGATCAATAAGTCCAACCTTATCACTCCCATGGCTCTTTGCCCCTCCTCGGTTGAATCCTTGTACCCATTCAACAAGATTCGACTGACTTGTTACTCTTTTACATAGCCAATGACAAATAATGGACGATTGTGGGGCGTTGATCCYATCATTAGATCATTGTCAGGAAAGATGATGTTAGTGGATTATGCAAACTTCCTTTCAATAGCATTAGCGTTCTCTTTGTCTTGAGCATCTTCTCCACGGAGACTTTCCTCACTTTTGACATTATAGCAGTGMAAAATATCCAYAGACTCTCCTCCAATGTTATTAGGTATCTTGAACTTCGTAATGGCATTTCTAGAACAGCTCTCAACTTTAGTTTTGCCCTTGGAGTTTGTCTTGATGTTGATGCTTCCAAACTATCTTGCTTCTTATCGTGTTCTTATCCCCTTCCTTGATCTCCAACTTCTTTTCGAGTCACAAGGATCCAACCTTCTTCATCAACAATATCATTTTTCCTCTAGGACTTGACTTCTCATCATCTAATTGTTTGAAGAATTTGTCAAGGGATGATCGAATCATCCATGGGAAGGTAACAATCTTTATCTCAATTGGCTCAAAATCTCCAAATTTCATCAACAATGGTGATGATATTGACAGTAGACTAAGTATACGTGTAGTAGTGATTTGTTTAGCATCGTCCTTTCATCATCAAACTCGACTTTTCCTTGCTTGACTAATTCTATCGCCTTGTCCTTGAAGATGAAACACTTTCCAATTGGGATGCCAACTAAGCAATGATATTTGCAGTAGTTGGGATCAGCTATACGACGAGCTTGGTTAGGCCTTTTCATTTCAGGCAAAGATATAATTTCTTCCTTCGACTCTTCACCAAACATTGCTAACACATCATATTCAAGGAATAGTACTCCTTATTTTGTTTTTCTTTTAAGGTGACTTTATCTTTTTCCTTTTCTTGAGTAGGATTTATTCTCTTGGTCATTTTCTACGACACCTTAGTAGAGAATTTCATGAGAGTGGTGCTAGTTGCCATYGACTCATTTGTTTCATTTTTGGAGAAAGCTTGTCCCCCTTCTTGTATTCTTGCTTTACTTTTCCTTTGTTTGGTTCCTAAATAGGTGCTTTACCTTCAAAGAAAAGCTCAACCCCATATTATGAGCACGTCTAGCCAATTCTTCAAAACTTCTTAGGGGTATTCCATTCAATATATATTGAAGGCTCCAATACATACCTTGAATGCACATTTCAATCTTGGAACTTTCAGTTAGCTGATCGTTGCAGTTCGGGTACAAGTTTCTCCACCTTTTGATATAGTCAACAATAGACTCATCTTTCCATTGTCAAGTGTTGGTTAGCTCTACCATACTCACAGTTTTGCATGTACTATAGATGTAGTTCAAGAATTCTTGCTTAAGTTGCTCCTAACTATTGATGGAGCCAGGTTCTAAGTCCTTGAATTAGTCAAAAGCATTTTCTTTCAAGAAGCAAACAAATTATTTGACAAACATATCTCCTTCTATGCTAGATTGTTGCAAGTCTCCATAAAATGGGCCACATGCTGCTTGGGGTTTCCCTTTTGGTCAAACTGTTGGAACTTTAGTAGCTGATATCCAGTAGATATCTTCATGCTATCAATTCTTAAGGTATAAGGTTTTATATAGGTCTGAGAAGATTTAGCATCTCCATCTACATTGCCCTTGATAGTCCCCATGATGAATTCCTTGAGTTGATCCAAATAAATCAAACTGTCAGAGGTTATCAGGATATCTTTATCTACCACTTCTGATTTCAGTGCATTGCTTTGATGATGCTCGCTCATCTAAATTATGGGTTGTTTTCTTGGAGCTTGGATATTCTTGGCAATTGTTTCCACCTTATCTACTTATTTGGCAAGCTATGTGTTTGGTTTTCTATACGCTTCAGCAATCTTTCAACCGATTTGTTAAGTTGTCGAGTTGCTCATTAGTAGTGGTGACGCCAGCCATCATCAAGGACACTGCACTAGCGCTTGTAGCTTCGCTTGGAATTGATTCTACAGTCTTCCTAGAAGCCATAGTTAAAAGTTCTCTTGCCTTGCTCCTTGTCACGGGCCCCTCATAGTGAGAACCTTAAGCAGCAACTGTTAAGCCTTGTGAGTCCATGAGTGAAGCTTTTCTTTGAATTTGATGAGGACAAGAGATGGGAAGTAGAGATGATCCACTGGGCGTGCTAGAAATTTGTACAAAAATAAATTTCGAGTCTAATTAAAAGACAAGAAATGTAGTGATAAATGTATAATTTATTGATRTTTGAGGGAGTGAAGTTTAATATCTTGATAATCTAAAATCAAAGTCAAATATGTCTTTTGATTCTTCTCCTGAATATATTTATCTCAAAGGTCAAATCTTTATTTGCAACAATTAGAAGCTTGGATATTCTTCGATGAATGATGAACAATCCAACAATCCGTGGAAAATTTGAAAATGTAGGTATATTTTCTAAAGGGAGTTCTTGATCTTCAGTTCTCCAAAATATCTCAAACACCTTCTTTGAGAGCTTTGATTTCTTGAGAGCTTTCTTTCTTCTTGGGAGCTTTTGTTTGTATTGGAAACTTCAATCTACCTGATGATGTCTTGAGGGATGCCCTATTCATGGGSAAAGAGTTTGCATTAATTTGAATAACTATTTCTAACTTGAATGGGTTGTTTGTTGCCTAAGCAGCCCATCTTATTGGACTTTTTATGTTAGGTCGAACCAACTATTTATTTGGTCCGCCTTAATAAAAACGATCAACTATGAGACAAGTTCAATTTTTCTAGGCTTAATGCAATTTTACACATCTTCATAATATATTAGACTGGCCTCAATTAATGGTCCAATTTCAATTAATCCAAAATAATAGGGTTTCATTGTAAACTTAATTAAATAATGAATATTAAAATTATGTAATAATCTTGATTAAATAAATTTAATCTGAAGTGGAGACAACATCGCAACTTTTCATGGAGAAATCAAGGAGGAAATTCTTCTCAAGTGCAACAATATAGACCACCAATACCACATGGATTTCAGCAATAAAATCAACAGGAAAAACAGAATTCGAATGACCAAAACTAATCCCTTGAAGGACTTCTTAAAGAATATATAGCGAAAAATTATGTTGCAATCCAAAGTTAAGTTGTATCARATGAACTTAAAAAATTAAATTGGGCAACGTGAAAATGCTTTGAGTAATCATCCTCAAGGATCTCTACCCAATGATGCTGAAATTCCTAGAGAGAAGGTAAAGAACATTTTAAAGCCATCACACTAAGAAATGGGAAGGAATTGGAAGAGCCTAAGTCAAAATCAATTCTCAAGGTGAGACCACTTCAGTCCAAGAGAAAACGGGAAATGAAATTGAAGTTGAAAAGCCCCAGAACAGGAAGTTGATATCGAACCCAATTTTGCAACATTACTTGCAGCATTGAGTCCATTTAAAACCTGTACAGTCAACACTTCTTTTTCCTCAAAGAGTCCCAAAAAACAAGAGGATAAGTAGTTAACAACTTTTTGAATGTCTTAAAGCAATTTCACATCAATATACCTCTTGTTGAAGCTTATGAGCAAACGTCGAAGTACATGAAATTCATGAAAGATATCTTGTCAAGGAAGAGAAGATTCAGGGAATATGAAATTGTGGCTCTTACAAGAGGAGTGTAATTCAATTTTGCAAAACAAACTTTCTCAAAAATTACAATATCCAGGCAGCTTTACTATTCCTTGTACCATTGGTAATACCTATTATGGAACAGCAATCTGTGATCTAGGGGCAAGTATTAATCTCATGCCTATGTTTCTTTTCAAGAAATTGGGGATTCGAGAGGTAAGACCTACCATTGTTACTTTCAACATGCTGATAGATCATTTGCTTATCCAATGGGTAAAAGTGAGGATCTCTTAGTAAGAGTTGATAAGTTCATGTTTCCTATTGAATTTATTGTTCTTCATTATAAGTCCAATAAGGAGATTTCTATTATTCTTGGGAGATCATTTCTTGCAATCGGAAGGACGTTGATTGATGTGCAAAAGGGGGAACTTACCATGCGAGTCCATGATCAACAACTGACATCTGTCTACAACGCGATGAGATATCCGAATGAAGTGGAGGAATGCTCCTCTATTGGTATTCTTGATTCATTGGATGATGAAAAATTCTAGAAATATCACAGCAGTGTTGCAGCAGTGGATGTGATGGCAAATTTACAAATTTCTTGGAACCAGTGATAAGGAAGAGCATGAATATGTGGAAGCTAAGTAGTCACACTTCAAGCAAGGAAGACAGTTTCAGCCATTGAGCTTATCCATAAGAAGCTTGACATCATATAAGCCCTCCATTGAAGAAACACCTTTACTTGAATTAAAGCCCCTTCCATATCACTTGAAGTATGCATTCATGGGGAAGGAAGAAATATTACCAGCCGTTATTTCTTCATCCTTGGGATCTTAAAATGAATAACAACTGTAGAAAATATTGAAAAAACATAAGAAGGCAGTGCAGTGGACTATGACAGACATAAAAAGGATTAGCCCCTTCATTTGTATGCATCAAATTCAGATGGAGAAATGTTGCAACAATTCTATTGAACAACAAAGGCAACTGARTCCTAAAGTGAAAAAAGTAGTGCAAAAGAAAGTGATTAAATGGCTTGAAGYAGGAATTGTATATCCTATTTTAGATAGCTCTTGGATTAGTTTAATTCAATGTGTATCAGGGAAAGGGGGAATGATAGGGATTTCTAATAAGAAAATCAACCTACCAGAAGTGTGACTGGATAGAGGTTATTTATAGATTACATAAAATCGAACAAGGCCAGAAGAAAAGACCATTTTTGTTATCTTTCTTTGAACAAATGTTGGATAGATTGGCTGGAAAAAAAGTATTATTATTTCTATGATAGATATTCAAGGTACAATCAGATTGCGATAGTACCCGCAGATCAAGAAAGATAACCTTCACAAGCCCTTCTGGAACATTTATCTTCAAAAGAATGTCATTTGGTTTGTGTAATATCCAATACATTTCAGCGATGCATGATATCTATTTTTCCTGATTTAGTGGAGAAAACTCTTGAAATTTTCATGGATAATTCTTGGTTTTTTGGGAATCTTTTGAGAATTGTTTCTAAACTTGTAAGAAGTGTTGGAACATTGTGAAGAAACCAACTTGGTGATTAATTGGGTGAAACATCATTTCATGGTTGAAGAACAAATTATCTTTGGCCATAAAATTTCATCTAAGGGACTTGAAGATGACAAAGCAAAAGTTGAAGTCATAGAAAAACTGTCACCATCGTCTGTCTACAGTAAAAGAGATCAGAAGTTTCTTGGGACATGGGGTATTCTATAGAAGGTTTATGAAAATAAATAAAAGGTTTATAAAGGACTCCTGAAAAATTTCTAAACCTCTTTGTGAATTGTTGTAGCAAAACAAAAATTTTAACTTTGCTAAAAGCTGTCTTAAGGCATTTTTAGAGTTAAAGAAGACTCTCGTATCTGCTCTTGTTATTGCACGTGTGATGCAAGTGAATATGTCATGGTTGCTTTCTTAGGTCAAAGAAAACACAAGGTGTTCCATTCTATTTATTATGAAAGTAGAAGCTTTAACGAAGTTCAAATGAACTACACTAGCACTGAAAAGGAATTGCTTGTTGTTGTGTTTGCCTTTGACAAATTCATAGCCAATTTAGTTAGAGCTAAGGCCACAGTTTTCACTGTCCATTCATCAATACCTTATCTCCAAGAAACATAAAAACCCAAAACTTATTAGATGGATTCTACTCTTACAAGAATTTGACCTTGAAATCAAAAACAAGAAAGGGGTGAAAGCCAAGTTGCAAGCCATCTATCTTGGCTAGAATTAAAAGATAAAATGGATGTCAATTCCAATTACATAAACATTGTTTGATGAGCAGATTTTGATAATGATTCAAGCCCCTTCATATGTCAATTTTGGCAAGCAAATTTATTCCTCCAGATATTTGTAAGCCCCAACTCAAAAAGTTTCTTCATGATGTGAAATTATATTGCTGAAAGGAGCCCTTTTTGGATAAAAAGTGTGCTGACCAAATTTTGAGAAAATCTATTATTGAAGAAGAAGTGCCCAGGATTGCTACSGCAATTCCATGCAGCATCATAAGGAGGACACTTAGGAGGTTCAAGGACAACAGCTAAACTTCTCTAATCAGGTTATTTCTCTCCTTCTCTTTTTAATGATCCTTATGATTTTSTGAAACATTGTGATCGATGTCAACATGTTTGAAATATATTCAAAGACATGAAATGCCTTTGAACAATACCATAAAGAGAGTTATTTGACTTGGGGGGAATTGACTTCATGGGCGGCGCGACCATTCATCTCTTCATAAGGGAATCCTTATATCTTGATGGTAGTAGATTATTTGTTGAAATGGTTTGAAGTTTCCCTCATTCCCCACTCATGATTCCAAGGTAGTCATGAATTTCTTGAAGAACAATATTTTCACAAGGTTTGATACTCCAAGAGCAATCATCAGTGATGGTGGGAAGTCACTTTTGCAATAAGGCATTTGAGAATTCGTTGGCCAAGTATGGGGTAAAGTACAAAATTGCTATAGCATACTATCACTACTAGAAAAATATGTTTTTGGACACTTAAAAGTGCCCTAATAAGGGGTGTAATAGGGCATGCCCCACATTTGTGGCAAATGTAGAAATTCCCTCCATCCCTTGGTTGGAATAGAGGTAATGAGCCACATGCAAATGTCTTAATAACTTAGATGAAATGGGACACAAATTCCCTTAAATATAGGAGGTAATGGTAGTTAAAATGACATTAGCAAGTGCCACATTAAGTACTTTTGGGGCACTTCTTACAACATATACTAGGACATTTTTAAGTGCATTTACTGTTTTGTATTTGAGGCACTTAATTTTTATGCCCTATTAGATATATAATTACATTACTAAGGTGTGGCATTCGTATGTGCCCTATTAGATATCTTTAGTTTTCAATTTTTATTTAATAATACATAAGTTTATGACATTTAGAAATGCCACCTACTATATATATATATATATATATTCGCCTACACTAGAATTAATTAAAAGGAAGAAAAAAACTAATCATCCAAAATGCAAAATGTTAAAAATAAATTATAATATATATCGATCTAAATGTATGATTTCACATGATGTGTTAAAATAATGTAATGATTGTGTAAAAGTACTCCATGGCCTCCAAAAATAGCAAAAATAGTCACTAACATGTAGTTTTTCTCCAAAAGAATGTCATTGGATCAAAAGCACGTATAGTTCCCTTCACATATATRTACAAGACAAAATTTGTGTAATGAATAAGTTAATTCAACTTAATTATATCCCTTCAAAACYTACATTCGAGAAACAACAAATGATTGGAAGATTCATGTTTTGCACGATTAACTAAGTAAAACGGGAAAATAATTTCATGTTTCAGCAATTGCGCAAGTATATATAATATGACAATAAAATGAATAAAGCATATGTTCTTACCGCTAGCAATATTTCTAGTTTCCAGATTAAAGAAACAAGGTTTTGTTTATGTTGGGTATTCATCTAGACTAGGCATTAATATTCTTGTTGGAGTGAGAATCAAAACCCAATTGTCCGTACTTATTAGACTATCACCAATTTGCATTAACTATTCCCCTAAAACATTCTTTTAAATTTACTTCATTTGCCTACAGAAGGTTATAATTGCTGGGGTTAGAACTTTCTTTTGAATATGCTATACAAAACACAGAACCCTCATCCAATTCTGACAAGCAAAATGTGGCTGCTGGAAGAATATATTTTTCAAAAATGAAAGATTGTTCAAAAATACAAGCCCATCTAACCTTTTGTTGCAATATGCAGCATCTTAGTCAAATGATAGACATTTAATAGAAAATGAAAGACGATTCATTCTATGAAGAAATGGTAGGTGCTGAAATTATCAAAACAAATGTAGTTTAAGGAACAAATTATAACATATGACTACCCAAAAGAGCTTCAATACTCAAATTGGTTATTAGCAAATCAAGCAAACTCTCCGTCAAACTTAAGAATCACAACATAACCTTCTTCTCTCATCAATTCAAGAAATCTCCTTATCCAACGAAACTAGTAGAATTTAGTGTAAAAACTCAAACAACAATTGTTTCTAGAAACATAATCATAACATAATTAAAATCAATTGAAATTCAAAAAGATAACATAACAAATGATAGGCCAGACAATAGTTACTCCAATTGCACTTTTTATTGTTGCATGGCTAATCAATAGCTCGTCCCACTCATATGGTAAGTTAACATGTATTTCACATCAATGTCAATCAACCATTGTCCACCAACTTCTTTAAGTGCATTCCTTTGGATAACTCCCTTTTGTATTTTCTAAGACTTGCAAGCAGCAATTTGACGAACAAGAAGTAGGAAGTTTCTATTTCAGCGACTCAACTTACCTTATTGCATAGAGACGTGGTCGTCACGGAACAATATGTAAACTAGTTTATYCTCTGTTTATTTTTTCAACCATGCTTTTCAATACAACAATTTTTGCGCCTTGTTCATTAATTTTTTAATTTTATTAACTAAGACTCTCCTCCAACCCCTTCACAATAGCTTCACTTTCCTTCACCTAAATAAATTTGATGGTCATTGCCCCAAACCACACATATGAATTCTTCCATGTGGATCTTCATCAAACACTTTGGAAATAAATCATCAGCACCGACAGGGCCTATCCCCAGCTGGTGGAAGTTGGCTTTGATATTTTTTAACTCAATCTAATACATATAAGGAAAAAAATCAGTTTAGACATGAAAATCAAAATGATTGGTTTTTGATGTTTTGACTTGGGTTCTAACTTACAAGACCATCTATTACTGTCTCAGTAGTTACTTCCCTGGTCACAGTAGAATAACATGCCTCAAACATTTCAATGTGTGAAGAAGTGTGATCCAACTTATTTTCCTCTAAAATCACAAAATATCCTTTAGTGAAACTTTTAGTTTGAGGAAATTGTAAGTAACTTGAGTAACGAAAATTACAGCATAATKAAGGTTACATCATGGACTAAATTATGAAAAAATGTATTAAAATTACCATTTCATCTTCAACTTCAAACAAAACTCATTTTTTTCAGTAGCATGCTCCATTGTTTTCTTTGCTCTATGCATGTTATTATTTGCTTCATTAATTTCTGTTTCATAAAAGATAAAAGAAAGCGTGAGAAAAATTGAAATAAGAAGTAATCACTACATACCTTCGCATTTCCCGTATTCCATTATGATAAYAAATTGCTCCACTTCTCTTAAACCATTCGAGTTGACCTATTTACCGAAGTATCAATTGACGTACAAAGTTCAAGATTTTCATATTTAACTCTTGGTTTCCAATTCCCCCTTTATTTTCCTAATTTCTTAAGAACCCAAAATTCTGAATCGAGAGGTAACTCACACCTTTCATGTGGCATAAGGATGTTATTTATCAATTCAATCATTATATGCGACATGATCATCCTTTCTTAATGAAAATATAACATTGTTTTCCTATTTGATTCTACCTTTATCAATGAAATCATCTCACATCCTTTTTAGCTTGAGGCGCTATACGCCAATCATGAATATCAAGTGAAGCATACCTACCAATAGTCAGCCCTCAACATGAACTCAACAAATCTAAAGAAGCAGCCACTATACTAGAGGTTTGAACATAGAGGGATTCTAATTACCTAAAATTTCCTTAGGATTTCTTTGCCAAAAGAATCATGAAGCTTTCTCTTGATTACCCAGAATAATCATCTCTTAGTCAAGCTGGCGTTTGGGTAGTAAATTTGGGATTCACAATCATCTCTCAATAAAGCTAGGGTTTGGCGGTAAAGCTAAGGATTCACAATTATCTCTTACGTAGTGGGTAGAAAACCATATGGAAGATGGGYTAGTCAGCTTGGAAAAGTTCCCTCCATTTTCTTTCAAGAGATTTCCTCCGTCACATAGGAAGGGTAGAAAGTTTCTAGAAGGTGGTAATATTCAGGTAGGAAAGCTAACTTTGTTCCCTTTTTATGTAGATATTTTTGTTCCCTTCATGTTTTTCTCCTAAATTTTGTTCCCTCCCAATTCACTACACTTTTTGTTCCAAAACAACGTCATTTTGGAAAGTTTTTTCAATGCCGCTTCGTTTAATGAACTCCTTACAATTTTTTGATCAAATTACGTAGTTTTGTTCTTCGGTAATGAGGCGTTGACTCATGTGCCCCAACAAAACTCTCGCTTATGGAAAAAGTGTCACAAAAACCTATTTTTCTAGTATTTAGRAGGCGCTTGTAAAAAGAAGGATGCTACAATTGAATGAATTAAAAGAGTTGAAGTTGCTTTCTTATGAGAAKGCAAGCTTATGAAAAGAATTCAACCAAAGRAATTCCAAYAAGGGCAGGCAAGTCCTTTTATCCAATTTAAGATCGAGATTTTTCTGGGATGGCTAAAATTGAAATGGTCAGGAGCCCACTACTATTCACATTGGTATGATATTGTCCATTTTTGGACTAGGCCCGTATGATTTTGCTTTTGGACTCCGGGAGGGGCTTGTTCATACTTATATATGCCAATGATCAAGTCCACTTCCAGCCGATGTGGGACTTAGTTTGCCCACCTAACACTGTGGACTTGATTAATGAAAAATCAGAGAATGAGTTTCAGGTGCATTGTCAAAGGCTTAAGCACTATTGTAAAAATGAGATTGAGAGACAAAATTATAGCCAAATAATGGGAGAGTAGGTTGTCRATGTTAAAACAAGCGCTCATAGAAGGCAATCCACAATTGTACGCTAAGTATTTCTTATTTCCTATTTTATTTTATTTTCTTGTTAATTTTTTGTTTTGATTACTTTGATTTGTCCTTACTTGACACTCAAAACATTTTCAATCTGCAATCATCCACTAACAAGAGTTGATGCAGGATGAGATTTGAGGGGAAGAGGACACTCATAGTGGACCTTACTGTAAAAAGATTGGCAGCAAGGGGCCCAACGCATTCAAGAAATATGTTAGGATGAAGCCAACACATTCAGCGAATACGCAGGACACCTAACACGTTGTGTTAATGCATGGTGCTCCTTTTAACGTATTTGCTAAATGCGTTTCCACCAACGTATGTTTCTATATACTTCACCACCAAATGGTGGACCCGTTTTCTGTACCATTGTCCTAAGTTATGGTGAATTAGTACCTTTGCTTTTTGGTCACCATAACTTAGGACAAAGATACAGAAAAGCAAAAAAAAGTGACAGAGTAGGGGAAGGAGCAAAAGAAAATGTTGGAATTGCTGCAACAATTACAATAATAGAATATTGCATTCCTATAGCAATTCCAGGCAGAAAATGGAATATTAGGTATACTCTAACAAAAGAATCATGTGCCACTGAGGAGATTGCTTCAGCAAAACTTCACCAAGCCCCTGTTGCCATTCCCTAAATTTCTAGAAGAATTTTTGCAGCAAATGGAGGTAGAGGAAATCTATGGTGATGTTGAGCCTATGGAAGAGGATAATAACGAAAGGACGGAACGGGGAGTGCTGTTTATGAAAGCTTTTCAGTTTGATTTTAAAGAAAATGTTTTAATTAAGTTTTTGCAAAACGAAGAATAAACTATTAGCAAGCATGCATCTAGTTTACTTTGCTTATTTAGCTATGATTTGCAATTGAAGTTTTGGATCAATCTATTTTGGACAGGGTTGTTGAGTTTTAGTTTTCTTTGAAATTAAGGTCTTAATATGTTTACTGCATATTGTGATTTTACTATTTTAGATAAATTTCTATCACTGTGAAGACTGTTTATCTTGGTCAATTGCGTGCTTTTGGAAGTGTTGTTTAAATTGTCTAAGATTTGAGGATACCTATTATGATGAGATTGTATGAAACATATTATCGTAAGAGATGTTGTAGTACATTTGCAATTTACTGATCACGCATCATAAAGTAGTTAAGTGGTCATAATCCTTGTGAATTTAATACACTGTATGACCATGACAATGATAATTACTAATAACTACTTGTAAAGTTCTATTTTGAGAAAAATATTTGTGATTCTAGAATAGTTTTAATTTTCTTCTTGAAGTAGAAATTGGAAACCTTTATTTAGTAGCTTATATAGGAGGATTTTGAAAATAAGGATTTGGATAGACTTGGGAAGGATTCAATTAGTGTATTTCCTTCTTAAAATAAAACTACTTTGATGCCTTAAGTTACCTAGTAATTAGGATAATGCACGTTACTCGTGTAATTTTGGGTCAAAAAGTGATATGGGCATGAGCATGCATAGCAACTCTTAAAATTGCGACTTGGCCTAGTAACCAAATACTTACATCACAAAATATCGGTTTCGTGTTGTTGCGTTTAGAAAGTATCCCATTTTTAACCCCTACTTTTGCCTATTTTGTGTTAATTATTTCAATATTTTAGCTATACACAATAATAATTTAGCTATACAAAGTAGTATTTTTTGTTCTAGCTTAAAATAGTCCTTCAAAGTGTTTATTTATTACTAAAACGCCTAATCTTGAAAGGCATTTATAGGAATGCCAACAATACTACAATATTCAAACATCTGCGAACAAGCTAAAGGATATGTGGAACAAGAAAAAATCATTGTTAGAGGAGAAAAGGAAAAATTCCGGACAASACAAAGATGGACAAAAGCATACAAAAATATCCACATGATGTGGCAATTAGAGGATCAAACTAAGGACTTCAAGAAAATCTGTTCAAGTTGACCTTGGTCCATGTCGGGTAAAAGGGGACAAGAAGGACAAAAGCAAAATGGATAAAAGGAATAAGACAAGAATGATAACTATCTAATGTTGACATAAAAGTGCCACCTATCCAAAAAGTCCAAGTTAAGCTCAGGAAGAACAAAATGCTATAGCATTCATGTTGGAACCTAGAAATTCAAAGTACAACATGTGTGGCATAAGACAAAACACAACCCTTTGGATTAAATGAAAATTTGGATAAAAACGACATCTGGCCGTTAGTCTAAGTTGTCTTCAGTCTTTTACTCGAAATGCTGAAGCGTAGAAAAGCCAGTGGGCCTATATTTTCCAAAATAGACAAGCAGAGACAAAGGATGTTGAGTCATCAATTGTTGGCAGAAAGGGTGAAAGCAATGACAATGCTATCTCAGACCTAAATCTATCTATATAAAAGGAGTTCGAGTGAACAAGAAAATAGGTTAGCTAGTTTAGGAAGTAGAAGTCTTATATTTTTACAAGCTAGTGTCAGAATAGAATAGAATAGAAAGTAGAAGTTTATATTTTTGCAAGCTTTGTAGAACTTAGGGGTTTCCTTTTTAAAAAAAACCCACCTCTAGTTAAATCTTTACTGCTTCGTTAAAGGAATCCGACGAAAGACTTCCTTTTGATTTTCTGTAATCATTTTATGCATTTGTCTTGGTTTTAAGTTCTTATTTTATGAAGAGAAATTTAGTGTGTATGAGTTGTTTAATTCTTGGATCGTAAATCTGATTCTTTTTTTGTAAACTGCTTTTTGGGATCCTTAAGTGAGGTAATAGAGATTGAAAAAGCCAAATTGCTAAGATTTAGGTTATTTGAACAACAATCATTGAGTAAAGGTCATTTTCGATATCAAAGAGATCAGTTAGTGATTGAGATGGTCAACAACCAGCCCTAATCCTTTTTGATAACTCTTCATTCTAAAGTTAGTAACTAATCTTTATTGCCATAGACATAYGGTAGTGAGGTGATAAAATCTGCCCAAAATAGTTGCTAAAGGGTTAAAGAAGWATCATCTTTAAATCCTAAATAACTCTTTGAGACAGCATTTGAGAACCAGGCGAAGGCAAAGACACTTGCCTCATCAAGAGTATCCTGTAACATTGTGGAACTTTAATCAAAAGCCAGCATAGATATATGTATGATTTTTCTACTCTTCTTACATTTTCAAACTGAATAGTATCGGGTAAGATATTGCTCAATTCTGTTCTCCAAGGACTACAACATTCAAGAAGTACTAAATATAACTTTACTTACTTGCTTTCTAACTTAACTTATACTGCTTTTAGTATTACTTTCCTTTACTCTTCTTTTATAATGACCACCACTACTATATCATTATTATTTTTTTATGGAGCTTTCACATTGATTTTTCATTAATCGAATCCTTGTGGAAACAGTACTCTACTCACTCTTTATTACTTGTTGACCACATATACTTATGTGTGAGTTGCTATAATCTAATCTAAGATCCAACTGACATGCGACAAAATGCCTTTGTGACTTGTAAAGTAAAGATGGTTTAAAAGCATAATAAAAAGTAAATGATTGAACAACAATAAATTTGTTTTCTACAACCTTGTTGTAGCATTTTTTTTACAGTCCCCTACTACCCACCTATTTCCGATCCATAGTACCTCCCTCTTGCATCTAAGTGTTTGGAAGTCCAATTTTTCTTAGCAATTTGATTAGCCAACTTTTGGAATCATTTAATCTTTTGTTTTGAATTGAGATAGCTCCTATAATGATAAAATTATTATTCATGATTCATTACCACACACTCAGTTAAGGTGACAAACACACTTAGTAACTTTTGTGATGCTAAAGCTTTCTTGAAATAGCATCTACACAAAAAATCTTAGATATTGTGAACATCCAGCAATTTTTTGATAGTGGAAAATCATCGTACGAAATGTTCTTTTTTCTTTTTGCCACTTGCTCAGGGACTAGCAGTGTTTAGATTCGGGGATATGATGTTAATAGAATTTCAGTGATTTTCCAAGTACTTGTTTATTTGTCCTCYGTATGACTTGTAACTAAATGATTTTAAAACATTTTATCTTAAACATATGCATAGTTCTCTTAGATATGTGATTCTATCTTTAATAGTTTATTAATTTAAGGAATTAATGGAGTAAATAATGAATTAAAACACTTTGTTTTTTGCAAGAAATTACAAGCCTATCTTGGAGAAAAGAATCTAAACCAGCAATTATATAAAGAGGAGAAAACTGGAAAAGCTAGGCAGAAATGTTTTAGCAATGAATTCAACAATGGCATATCAAAAAGAAACAAAAGTACATCTAGCAAAGGCATGAATCAATAGGAAGATGACAGGTGGAAAGCATTACAAAGAGAAGCACCGATAAGTGGAATTTATACTTGTTACAATGAAAAAGGAAGGAAATGACAAGTGGTCCTTCATGGCACAAGCTCCTAGGGAAACCCTAGAAAAAATGTCTTTGAGACAAAAAAGGAGACATTCATGAGAAGAGCTATAATAGGAAGAAAACCCCACGGATAAAGACCAGATTAGATTACATGTCTAACGATGACATTCACATTCATAACCCCGGACAAAGTAGTTCATCACATTAGATTATGCTCTCTGTCCAATTACTTTTCTCCATCTACTCTTCTAACAACACTTGAGATTTCGTTATATTAACACAGTTTAATTGAGATTGGCAACAAACATTGAATCTGGTCACGCTTGTCCAGCTACATTTGAATCAAACTCTATGACCTTTTTAGTAATGATCCCCAAAAATAAGTCTTTAAAGAATAATAGTTCTAACTCAACTCAGATCCAAGAACAATTGAAACAGTTCAGTCTTCAAATATTTTATGGTAAGCAGTGATCATGGCTACTTCTTCGAATGCTTGTTATGTTCTCTCTTTGGTCATAGACCTCTCATTTCAAACATCTCTATAAGTCAGGCGCCTAGCCACCTTCTGCAAACTTCTCAGCCTGCAAGTCCATCAATACCGTCATTGCCTTAGCCTATATTGCCTACAATACCAAACATGCTGTGGCCATGCTGCCACCCTTGCCTACCACTCCTTTACCAACTCTGTCGACCAATCCATCTTTACCGAAGCTAGTATTGCCACCATTCTGAGCACGTTCCCGACTTTGCCTGCCATGCCCATAGTTCCTTACGTGTCACTTCCTCCTATGACTGCCCTTCCTTCATTTCCCAATATTCCCACTACAATTCCTTTGCTTGCTTTCTTACTACCACCACCTTCAGACTAGACATTATGATCATGGAAATTAAGTTATTATTTCTTTGAATTTCTTCGTTATTGCTTCCAGAGTTGCAGTTAGTACAGTTGTTGAATTATCGATTTCGAAGGTGCTTTGATTCGGCTTATGATTTCCTATGAAGCTTATTGTATTTTATGTCTACTCATATTCTTGCATTCACTCTTGTTCTTGTAGCCTCAATCTGTTTTGTTTGAATAAACGTATTACAGTATGTTCTTGGATATGATATTGTGGTTTATGTATATTTCCAAAAGTAAAACTTCTTATAGATTAATGTGTGAATGGTATGCTCTTTGGGTAAGCATGTACACAAATCAAGCCTTTATTAACTTACTTGAGCTTGAACATAGGAATTTAAATTTATAAGAAATTGTTGGTGCCTAAAAATAGCYGACGTCAATGGCCAAGGCAGGAAACAGCAGCAGCTAGCCGAACAAGACCAAATCAGACAGAATCTCAAGGGGAACGGAGTCGAAATTACTGAGGAACTCAATGGCTAGTGAAAATCAGGAAAGAAACGAATCATAGAACGATCGATGAGTAGGAGATAAAAGTCAACCGAATCAGCAGAAATAGTGGGAAACCAAGAGTGTGGCTCCACAACCAAATAAGATCATAATCACCTGACTGAAGATCAAGGAGCATGATTAACTGAATGATCGATTTAGGCAGACGTGGACAGAAGAAATAGCACAGTAGAAGTAAAAATTGGCATAATTGCAGTCGTCTTTCTCRGTCAATAGCTAACAGGAACATTAAGAGTTGGAATATAAATAAGAATAGCAGAAACAGAGAAAGGGAATCAACCAACTCAACTATCAAGCATATTATCTTTACTTTTATCTATGTTTTCATTTAATAGCTAGTTTTATGATCAGCTTTCTAGTCTTAATTGATTTTATTTGCTTTGTTAGGCAAGTTCTGTATTCTTTATGTGCAATGTTTATGAATTTCAGTACTTATTTGCTTTCTTAGATGATAAGTATTTTCAGCCTTAATAGCATAATTTGTTAGCTTATTCAATATCTTTTATTTTCTTTATTGCTTTCTTTGCTACTTCTTTACAGTTCTCTTTATAGCTTTCTGGTTTATATAGGATTACTTAATTTGTTTCATCCTATTAACTGCATCAATTCCTCATTCAGTGCAACCACTTGTTTAGCCTAAGCTAACTTAGTTGTATCTTTCTATTGTTTGGCATTCTTCAGCATAATCGCTTGTTTCGCCTAAGCTAATTAAGTTGCATCTTGATGTTGTTTGACATCTTTCAGCATAATCACTTTGGTAGTTTCAGTTATCTTAGTTGTATCTTTCTACTATGTGCCATTTGGCAGCTTGCATTCGCTTGCTTATCTTAGTTTATTTGCTTTATGATCAACTAGTGGGATTCACTGTGCTATTACCTTAGCCGTAGCAAATACACAATAGCCTGATTAGCATAGTATACTTGCACACGTTTTAGGCTTACTAAAGTTAACTCAAGAACCTCACATACAAAATAAAAGATTGTAATGGATCTAGTGAGCCAATTACACGGCTAGCTAACTAGAACTTAGGCCTCATTTTATTGAAAAGCTAGTACGCCACAACCAGGATAGCCAAGCTAAGCAATTTTTGCACACCAAATAAAATAATAGCTCCATACATTGGTAAAAAGGAAACATTCTCCTTATAGAATTGATAATTCCCGAATTCAAATACTATCAATGAGCAAATGTCAATGTTGGCAACTCCATTACAGACCACTGTGTCATGTTAAACAACTATATTAGTATAGGAAAATCTAGTTACATGGTAATAAATCAATGGGTTCGTTGAAGAAATTTTATTAACTTCAAGGAATAATGCATTTGTTTTATTCCATTAACCAATGGATTCTTTAACCTTTCTAATATCATTACATTAACTCTATAATTCATAAATCATTGTAAATAATTATTAGTAAATGACTTTTCTATCCTTGACATCCTAAAAGTCTTAGGATTTAACCTCTATAGATAGAGAGCTTTGTTCACATCAAGATTAATGACAATCAGTTTACTATTTTCTCCATACCGCCTTTCAACTCTCTTCTTCTCATTTTTCTTCTCACTTTATAACACAATTCCCAACCTCTTCTTGAGTCTTCGCGGGATCTGGTAGTGAACCTTAGTCTTTGCAGKATCTGACTGAACAGGAGACATGAGTCTTTACCGAATTTTATTTTAACATGAGTCTAATGTCTACCTCTATAAAGCTTTTGAGATTTTAACTAAACACAAGTCTCCGATTGGGTTTCATTGCTGTATGCCCTTGAAAACCAAAAGAATCGTCTGATATGTATAAAAGCTCCTAYATTTTATTGTGTAAATTTGTTCTAGTGCATTAAGATTAATTTAGCTCTCTTATTGGTACCTGGTGATAGTTGATTTTAAAGAGTTTATTAGGAAAAGGTTGTTTTTGAAAAATTGAGAAAAGCATGTGCATGCTTCATGGATCTGATGCATCCAATCAATAGTACTATTTTCATGCATGTCAATTAATTTTTTATAAATTTATTTGCATGTTGGATATTGTACATTGTGCACATAGTCTGAGTTGTTAATATTTTCTTTTACTATATGTTGAAAGGATTTTTTTTCCCCATAGCTTTTGTTTGTGTGTTTTGTTTTTAATGACGTTATGAGCACACGACAACATGATATTATGTTGATATGATGGAACCGTATATATTATTAAATTATATATATGTAATATGTTTGTTCTTCTTTTACATGTTAAATTATATATTATGTAATGTATTTTTTCTTCTTTTACATGTGCTTTTGGTATTCCATTCATGTTACATGTAGTTTATTTTTATTTATTATTATTCAATGATTATAAATTAATATTCCTGAAGAACTTCTTCTCCTGAAGTAGCAAGAATCTAATTTGCATTATCTGCTTTTGAAGAGCTTGATATTATGATCTAYATATTTCTAAAGAATATTTAACATAAATACTATAAATACTATAAATGACAAACATGTAGTATAAATGACAATGTAAATAGGATAAATGATCTACATATTCCTAAAGAATATTTAACATAAATACTATAAATACTATAAATGACAGTGTAAATACTATAAATGACAATGTAAATACTATAAATACTATAAATGAAGAGCCTGAAGAGCTTGATATTATGATCTACATATTCCTAAAGTATTTCTCTCACCTAAAGATAAGATAGACAAACATAAATACTATAAATGACAGTGTAAAATTGATTTATTGTTTTGCAAGAACTGTCAAATTTTTATCTAGAAATGAAATGAACAAAATTTATATGCATTTTGTTCTGGAAGAACTACCATATCTTTTATCTAGAAAGGGACAAAATTTATATGTAATATCATCCTTCAAATTCCTAAGAAAATTATTAAGTTTTAAATATATCCGCAGAAATGGTATCATATGGAGACAATGAAAGAAATGGTTAAAATATTTATGTATAACCATTATAGTCTCAGGAATCTAGTGTTTCTTTCCTCGTGATTGTATTATGCCAAGATTAATGTACTTGAAATGTATCATCTCGTAAACTAGAAGTTTACTTGTAATCTATATATTCTTATCATTTGGCATAATAGATTGAGTCATATTGGATCTATAATGATGCGAAAAATGACTAAGAATTTACACGATCACTATTAAGAAATCAAAAAGTGTTGAACCCAAATGAACTCCTATATGTTGTTTGTTCTTTAGGAAAATTGATTATTAGACAATAGCCAGCGAAAATAGGAATGAAAGTCCTTCATTTTCATGATTCTAATTGATGCATCATTATAATGGTCACATGTGAGTTTATTACCAATTGCAACCTGAAGTTTGCGATATTATAACTGCAACCAAAAGTTTGCAAGATTACTTGCTCAGATAATTCGATTACAAACACAAAATCAGACTATCAATTAAAAATGTTCATTTTGATAGTGCTTGTGTATGYGCATCCCATATTTTTTAGCTTATTTCAAGTCAATTAGGATTATTGTTAAACATCATGTAGCTAATGTTCATACCTAAAATGGTTTAACTGAATATTTTATTAAACAATTGCAACTAATTACTCGATCATCCCAATGAGAACAAAACTTCCCACAAATTCTTGAAGCTATGCTATTTGACATGAAGCAACAATAGTGCCAATAACGCCAACTGATCATCATAAATATTCTCATTTGAAATTAGTGTTTGGTTATGAATTGGAAGTTCAAAAGATTATTCATTTGCAGAAAATAACAAATTCTCATGCCTAATRCTTGTACTGATCCAATCAAAATCACTAAATCACATTTATCATCAATAATTATTCCCATCARGATGAAAGTCCTAGCAGGACAAAATGCTAAKTTACTAGCTAGTAATTTAAAACAACACATAAGTGTGGTAGTGATTCTAAGACATGCCAGAAGCATGGTTGTGATTCTAAGGCACGTTAGAAATAAATGCAAATTCTAAAGCATGACAGAAGTATGACCAACTCTTGGTTCTAAATATAAGCATTTCTGAAAGAGAAGGGGATTATATGATCAAAATGGCCATATTTAGAAATCAAACAAAGATAGCCAAGAGATGTTGATAGAGAGATTAAAGGTCCTCAAAGTAAAATACATGGAGCTCTCGATATCATAAGTGATAATGAGGATCTTGAACAAACATCATTTGAAAATGTCAATATAGACATGATTGGTTAAGATGGATRGATGTAATTGAGTCATAATTAAAACTCACTTTTGAAATGTGAGGTTTCTTGGACCTGTAATCTGAACACCACAAGGTGTAACATCAGTTGACTATAAATGGGCATTTGTATGCGAAAAGGAGAGAAAATAATGAAGTCTTGAGATATAAAGTATCATTAAGGTTCAAGATTTTTCACAAAGACAATGTATTGATTATATGAAAACATATTCAAATGTAGTAAATATAATTACCTCATATTTTGTAAACTAAGTAATACATGAAAATCTTGATATGCTTTGATGGATATAGTTACTATTATTTATGTGGATCAGTAGACAATGAAAAATACATAAAAATCCTTGAAAGATGTGATTTGTCAGAAATATTTACTCGAGAAAATCAATTCATCAAATAGCAAAAATCCTTATATGAATTTAAAATAATCTAGATATATTTGATATAATCGTCTTAGCGAATATCTCTTGAACAAGGATATAAAAAGAAAGATGTCTATCCTTGTGGTTTTATAAAGAAAACATATATTGAATGCACAATTGTCACAGTTTATGTTGATATAAATCTATCTGAGACTCCTGAAGAGCTCAACAAAACTATAGATTACATCAAACAAATTTGAGATGAAAGATCTAAGAAAGATAAAAGGTTGTCTTAGTTTGCAAATTGAACATTTTCCTAAATGATTATTTGTTCATCAAGTAACAAAATAATTTATATGGATACTGCACATCCATTGATATCCCTTATGGTTGTCAGATCACTTGAAGTTGATAAAGATCATTTTCGCTCACTTGAAAATGAGAAAAAGATTCTTAGTCCTGAAGTACAATACCTTAGTACAATTGGTAATTTTTTTATAAATCTCCTTAGAAGTTATAGTTATCTAGGAAACACTATATCCTGGAGATTTGTTAAGCAAACTATAAGAGTTAAGATGCTCAAATAATTCAAAAATTATTGCAATTCATGAGCTTATATCGCCCAATCCAAAGGAAGCTATATTAAAGGAGATGGAGCAAAACATATTTCTTCAAAGTTCTTCTACACGCACGAGCTTCAGAAAAAATGACGACATCGATGTTCAATATATTCGATCAAGTGATAATGTGAAGCAAATTGATTCACAGATTAGAAAGCATCGAATGACAGACATCAGTGATCATCTATATRAGGGGAGTAGCTATACTCTTCTTCTCTATTCAGGTTTTGTCCTACTAGATTTTCTTGACAAGGTTTTAATGAGAYAGTAATTAATACTTCAAMATCAATTGTACTTTTTTTTCTTAGTTTGATTTAGTTTTTTCCAATTGAATTTTTAGATAATTATTGTATATATTAGTCATTCAAAGGGAAGTGTCGTAAATAATTATTGGTGAATAACTTTTCTACCCTTGAAGCTCTGGAAGCCCTAGGGTTTAACCTCTATAAATAGAGGGTTTTAATTCACATCAAGATTAATGATAATCAGTCTATTATTCTCTCCTTACTTCTTTCTTTTTCTCCTTTTTCCTTCTCAGTTTATAATTATTATTTTAATCAATTACTCTTTTAATAATCAGCATGGGAAAAAAAAAAAACCTCAAATCTCTCCTGCATCCTAATGCTCTTGCGGATGAAGTTACAAATCGCATACTTGTCTAAGACCAAAACCTTGCCTCCTCTTACAGCCAGCTGAGTTGCATCTATCAATCCACCAATCCTGGCCGATAACAATGGCATGATAAGTGCTATTTCCTTCAACTCTGGCACAACTTCCATTGCCTTGACCATTTTGTCTATATCGAAAACTGATTTTACCCTAAGAAGACCCCATCTCTTTCTGTTTTATTCCTACAATGACCAACGTTTGCCGACGTGGTAATAAGGACAAGAAGTGCTCATGGAGCCAATATATAAAAATCTCAACTTATGATATGCAGCTCTGAAAGCATAATAATTCCTCATAAAAGGAGTTTCTTAAGGGGCGAAAATAAAAATTAAAAGCTTTCTCTTGTGAGTCCGCGACAATTAGGAGAACCAGAGAAACTATTTTCTTGAACAATTAATAGACTGGCATTGGTGATTTGATATGGWGTAATTGAGAGGGGATCAGCAATTGGAGACATATTGTCGAAATAAGGAAGTAGTAAGGTGTTCATTTGGAAAAATTAGCACTAATTATGAATTCCAATTGCATATAATTATATTGTTTATAGGAATCTCTCATCTACAAAATATAATAAGAAAACGAGAGAAATACATGCAAAACAAGTGTATTAATCTTATAAATTTGATAAGACAAGCGTTACAATCTCTCAAATTTTTTTAGGACTTCGCAGCTTGATCTCGGGATTTGAAGAGAGCTTCTCTCAATTGTTGGACCTAGATATGGATGTCTGGACCTTCTTTGGCCTCTATTTATAAGCAAAGCGAAGTCATTTGATTGGTGAAAGTCACATTTAGGAGCAACGTGACGTTACTTAATTCACCGAGCTTCATCCATAAAGCTCACTAGTTGAACCTTGCCATCCTTGACACGTATCATCATTTCATTAGTCGAGATGTCAAATACTTCAAACTTTTAATAGAAACATCTAAATTAAATTTTTATATCTATAAAAACTTACTATGATTAATGTAATAGAAAATATATAATAAAGAGAACAACCCATCGATTTATTTCAATAATTTAGGAGTTCAAGGGTGCCATTCAAGAGGGAGTTACATGGGTTTGAAAGGCCCAAAAAAAAAAAAATTAAAAATTTCAAGCCTGATTACGTGCCAATTCGTGCGAGATTTTGTGTGCACAGGTGAAGAGAGCGTTTAGATGCATCATATTTGGCAAATATTTACATCAAAGAAAGATCGAAGACACAAAAAGTCTCAAACTCTCGCAGATTGAGTTCCGTTAACATCCCCTTAGAAAAATATTTTTGGTTTGGCAAAAGATATTCATTTTAATCTATATATACAAAGTACATTATATTGATCTGTTTAATTTTATTTTTTTATCAAATTTAATAGATGTCTTTCTTTTAATCCTCTTATTACTTTTAGCGTTAACATAATATGAAATTGTATCGTTATTTTGTAAAAATCCAATCTCACACTATTATTTTTTACCAAATTTTTAAGAATCTTTAATTATTTATAATTGTAAAAAAAAAAACATTAAGCCAAAAAGCATTAGACAAATTATACAATATTTGTTACCTTATGCCAATTAGATGGTGTAAAAGAAGATCGTTAATTAAATTTTATTAGAAAATAATATCAAGCGAATCAAAAATTCTGAAGTAACATTGCATGTTCGTCTRTGAGTGAACAATTTTATCCAAATGTTTTACAGGATGGTAATATGTTACTATTTCRTAATATAAATCACTTTAAGAAAGAATTCTTTTWAAAATATGATCCATTTTCATTTACCTTTATCCCTAATTAATTCATCAATGAGTGTCACTATTTTCAATTAAAAGTTTTACTGTCAATATTGGCGTGAATCATTCTTGCTTTTTCAATGTATATTAATTACTTTACTAGAAATTTAGTTAAAATGTTCTTGAAAATCTCGTTTAATTTGATGGAGTATCGTTTATAAGAAAAGGGATGATTGTCAAACATTGAAGTTGGAAGTTTAAACTTGAAGTTGGAATTTTGGCTAGAAATATTACAGCTCATTTATTAAGCGTTATAAAAGAAGAGTAATCAAAATAAGGATAATTTAATCTTTTAGTTTTATAATTTAGCCTATTTATAAAATTTCTTAATATGCATGTAATAACCTTAGAAAATAGATTAAAAAGAGTGAAGGAATATGAGATTCGAAGTTTATTTAAAAATAAGAAAGATATAGGACAAAACTATACTACATCAGTTTTGATTAGGCATTTGGAGAATCGGACTTTTTGGAAGTACTTGTGGCATTTATAAAATTAAGGGATATTTAGTGATTTCTTTTCAATTTATTTTTTACTATTATAGTAAAATTAAAAGTCAAACTTTGAAATTCTACCTAATTAATAAAGAAAAAAGACTCATCCAGTAAAAGGGGAAGGGAGAGAAATAATGAATTTGCTAATTAAATTAAATAGAGTTAAGTTAGTTTTTTTCATCTAATGTTATATTTATTCCAGAAATTTCTTATTCTATATGCATAACTCTATTAAAACATACATAAAAATAAGAGAAAATAAATGAATGCTTATATTAGGCACTCTATTTAAAAGATAATCTCGCTTTCAAAAACATCCATACGTACACATAAATCTAAAATCATCCACTATTCTAAAATGGAGGTGTTAAATATGCATTACAAAGTTTACACATTCAAGGTTCCAAAAGGATGTCTTTTAGGCTCCATTTACGTGGCAATTTAAGTTTAAGTGATATGATTTAATTTGAGAAAAATTGATTGAATTTATGAGTAAAAATTTTGGAAAAAATTAAAATTTATTTGTATTTTTCGTGAAGAAATTATTCTCGAATTAAGAGTCAAAATAATTAATATTTTAAATTTAAAATGGATGATATTTTAAATTGATCAAAATGTCATTTAAGTAGAGTCATATTCTTATTCTTTACTTTTTCATTTTTTTTTTCTTTTTGTGTATATCCTTCTTCTTCATCAACCAACCTCCAGCGTCCTCCCCGCTGTTTTCCATGATGAAAGCAGACAAAGCTAGCAAGAGACTAAGTAAAGACAGAAGCAGAAGAGACATAGATTCGAGTTCTCAATTCAAATATGATGAGTCGTTCCTTCCGCAGAAAATCTCGGATCTCAGGTACTCGACAAGTGTACGATATCAGTTTCCAGGTGTAAGTTGAGGAGAAACCTTAGACAGTGATCTGCCAATAAAGCAATCGTATCRCCTTTCTCACAGGAAAAGAGGATATGGAAGAAATTTTGACGTACCTGCTTAGCTCCATTGGCAATAACATGTAAAATCTCAACTGTCCTTGAGATGAGCTCCAATTCTGCTGGTTTTGACAAGGACCCCATTTTTGCGATCTATATAAGAAGTATATCCATGATAGAACTACTTCATCTGGAAAATCATTGTAGTGTTTCAAGGTTCATTAATTGCAAAGAGTTAAAAAGAGAGTCAAATACGATTTCCTTTCCCTTGGTTCTGTTAACTCGAACAAAAACATATCCTCTCATTTTCCTACTTTTCCTGCCCTTCTCCAATTTTTGAAGTACTCATCGAGCAGTTTCCAGGTTTAAGTTCCACGGGAAAGTCAGGGAAGAGATTTGCCAACGTAGCTCCTATTTCCATTCGATCTCTTGAGCTTTGGATCTTAGTTCACATTTTTTAATTTTAATTCATGCCCTTAGTCAATAATTTCATTATGTAATCATTAGTATTATTTAATCTATGATTTTCTATCATTAATAAATTTATCTTTACTAAGGATGGAATTAAAATTTTAATTTTCAAACAAAAGTAAATAATAAATTTATTGAAGATTCAGATGGTATATTTTGGAAAGAATTTTATATAAATTTCTAAAAATATTAATATTTACGTACAATTTTTAAAATATTGAGAGAGAAACAGCCGTCCCGCCCCTTCTTTTCTCAAACCAACTGGTCAAGAAGAAAAAAAACAACCAAACATACTTGTTTGTTGGCAATCAATCCTCCTCTCCGCGACTTTTTTACTTTCTTCAAAAAAATTATATTATCTTTTCAAGAAAGTAAATTAATAGAATTCTAATAGATCTATAAATGAAAATACGAAACCTGTTGCTGCTGCCCTTGAGGAGAAGCATTTGGATATGCTCAAATGCAAAATGGGGGACAAGGAGATAATTTAATAATATTAATTAATCCAAAATTTTCTTTTTTTAATTTTTGTAAGTTCTTTTATCCCTTCTCTATTTTTATTATCTAAACAGTCCCAGAGGAATTGGTTAACTTTGCATTATCAAATTTTAGCATATAAAACTAATTGAATTACAAAAAATAAAACTATTCCCTATTTCCACTGGAACGGATCAATTTTACAAAAACTATTATCAAAATGTCCAAATTAACTATTCCACTATTAAAAAAGCATTAGTTTTTGTTTTAACCAAAGACAAAACAATAATACGAATTAAACTATTTTTCCTAGTAGCCAAAATCTGAGGAGAAGCCAACAGTTAAGGAGCCGTGAAGTTTGTCCGTCCATCAGCTAGTTCCAGCCGTTACTGCTCATCGTCATCGATTCAATTAGACCCTTTTACGTGTGTAGTATTTTCCAGTATAAATAGAGATTAGAATGAGAGGCCATGGTCATAAGTTAAGTCTTTTCGCGAACTACGAAAAAAAAAAATGAAGCCTAAAGGCGTGTGTTTTGATTGCACTTCTATGTGCCATTTTTCCTTCCTTATTTGTTTCAGCTATAGCTGAAACATCTCAGGAAGAAACAAAGGGTAAATGAGTTCTCCATTAACCTTAACGTGAACTTATCAAAATTCGTTTGCGTTGAAGTAAGCTTTCTTTCTTGTAAATTTCTTGGCAGATGACAATGCAAAGGAGCCTGAACGCCACGGAGGTCGTTGTAAAGATATGGATTTGCTGTAGTGCGCTGGCGCCAGTATGGATGTCAAAGATGTTGCGCAACTGGAAGCAATTTCAAGATTCCACAAAATTAAAGTTCAATTTTACATTTAAATTTTGGGTGGGGGGCCAAATTTTTGGGGGAAAAAGGTGGCAAATAAATTTCCCGAAGAAAAAAAATAAACGGGGCTTATTCTTTTCCCAATTTTCCTCCAAAAACCCGCCAAATGGCAGCCCCTTGGAAAAAAAGAAGCCTGGAAGGGGCCCCCCCCCCCATCCAAAAGAAGTAAAATTAACCCATGGGGGGGGTGGGGGGGTGGGGGTACTTCAAGGGAAAAAAGGGAAGAGGGGTTTGGGGGGGGTGGGGGGGGGTTTAAAAAAAGCCCCCTCCCCGGAAAAGGGGGGAAGGGGGGAAAGGGAAGGAAAAAAAGGGGGAGAAGGGGTTTGGGGTTTTTGGGGGTGGTTTAAGCCCTTTCAAAAAAAGGGGGGAAAGGGGGGAAGGGTTTTTGGGGGCCGGGGGGTAAGCTCCCTTGGGAAAGGGGGGGGGAAAAAAAAGAGGGGGTTTTGGGTGGTGGGTAAGCCCTCTTGAAGGGAACGGGGAAGGAAGGTTTTGGGGTTTGGTGGGTGGGGCAGCCCCCTCCCAAAAAGGAGGGGGGTTTGGGTTGGGGCCCGGGGGGCCCCCCCCCCTTCCCCCGGGGGGAAGGGTGGGGGGGGTTTGGGGAAAAGAAAAAAGGGGGTTTTTGGGGGCCCGGGGGGGGGGCCCCCGGGGGGGGGGGGCCCCTTTTTTCCGGGAGGGGGTGGGGGGGGGGTGAAAAAAAGGGGGTTGGGTTGGAGGCCCTTCAAGGAAGGGGGGTTTTGGGTGGGGGGGAAGAAAAGGGGGTTTGGGTTGGGGGGGTGGGGTTTTAAGCTTCAAAGAAAGGGTGGGGGTGGGGGAGGAAGGTGGGTGGGTTTTGCCCCCCTTCCGGAGGTGGTTTGGAAAAGGGGTGGGTTGGTTTTTGGCCCCCCCGGGGCCCCCCCCCTTTTTCCCCCGGAAGGGGGGAAAGGGTTTGGTGGGGTTCCCAGGGGGGGAAGTTTGGGGGGCCCCCCCGAAGGTTGGGGCGGGAAGGAAAAAAAATTCCCCGGAAAAGGGAGGTGGGGCCCCCCCCCCCCCGGGGGTTGGGGGGGGGCTTTCAAGGAGGGGTGGGGCCCCCCCCCCCCCCGGCTTTGAAAGGAAAGGGCCCCCAAGGGCCTATTGTTTTTCCCCCCCAAGAAAAACCCGAAAGGCCCCCCCCCCAAAAGCCCAATGGAAAAAAAAAAAGGGCATAAAACCCCATGCCCAGAAAAAAAAAAACACTAACTAAATTTCCAATTAAAAAACCTTACCAGGTTAAAAAATAAACCCCCTCGGGGTCCCCTTGAAAAAAAATTTGAAAAAATAAACCAATGGGTTTTTTTGGAACAATTCTTCCCTATAAATAATGGGTTAAATAGATGAAAAAATAAAAAAGGAAAAAAATCTTTGCCCGGGACCCCCCAATGTTGGGTTAAACCCCCGTCCCCGGGGCTTTTTTTTTTTGGTTTAAAAAAAAAATCGGAAAAAAAAAAGAAAAAACAACATGTTTTTTTTAACCGCAGGTTTAAAAAAATGCATTATTGGTGGGGGAAAAATCCCCCCCTTAACCCCCTTTAAAAAAAAAATGTGGGTTTCCCCCCCCCCTTTTTTCCCCCCTTGGGGGTTTTTTTTTTTCAATTTTCCCTTTTTTTTTTTTAAATCCCTCCCCCCAATTTTTTTGGGAATTTTTCATGGCCCTGCCCGGGGGGTGGGAAGGGGAAAAAAAAAGGGATTTTCCCCCCCCCCCCCCGGTGTGTTTTTTTTTGGGAAAATTACGGGAACGGTTTTTTTTGGGGTTAAGAGGGTTTTTTTTCCCCCATGGGGGCAACCCGGGGCTTTTTGGGGGGGGGGTTTTTGGGGAAGGGAAAATCCCGAACACAAGGCAATTTTAGTGAAGCAGCCGCACAAAGGAAAACAAAACAAGGGAAACCCCTTTTCTGGGGAAATCAAAAAAAGGAGATTAAAAAAAATATTACAAGAAAAAAAGGAAAATTCCCCTTTATTAATTTGGCTAACAAACGGCAACCATAAAAAACCCAAACTTGCTTTTTTATAATTGGTTAAAAAAGGATTGAAAAAAAAAGGAAAACAACAAATTTATGGAAAGGAGAAACAACCCCCGGACCCCCTTCCCCTAAAGCCAACTTTTGCCCCAGGTACCAAATTAAAAGCCCCCCAACTCCGATTCAAGAAAAAACCAGAGCCCTTTTTTTCCAGTCTGTTTTTGATGGGGGTGGGGGGTTGGGTGGAAAACCAGGGGAAAAAGGAAATGGGAAAGGGATTTGGGTAAGTTTTTTTTGGGAAAAATTATTTTGGGGGGGGGGGGAAAATCCAAGGATAGCCAGGCAATGGGGAGAAAAAAGGTTTGGTCAACCCTAAGGGAAAAAAAAAAAAGCCCCCCCTTTTTGGGGTTGGGGCCCCAAAGTTGGGTAAAGGCCCCCAAGTTTTTTTTATTGGGGGGGAAAAACTTGTGGGAAGGTTGCCCCTCCGGGGCCCCCAGGGGGTTGGGGGCAAGTTTTTTTTTTTTTTTTTTTTTTTGGGCCCCAAGGAAAAAAAAATGGGGATTTCCGTCCCCGGGGCCCCCCAAAAAAAGAAAGGGTTGGGTAAAAGGCCCAAAAATGGTTTGGGGGGGCAATTGGGTGGGGGGCCCGGGGGGGTTCCCCCCCCCGGGGGCAAAAAAAGGTTTTTTTTGGGGTATCCGGGGTAGGCCAAATTGTTTAAGGGGCCCCCCTGGAAAAAAGGGGGCAAAGAACCCCGGGGGAAAAAATTTTTTTGGTGGGAAAATGGTTTGGGGGGCTGGAAAGGGGTTCCTGGGGTTTAAGGTTTTTTTTTTTTTTTGGCGGAAGCCCCCCCGCCCCCCTGAACCTTAACGTTGGGGGGAAAAAGGCCTTCGAAAAGAAAAATGGAATAGTTGCCCCAAAAAAAAAACCAAGAGAAATTAGAACAACAAAAACCCAAGGGAAATTTTTTGCCCCAAAGAAAGGGTAAAAGCCCCCAATGGGGGTCGAAACCTAAAAAAAGGAAGGGGGGAATAAAAAAGACCCCCCCTTGAAAAAAGAAAAGCCCCCCTGGGTATTTTTCCCCCCCCCCCCCCCTTTTTGGGGGGGGGGGAAAGTTTTTTTGAAATGGGGGGAAAATGAAAAAAAATTTAATGGGAAAAAAAAATTTTCTTTTTTTAAGTTTTTTGGTAATTTTTTAAAATAGGGAAGCCAAGGAAAAAGTTCCCCCCCCCCGGAAAAAAAAAAATCAAATTGGGGTTTTTTTTTAAAATTTGGGGAAAAAAAATGGCTCCAAAAGTTTTTTGGCCCGTGGGAGGGTGTTTTCCCCCAAGGAAAATAAGGGGAAGCCCTAGGTTTTTCCCATCCTTAAGGTTTTTTTTTTTTTATTAAATGGGGTTTGCGAAATTTTCCCAAAGTCCCCCCTTTATTTCCACTAAAATTCACCCCAAAAAAACCAAAAATTGGTTTTAAAAAAAGCCCCCCCTTTTCACGTTTCCCCCAAAAAAAGGGGAATGGGAGGGGAATAACCCCCCAAAATTTGGGGGTAGAAAATTTTCAGCCCCCCACCCTTTTAAAGACCAGTTTTTTGGGGGAAAACCTAGGTTTAAAACTGGAAAAAAAAACTTGACCCCTTTTTTTCCTTTTTCTTCCTGGTTTTTTTGGGAATTTTTGTTGTTTGGGTGGTTTTTGCCCCTTTTCCCCCTTATCCCAATCTTTTACAAATGGGTTTTCCCCCCCCCCCCCCCCCCCGGGTTGTTTTTTTTTTTTTTTGTGTTTTTTTTTTTTTTTTTTCCCTATTCCCCCCTAAAGAACTAAAAAATGCCCAAAGAAAAAGTTAAAACTGACCAAAAAAAGAAAAAAAATGTTTTTTGAAAGAAAACCAACGCCTTTTACAAAATTTTGTTTTCCCCCCCCCCCCCAACCCCCCAGGGGGGAAAAAAAAAACAGCCCAACCCCTTATTCAAATTCCCCCCCCCCCTTCAAAGTTTTTTTTTGGGGGGAATTCCCCAGCCCCCCCAACCAACCAAAAGCCCCCC
The DNA here is from genome assembly GCA_001752375.1 of Rhazya stricta. NCBI lineage: Eukaryota > Viridiplantae > Streptophyta > Magnoliopsida > Gentianales > Apocynaceae > Rhazya > Rhazya stricta. Next base: position 3,113,996 of record MEJB01000094.1, read on the forward strand.
TTTAAAAAATTTAAAACAGGAAGGGGGCCCCCCCCTTGGAAAATTTTCCCCCGATTAATTTTTCCCCCCTCAGCCCCAACCATTTGGCCCCAAATAAATTTTTCCCAATGCCCCCTTTTTCAAATTATAACCAAAATTTTTCCATCCCAAAAAGAAAAAAAAAAAAAAAAATTAAATGGGGCGGGGGCCCAAAGGAAAAGAAAACAAAATCTAAAAAAAAAAGAAAAGAAGGTTAAGTTTAGATTTTTTTTTCCTTAAGAAAATAAGAAAAAAAAACAAAGCCCCCCCCCAAACAAAAATTTTTTTGGAAAGAAAAATTAAAAACTAACCCTTTTTTTTCCCCTAATGAAAAAGCCGCAATTTTTTTACAAAAAATGCCCACAAGCCCCCCCCCACTGGGGGGAAATAGAGGGTTTTTTTCCCTGGCATTTAGGCCCGCCATCCAAAAAATAACAAAAAAATACAAAATCCCCCCCCCCATGAAAAAACTTAAAAAAAACCCTTTTTTTTTGAGGGGGTTGGAAAAAAAATTGCAAAAACGGCTTTTTTTAAACAACCCAAAGGTTCCCCAAAAAGGGTTTTTTTTCCCAAAAAAGGGGAAAAGGAAAATCCCTATCCCTTTAAAAAATCCCAAGTCCCGCCAGGAAAAAAAACCCTCCCCCCAAGGGAAACCGATCGAAGGGAAAATTTTTTTGGGATAGACCCCTGCCCCCACTTGGGGAAGGGACGTTAAATAAGAAAAGAATCCCCCCAATTCCAGTTTTTTTTAGATAGACCCTTTTTTCCCCCTTCTTCCCTTTTTAATACACAAAATTTAGATGAAATAAAAAATGCCCCGCAAAAAACTTAGAAGGTTTTTAAGCCCCCCCCCCTTTTAAAGGGGGTTTTTTTTCCCCAAACCCCCCAAAAACCCCAAGGCCCAAATAAATATCCTTTCATCCCCAAAAGAAAAAAAAAAACAAAAGCCTGGCACGGAAAAGAAAAATAAGAAGGAAAAAACCCAAAAAATAACATTCAAGAAAATTTTTCCAAAATTAACCCTGGGCCCCTTTGCCCCCCCCCTTAGTTATAAAAACTTTTTTTTTATTAAAAAAATTAAAAAGTTCCCCCAATCTGCCCAAAAAAAAAGGGGGGGAAACCAAGGGCCCCCTCCCTTTGGGTTTCCCCCCCCCCCTTTATATTGGGAAATTCCCTCAAAAAATTTTAATTAATCCAAAAGACCCAAAAGCCCCCAAATGCAAAATTTACCCATAGAAAAAAAAAATCCAAAACTTTCCCCCCCCAGCCAGGTCAAACCCTTAAAGGCCTGCCCAAAGGGGGGGGTTTTCCTTTGGAAAAAAACATGGTCCCCCTCCTGTTTTTTTGGGAAAGCAATAAAGGGGACCCTGTTTTTTACTTCCCAAAAAAAAACGAGAACCGGGGGGGGGGAAAAAAAACTTTAAAATTTAGCCTAGATTTTAGTTTGGGGTTCAAAAAGAAACCAATTTCAAAAAAAGAAATTTTTTTTTTTTTTGGTTTAAATTGGGGGAAATTTGCCCGGGGGTTAAAAAAAAACCAAGTT
>MEJB01000094.1:3116726-3146986 GCA_001752375.1 Rhazya stricta
TCTTAGGACTCGATATGCCCGATTTTTGCTTGTAGAATCTAACTTTTACTTAAGAGTAGAGGGCTGACCTAGAGTCATTTAATATGGAGCAACATGCAGGGCTAAATACATGATTTGGTTTTGACCTAGCAATCTAAATACTAATTGCTCTAAATTATTGCCTTTCTTTTTTTTTTTTTCTTTTTACTTCAAACTCCGAATAGGCATGAAAATAAATATTTCCACAAAAATAAATGCATTAATTTTGTCCTTCAAATACAGTAGCATTTTGGAGACATGATAACTTCCATTCCAATACCGTTCACTATGTTAGCAATTGAATTTGGTTGGGAGAAATTGACATTTCTAAAGTGCAAAATGTGCAAGATAAACATTTAGGGCATAAATGAAACAAATATAATACACTTGTCCATTTGGGAGTGCAAAGAGGTAAAAACCCTTGTTAGAATTCAACATTTATGTACAGAATGAGTTTGTGGCATAATAATTTGTATATTATGAACGAGAAATATGTCAGGAGTTCGATGACTTGATATTTTTTTAATTTTTTTGGCCTAATTCAAAAAGTTTTATATATGATTTATGTGATTAAACTAAAGTTATGAGATGAGATTAGCAGTGAAATTGTTTGTGAAATTAATTCTGAGGAATTAGCATCTATACGTGGACATAAAATTATGAGAAATTAAGCATTTGGAATTTATTAAAAGCACTATTGGTCATGATAAATCGAAATAATAATTCCAATATGATAAACATTCAATCATTTTGTAATCCACACATAACTTTGTAAATTCATATGTTAGTTGGTAAATGTATGAAAAATCTTTAACACTTTCCATTTGACTTTCCAAAAGAACTTAAAAAGTAAAATATTTAACCATCTTGATTTTACTACGTTACTCCTACATATGGAGGATTGTCGAATCCGTGCCTTTAATAATCTCATGTTCATCAAGTAAAGCTATTCTCATGAGAATTTAGAGTAAAAATATTTTAGAAAAGCATCCATTTGTTTTTGAGCACCTCAAAACAGATATACAGATACTTAGTTTGAGCTAAGAGAATAGTGGAACTACTTTATCTTGATAATTTATTTATTTTCGCTTTACTATTTTTCCCACTTTGGGTGCTTGACTCCTTATTAATCAACTGGGCATTTCTTTCCTCATTTTGCTGATGCTTTATATGGTTGAATCCTTAATCTTCCAAATTACAAATCATTCCGTTGATCATTAGATTATTACTTTAAGAGTATTCATGAGTAGACATTCTAATAATGAAGAATTTGGATAAAGTGCATGATGGAGAACGAAGGTCTATTTCTAAAGAAGAAAAAAAGGTTACAAGCTTCTACAAATGAAATCAAATCTGCCCACAAATACAATCTCACAAAATAAAAGTAACAGCGTCCATCCATGATCTGCTTCACAGTCCCCCCGGTATATTATTGATCAAATAACACCAAACTAATAACAATTACAATCACAATAAGCAATTCAAAGAAAGAAAAWGCAATCTGGAGGAGATGAATTGCAACTTAATTCTCCATCTTAAAAGTCTAGTTTGATGGTGGTGGAGAGAAAAAAGGAATCGAAGGGATTGCAGTTGGAATAGTCGGAATTGAAGGAATGGCAGGCATAGGAGGAAGTGTAACCTTAGGAGCTGTAGGCATGGCTGGCAAAGTTGGGATCTGAGTGCTGGGAAATGGAGGCGACGTGGGTTTTGGCAAAGATGGATTCGTCGGCAGGGTTGGCAGAGGGATGGCAGGCAATGGTGGCAGGGTAGCTGTCGGCATGTTAGGTGTTGTAGGCAATGCAGGTTGAGGCAACGGTGGTATCTTCGGAAGTATTGGCTGAGAAGTTTGCAATAGGTGGCGAGCCGCCTGACTTATATGGATGCTCGAAAATGATAGTGCCAGAATCAAAGACAAAACAACAAAACCGTTCGAAGGAGTAGCCATTGATAGAAATCTGCAGCAAGTCAAGAGCTTCAAAGGGCTATGGAAAGCTTGTTAATCTTGAGGCGATGGACAATGTGTTTCTGATCAGTCTTATTTATAGGGAGCAAAATGTGAAAGAATTCAAATGGTTTGATCAGATGTAGGTTTGGGTAAGCACGGCTGAGAAGAACTCTAGTTGCTTACAGGTTTACAGATTCAAATACATACCCACCAACTTCACCAATAAYGGTAGAGCCAAAAGTGATGAGCAAGATCTTCGGGTAACCAAAATTCAGATTAAGGAGACAACTTAGGTAAATATTGACGATATGTGGATCAACTACTGCCAGTTTGAACTATGATCTGTATGTTATAGGTCTAACAAAGTACTTTAAAATGTTATGATCATTATTCTGTGTTGAGTTAATAAAACAAAGGGAAAAAATTACGTTGCAAATGGCTGTTTAGCCTTTTGAAATGTAGAAGTTGAACAAAGAGATCCATTCGTTGAATGTGTTGAGTTCTAAATTACCATAATTTCACAAGRAGGACCAGTGCTGGCGTGTTTTCTGAAAAAGGGTACAAAGAGGGCAAAAATCCGAATGAGAGCATCAACTGGAATAATATGGTTAATTTTTTTATTACTAACGCCATTTATCTACATTAAAGGACTAAACTGTGTAATTAGTGACAGGCTAAGAAAACTCTAAAATTGAAGAAACGAACTTGTCGTAAGAGTAAGCGGAAATAAATTGAAATTCGATTGTTATTTAAGTATATAGAACAGTAAGGCAAGCTATAAAAATAAGTGGTAGTTGGAAAATGTCAAGAAATACTGTGAAGAAGATAGGGAAAGGAAAAAGGTACTAATGCAAGTTGTACTATATATGTTCGTTCCTTAACTTCCTTTGTTTTTGTGCTTATCTATAATCATCGATTGCCTAAATATTTGATGATTTTTGAGCAGGCGTTTCTTACACTTGTTTTACAAGAAATATAGCAAATATATTATGGACGATTGATCTTTAAATTTCTAATATTAAATATCTTCTTTCATATTCGTTTTGCTATGTCACCTCTCAAAGATTCTAAGTTTATTGTGACTTAGAAACTCCATTAAAAGATCTTTAAAACAGAATAGAATAGAAAAGAAGAAAAACTAGTTGCATAAAATTGAAGACATGAAAGAGAATCAGACTTTCTTCATTGATAAATGAAAATTGATACAAAAATGATGATATGAGAGGGAYTATTTATAGCTAATATAAATTGGTATAATTGATCTTAACAGAAATTTAACTAATTCAAGAATCAGCCAACTGATTCTTGAAGCTAACTAACTGATTCTTGAATGCAGATTTCAACTCCCGCAAGCAATAATAATCACTTTAGCCTTCTTTCATTCTTCTTCAGCATCAGCTTTCTCTAGTGCATTCTTCTTTAGYRTCAACTTCTTCAGCCTTCTCTAATTCATTCTTCTTTAGCATCATACAATCATACAATGCAGCTTTCAGCTTTCTCTAATTCATTCTTCTTTAGCATCATACAATGCAGCTTTCAACTTGAAATGAAGTATAATCTTTCATCCCTCCCCCCGATTAAGATGGAGCTGCTCTAAAGCTCATCTTGGACAATAATGGATGACTAACAGGAGCTGGTAATGCTTTGGTCCTCATGTCTGCTACGCATACTTGGAAGGAATAAACTGAGGGTTGATAAATCCATTCTTGTAATGATCTCATATAAAATGGCAATCTAATTCAATGTGTTTTGTCCTTTCATGAAACACAAGGTTCTCAATCATGTATATTGTTGACATGTTATCACAATTCAATGGTATAGGCAATTTGAAACTGTGATCAAGGTCTGATAAGACATAGCTAATCCACTTGAGCTCACATGTTACTGCTGCAGCACTTCTGTATTCAGSTTCTAAAAATGATCTTGCCACAGTATGTTGTTTCTTAGACTTCCAAGAAACTAAAGCTGAACCTAAAAACACACAATAGCCAGTTGTAGATTTCCTTGTGATAGGACATTTTGCCCAGTCACTATCACAATAGGCTTGTATGTCTAATGGATTCTCTGCTGCATAAAATAATCCATGTGCTTGTGTGCCCTTTAAGTACTTAACTACATGTTGAGCAGCCTTCCAGTGATTTTGTGCAGGTTGCTGCATAAATTGACTCAAATGATGCACACTAAATGTCAGATCAGGTCGTGTAAAATTCAGATATAACAACCTACTTATTAATCTCCTGTATACAGCTGGATCTTCAATCAATGGAGAATCAAGCTCATATGAGTGCCAATCATATAGCAAAAGGGTGGCCACTACAGCAGCATTTTCCATCTTCATATCAGAAATAATATCTTTGATGTACTTCTGTTGTGTGAGAAACATTCCCATAGTTGATCTAGCTATCTCTATACCAAGAAAGTACTTAGCTATCCCTAGATTCTTTATGGTAAATTGTTGATGCAAGAAACATTTAACTTCCAACATCTTCTCCTCTGAATTGCCAGTAAGTAAAATATCATCAACATAAACTATGAGGATAAGAAACATACCTGCTTTCTTATAGACAAATAAGCAATAATCATGGTATGACTGTGTGAAGCCAAATGAAATTAATTTTCTTGTAAACTCTATGTTCCATTGTCTGGAGGCCTGCTTCAATCCATACAAAGATCTAGTAAGTTTGCAGACCTTGTTCTTCTCATCTTCCCTGTATCCATCTGGTAGTTTCATGTATATATCCTCATTTAAGGAGCCATGGAGGAAGGCATTATTGATGTCCGATTGATGCAATTTCTACTGTTTTGATGAAGCCATTGCTAACACTATCCTCACAGTTACAGATTTTGCCACAGGGAAAAAACTGTCATAGTAGTCTTGCCCCTCTATTTGATTGTAACGCTTGGCTACAAGCCTTGCTTTATACTTGTYTATACTCCCATCAAGCCTCCTCTTGATCTTGTACACCCATTTGCAGCCAATTGGTTTATGCCCTGCTGATAAGTCAACTATTTGCCAAGTATCATTTCTTTCGAGAGCTTCTATTTCCTGTTGCATAGCTTCTTGCCACTGTGTTGATGTCTTAGCCTGTCTATAAAGGAGTAAGGCTCCTTTTTTGAATTCAAGTTAGCAACAAAAGCCAAATGATATGCAGAATAAAACAGCTTATCTGTATTACTGTGCAAGTGTTAATTACATAGTCTTGCAATCATGTAGGCAATGTTCTAGTTCTTTTTCCTGGATTCTTTTCTTGTGTTTCTATAAGTTCCTCTGTAAGAAGTTCATCTTGCTTTCGATGATCACTGCTAGGTTGTTTCTTTTCTTTTTCCCTAACAATGTTATCAGAATTATTTTCATTTTCCAGACTATTTCTGTAATTCCCTACTGAAACTAGTTTATCGAGGGTGAATTTAGATCCATATGGAAAAATCTTTTCAAAAAACTTGACACCAACAATTTCTTATATATATATAAAAGCTCCAACTAACAAGTTCAAGACTTACATAGCAAGTCATAACAAATGTTAAACTTATAGCCTTTCAATTATAGTATTGTAGTAAAACTAATTGAATTACAAAAAATAAAAACTATTCCGCTATTCCACTGGACGGATCAATTTTACAAAAGCTATTATCAAATGATTCAAATTAACTATTCCACTATTAAAAAAAGCATTAGTTTTTGTTTTACCAAAGACAACAATAATAGAATTAACTATTTTTCCTAGTATCAAATATTTATATGAAATCTGAGGAGAAGCCAACAGTTAAGTACAGTGAAGTGTCCGTCCATCAGCTAKTCCACCGTTACTGCTCATCGTCATGCTTCAATTAGACCCTTTTACGTGTGCTAGTATTTTCCAGTATAAATAGAGATTAGAATGAGAGCCCATGGTCATAGTTAAGTCTTTTCGCGAACCCGAAARARAAAATGAAGCCTAAAGCGTGTGTTTTGATTGCACTTCKATGTGCCATTTTTCYTCYTRTTTGTTCAGCTATWGCTGAAACRTCTCAGGAAGAAACAAAGGGTAACTGAGTTCTCCATTAAGCTTAACGTGAACTTATCAAATTCGTTGCAGTTGAAGTAAGCTTCTTTCTTGTAAATTTCTTGCAGATGACAATGCGAAGGAGCCTGGACGCTACGGAGATCATCGTAGATATGGTTGCTGTGGTGCCTGGCGCCAGTATGGATGTCAAAGATGTTGCACAACTGGTAAGCATTTCAAGATTCCACAAAATTAAAGTTGAATTTTACATTAAATTTGTGGGCATTTGAAGTGTATATCGAGAATAACGCTATTCTCATTCTGAATGCATGCAGCTGAAGAAGCTGAGGCAACAAAAGAAGCAAATGACCATGGTGGTGGTAGCTCAGGAGGAGGTGGCGGTAGCTCCGGATGAGGAAGAGGTGGTGGTGGCGGCTCAGGAGGTGGTGGGAGAGGTGGTGGTGGCTCCAGAGGTGGTGGAAGAGGTGGTGGCGGCTCACGAGGAGGTGGTGGCTCAGGAGGTGGGCGAGGTGGCAGAGGATCCGGAGGAGGTGGCGGTGGATCAGGAGGTGGGCGCTGAAGAAGCCCAAGCCTATGTTCAGAACGAAGCAAAGCCATGAAGGCATAAACCTGTGCCAAAACACTACTAAATACCATAAACTACATGTATAACTCCGTCTGAATGATACATGGCTGATCTTATATATATGGTAAATAGAATAGAATGAAAGGATCTTGCAGGACATAACCCGTCCGGCTGTTGTATCGGAGAAAACATGGACGCAGTATAAGCATATGTGATCCTTAACCTTAATGTGCTTCCTTTCCTGTTCAATTTTTGCCTTTTTATCCATTTTGAATTTCATTGCCTGCGTGGAAGGGAACGTATTTCGTGTGTAGGAATACGGAACGTTGTAGAGTTTTCGTGCACGGCTTTTGGTGAAGGGAAGTCGAAACAAGCATTAATGAAGCAGAAGAACAAACAGGAAACCTTTCTGAATCAAGAGATAAAAATACTACAGAAGAAAATCCTTACAATTACTACAAGACATAAAACAACTGCTATATGTAGATGAAAGAACAAATTATTTAAAGAGAACACCCGACTTATAGCAACTGCTAGCACAATAAGCAACTCGATCAAAGAAACAAGAGCTCCAGTCTAGTTTGATGGTGGGGGTGAGAGGAAAGGAAATGAAGGGATTGTAGTTGGAATATTGGGAATCGCAGGGATAGCAGGCATGGGAGGAAGTGTCACCTTAGGAGCTGGGGGAAGTGTAGGCAAAGTTGGAAACTGAGTGCTCGGCAAGGGTGGCAGTTTTGGCAAAGATGGATTCGTCGGCAAGGAGGTGGTAGGCGATGGTGGCAATGTGGCGGTCGGCATGTTTGGTATCGTAGGCAATGTAGGCTGAGGCAAAGACGGGATTGTGGGGATGGTTGGCTGAGAAGTCTGTAACAGGTTGCGAGCCGCCTGACTTACGTGGAAGCTCGAGAATGATAGTGCCAAAATCAGAGATAGAACAACACAGAAGTTGCAAGAAGTAGCCATGGTCGATCTCTAAAGAGGGATGAGACTTGAAAGAGCTGTATTTCTTGAGTTGAATGATGATATGAATTCTTAGTTGTATTTATAGGGAGCAAGAGGTCAGAAAAAAATCAAATGGTTTTATTGGATGCAGTTGCGTGAGTGTCAAGGAATAGAAGCTAGTTCACTTCCTTAGTTATATGTTTGCGAAATTCAAGTCTATTTCAACTAACTCCACCAAAACAAAATGGTAGCTTCAGTCAAGATTGAGGAATAAACCAATGTAGATCAGCTACTACCAGTTTTGAACTAGTATGAACTACCTTTTCTTCCTTTTGGTTTTTTGATTTGTGTTGGTGGTTTGCTTTCCTATCATCTTAATGGTTCGTGTTGGTGGCTTGTTTTTCTATCTTAGTACCATGCAAGAACGTATTGACAAAGAATGTTGAGAAACACTCTAAATTTGTTCAATCCCCAGGATCAGCAACTTATCATCCATCAGTTGGATCAGCACAAAGCTAAATATAAACGGAAGGGCTGGAATTTTCGATACTTCTCAGCACATTGCACTATTTCATGCTTCAATTATCATTCATCCAAGAATATGCGGCCAGAGAACAAATCTAAAAGAAAGAGTAGTAGATTTCTAGAATAAGAATACCAGCCCAAATTTGAGAATAAAACTACATTTACCCTATGAGCCGAGTTTATGCACAGCATGGAATAGAGGGGTTTCTGGCATTAGGCCAGTCAATACAAATACATCCAATGACTAAACTTTGAGGTGATTGCAGTACACATAGTACCCCAAGTTCCAAAAAGAAAGAAATCTATCTAATCAGTCGGCCAGAACTCCAAGACGATCGAGAAATCTTTGAGACCTGCCATTGGAGGACGTATAGAAGATTCCATTAGTTAAATAGACTTTCCTCTCTTAATACACAAATAGATGATATGCCGCATACTAGAGTTTAAGCTAGGCCCAACAGGCAATAATATCTTCAATCAAGAAACAAAAGCTGCACGAAGAATAGAGAAAGTAAAAATCACATCAGATTTCATTTAACCTGCCTGAGCCTAGTATAACTTACTCAAATTAGTCATCTGCAAAGGGAACCAAGCCTCCGGTTCTATATTGATTCTCAAAATTAATATCAGCCAGCATGCAAAATAATCCATAGAAATCAAAACTTCTAGCAGTGAAACTAAGCTGCAAGTTCTTGAACATAAATCTAAATACATGTCCTCCTGTGAGCAGTAAAAGGACTGTTCTATTCAACAACGGAACCATAGCTAGTAGTTGGTCAAAAGAAACAATTTTCAACAAGGAATGTTGTAAATTGCAGGTATCAGTTAACCTCAATTGTATTAGTAAGAAGGCGCACCTGTCCCTTCCGGTGCTTACTATGAGAATCCTCAAATTGAAATACTTTGCATTCTTGACAAGACAAATAACAGAGGGGTATTGGTGAAGATGGTTAAATACGGAGATGTTTAGTGGATTTGTCAACAGGAAAAAGTACTTCAAGGCCTCAAAACCCACATGAACCATACATGACATATAATTTTCCAATTTACGTAGAGAAGGGAAAAAGTTAAGCATGTTAGGAAAATGAAACCAACTTCATAAACTTGCCAGTCATAGGAAGTGCATTTAACGGTTTCTTTCTGAATAACTGGATTGCACATCTAAAGCTCACAGTATGACTAGTACAAGCCAATGCTAACATGCATGTTGCACTACACCYATGTATTAAAAACTGGAGCACACCCAAAAGAATATCAAATAATACTTTGATGATTTTTCATGTAAGCAAAAGGATGACATAAATTAATAGAAACGAGAGACATGATAAACAAAAAAAACATGATCATGTTCTTCATACCACATAAGGCAGTTCAGTTTGAAATTTTAAATGAAACAAAGCCATATCAGATAGCAGATTTTACCAACAATTGGCACAGATAACGAAAACATGTATTCACTGTAGCAGGAACCAGTGTAGGTACCACAAAGGAAAAATGAGTTACACTTATGCCACCCAACTTGGAGTTAAAGATCTTCATAACTTCCACAAAAGGGAATTATGCATTTATAGAAGATTGCTCAAATGTAACAATTTAGCTGTACTTTAATAATGCTCCTTTATCACTATCTATATACGCTTTACAATGTATCTCCATACTTATAAATATAGCATTTTCGTAATTTAATTCTGCTGTACATGAATATTTCAAAATTGTATAAAATATAACAAAAGTTCAAGTAGTATTTAAAATACTAGATATAATATATTAATATTGAACAATTTCTTATATATATAAAAAAAAAAAGGCTCCAACTAACAAGTTCAAAACTTACATAGAAAGTCATAACAAATTTAAACTTATAGCCTTTCAATTATAGTATTATTCAAAACATAGAACTTCAACTTTAACATGTCCATTCTAAAAGTAACTTGGTAAAATCTAATTAAGAGAATTTTACAGTTAACAAACTAGATAGAATTGAAAAATTATAGCAATAAAGGTATGAAGTAATTTAGGTTCTTGTAGGAATAAGTTTGATCAATACTCTAATAAACTCCATTCTACCACATCAAATTTGTTGAAATCAATTAGGTTTAATTTTATAATTATAGCTACTTTTAGTCTCCTTTTTTTTGTTTTTCTAATTGAAAGATTCGTAATTGATATATCTAAATTAGAAAAATTTAGTGATTTTAATACTTAACTAGTTATAGTCTTTGTGGGATCTACAGCTTATTTGCTTATTATACTCAATCGGACTCTAATACACAATTGGTAGGATTTTGTGCRAAGAATTTGATTTGTACAAAAATCGAGTTATTGGGCTTGGATAGTTCAATAAAGGCTTGATTTTGTTACATCCTTATTCAATATCATAGTATTAATACGTTGATTTATAAGAAGTTTTACTTTTGGACAAATATAAACCACAATCATATATGAAAGAAAATAATAAATTATTCACAACAGAACAAATCGAGTCTACGAAAACAAGAGCCAATACAAGAATGTCAATAGACATAAAATATAATAAACTTCAATACAAAATCACAAGCTGAATCAAAGCAGCCCCAGAATAAAAAATTCAACAATTGTACTAACTGCTACTCTGGAGCATATATCCGAAGAAACGAAAACTTTCCAGGATCATAACGTCTAGTTTGAAGGTGGTGGTGAGAGGAAAGGAAGTGAAGGCATTGTAGTTGGAATTTTGGGACTTGCAGGCATGGCAGGCATGGGAGGTAGTGTCACCTTAGGAACTGTGAGCATGGTAGGCAAAGTTGGGAATGTTGGCTTTGGCAAAGATGGATTGGTCGGCAGGGTTGGTAAAGGAGTGGTAGGCAAGGGTGGCAGCGTGGCCGTGGGCATGTTTGGTATGGTAGGCAATGTAGGCTGAGGCAATGACGGTATTGAAGGAATTGCAGGCTGAGAAGTTTGCAGAAGGTGGCGAGCTGCCTGACTTTCAGGGATGCTTGAAAATGAAAGAGCTATGATCAAAGAGAGAACATAACAAACGTTTGAGGAAGTAGCCATGACTGCTTGCTATAGAATTTGAAGCTGGAAATGTTTCAAGTGCCCTTGGATCTGAGTTGAGTTAGAACAATGATTGATAGAGACTTATTTATAGGGAACATTACTGAAGAGCTGATGAAATTTGATTCAAATGTAGTTGAACAAGTGTGACAATAATACAACGTTAGTTAGCAATTTCAACTAAACTATGTTGGAATATAATGAAATCTAGATGTTGTTAGAAGAGTAGATAGAGAAAAGTAATTGGACGGAGAACATAATTTAATGTTGATGAACTGCTAGAAGTCCAGGGTTATGAATGTGAAAGTCATCTGTTTACACATGTACTTAGCACAACACTACTAATTATCTTAAAAGAAACTCAATGCATATTTTTTTGTTTACATACTCTAATTACATTGAAATYGAAAGATCCTTTCTAATATCTTTTATTTTTTACTTCAAATTCTTTTTTCCTCTTAGGACTTGATATGCCCCATTTGTGCTCGTAGAATCTAACTTTTACTTAGGAGTAGAGGGCTGACCTAGAGTCATTTTAATATGAAGAGACATGCAGGGCTAAATACATGAGTTGGTTTTGACCTAGCAATCTAAATACCAATTGCTCTATATTGTTGCCTTTTTTTATTTTCCTTTTACTTCAAACTCCGAATAGGCATGAAATTAAATATTTCCACAAAAATAAACGCATTAATTTTGTCCTTCAAATACAGTACCATATTGGAGACATGATAACTTCCCCATTTGACTTTCCAAAAGAACTTAAAAAGTAAAATATTTAACCATCTTGATTTTACTACATTACTTCTACATATGGAGGATTGTCGAATACGTGCCTTTAATAATCTCATGTTCATCAAGTAAAGCTATTCTCATGAGAATTTAGAGTAAAAATATTTTAGAAAAGCATCCATTTGTTTTTGAGCACCTCAAAACAGATATACAGATACTTAGTTTGAGCTAAGAGAATAGTGGAACTACTTTATCTTGATAATTTATTTATTTTCGCTTTACTATTTTTCCCACTTTGGGTGCTTGACTCCTTATTAATCAACTGGGCATTTCTTTCCTCATTTTGCTGATGCTTTATATGGTTGAATCCTTAATCTTCCAAATTACAAATCATTCCGTTGATCATTAGATTATTACTTTAAGAGTATTCATGAGAAGACATTTAAATAATGAAGATTTTGGATCAAGTGCATGATGGAGAACGAAGGTCTATTTCAAAAGAAGAAAAAAAAGGTTACAAGCTTCTACAAATGAAATCAAATCTGCCCACAAATACAATCTCACAAAATAAAAGTAACAGCGTCCATCCATGATCTGCTTCACAGTCGCCCCGGTATATTATTGATCAAATAACACCAAACTAATAACAATTACAATCATAATTAGCAATTCAAAGAAAGAAAAAGTAATCTGGACGAGATGAATTGCAACTTAATTCTCCATCTGAAAAGTCTAGTTTGATGGTGGTGGAGAGAAAAAAGGAATCGAAGGGATTGCAGTTGGAATAGTCGGAATTGAAGGGATRGCAGGCATAGGAGGAAGTGTAACCTTAGGAGCTGTAGGCATGGTTGGCAAAGTTGGGATCTGAGTGCTGGGAAATGGAGGCAACGTCGGTTTTGGCAAAGATGGATTCGTCGGCAGGGTTGGCAGAGGGGTGGCAGGCAATGGTGGCAGGGTAGCTGTAGGCATGTTAGGTGTTGTAGGCAATGCAGGTTGAGGCAACGATGGTATCTTCGGAAGTGTTGGCTGAGAGGTTTGCAATAGGTGGCGAGCCGCCTGACTTATATGGATGCTCGAAAATGATAGTGCCAGAATCAAAGACACAACAACAAAACCGTTAGGAGGAGTAGCCATTGATAGAAATCTGCAGCAAGTCAAGAGCTTCAGAGGGCTATGGAAAGCTTGTTAATCTTGAGGCGATGGACAATGTGTTCCTGATCAGTCTTATTTATAGGGAGCAAAATGTGACAGAATTCAAAAGGTTTGATCAGATGTAGGTTTGGGTWAGTACGGCTGAGAAGAACCCTAGTTGCTTACAGGTTTACAAATTCAAATACATTCCCACCAACTTCACCAATAATGGTAGAGCCAAAAGTGATGAGCAAGATCTTCGGGTAACCAAAATTTAGATTAAGGAGACAACTTAGGTAAAGATTGACGATATGTGGATCAACTACTGCCAGTTTGAACTATGATCTGTTTGTTATAGGTCTAATAAAGTACTTTAAAATGTTAAGAACATTATTCTATATTGAGTTTGAACAGGCGTTTCTTACACTTGTTTTACAAGAAATATAGCAAATATGTTACGGACGATTGATCTTTAAATTTCTAACATCAAATTTCTTCATTCATATCCGTTTTGCTATGTCACCTCCATTATAATTCCGCAAAATCTTCCATCATCTCTTCCAAACTCTCGATCTCCATCTCCTCAAAATCTCCACCATCTCTTCTACTACTAGAAGAATTCTGAGTAGAAATGACAGACATAGACCGGTTTAAATTCTGATTCGACGAACCGGTTTAAATTCTGATTCGACGAACTCTTCTTGGCTTGAATTTCACATCCAACTACATCAGGAGATTTCACGAGGACAGCTACAATTTCCAATCCAATCGGAGATGCTACCTGCCCTTCAACTTTCATCAGGATGGAAAGGGTGCAAAAAGGAAAGCATAAAAATTTCTGTTGTAACTCCCCAACATTTAGAGATGAAGCCAATGAAATCGCGAGAGTCCTATGCCTCAGTTTTGGTATCAAAACTTTCTTTACCAGAGTAATCATTGGAGAACATTAAAATTATGAAGGCTAAAGGATTTGTATTCATGCCGTSGTACTGGAKTTTATGCTGCCCCACTCGAGTTTGTGTATCTGGTTGGGTTCGTAATTTGAATTGGCATATTTAACAAGTCAACACATCCTAAAATTCTTAGGCTCGCAGGACGACACATGGCAAAGTCATGGCACCAATTTACAGACTAACACTTGGGTTTAACTACAAGAATGACATTGCAAGAGCAGGAGTAAGTTCAATAGGAATGACGTAATTATGAAGGATGGGCTATTTTTACATTTTTAAATCTTAAATACATACTATTAAATAATATTATGTTTCTTATGTAATTATTAATATTCKTTGACTTCTCTAAAATAAATTTATTGATTTTATAATTTTTATATTATCTTTCTAATAAGTCTAGTCATGATAAATCCTTAAATAACAATTATTATTTTCATTTTCATACTTCTTACATAATAGTAAATGAATTATATTCATTCAAAATAAAAAAATTAAATAATACTCAAAATGTCAAATCAAGGATTTCTTTTTCTTTTTTATTTATTTATGAACATTAATTATATGAATTGCATTTTTTGTGTATTAGTTGAAGAAAAAACGCAAACTAAAACTATTTTAATTTACCTTTTTGTTTTAATTGCTTCTAAAATTCACACGGTCACTCTTCTTAGAATGAAGGAAGGATTTTAAATGATTTTCATTATTTAGATCGATTAAAAGAGTAATTTATGAATATTAAAGTTAATGTAATGTTCTTGTAAAAGTTAAGGAGTATTAATGACTATATAAAAAAAATTATCCTATAAAGGTATGAATATAGGATATAAGAGTTGATTTAGTTCTTCCCAAATTATGAAAGGAGTTGGATAATGACTTAGACACCCCATATCGAAAAAGGATTACTAATGCAAGTCTAGGGTCATGAATGTGAATGTCATTGGTCAATATCTTAACACTTGGTCAATATCATTCAATCGGGTTGTAATAGTACTCTTTTCATTTACCGAAACACGTATTACATGTCATAAGTACAATAAAATAAAATGCTCATCTTTTTACTTTAAACTCTTGAATTAGGGAAAGTAAAGTACTTAGACCATTTCCAATGTAAAGATATTGATATCGTTAAAAGTCTGTAATATGGAAGTTAATAAATGAAATATCAATTCACGTCATATCATTTCTACATTTATTTTATAATCGAATATATTTACAAATTATAGTTTCATACTATATTAGTTTCAACAGTCGCAAGACGAATTTATTATGTGCATTTATATTATGTTATTTGAAGATTTATCCATTGCATTTTGAATAGTATACATATGCCCAATTGTAGGATTATACTTTTGTCTAACTTTCAAGCTATATGCATAATTAATTTTAATTCCTTAGTTACTTCATTTGTTGTTAATAAAGTATATATTCTGAATTATTCTAGTTAACTTTCTACTTTTATATATTTAATGTTAACTATCTGAATTCAGACTTAATTAKTATATTGTTATTACTTCTAGGTTACTGCTTTTCTGAGTTTATAATATTCTAGTATTATAAACTATTATGTAGCATTTCATGCATAATMTGTATCAAATATCTTGTGGTATATTCGTGAACTTCAAATTACCTAATTGTCGATCTTCTGTTTATAACTAAATGGATACTAATGTGACTAATGTCATTCTTTCCCAAAAGAATTTTGATAGATGTTGTGACAGATGTTACTATTATAATTTTGCAATTGATTTTGCATGGTTTTTGGCCATTTAATCCTCCCTTTACAAATTCTACTGCTTTAGACTATATCTATTTTATGGAGTTGTGTACTCATGACTGTTAAGTTGACTTATGAGTTCGAAAGACCTTTGCTAAAAAGGAGCGACCTTTTCATAATAGATTACTAAAGCTAAACAGTGTTAGTTGAATAGGTCACCTCTAACTCTAACAGTCGAAATATCAACCTCTACTTCCACTCAGTTGGGATCTTGTCGCTGTTATCTTTTAGTCCTTACATTGTAGTTTAGTACAACTAATAAGGTAGTGTGATATCCTTGTGGTCAGAGAATATTCTACTTTGAGATGTAAACTTATTAGATAACCTTGTAACCTTGGGTTGGTTCAATACAGATTATAAACATAGTTGGTTGGTACCTTAAGGGTTTCAAATTTTTGAAAAAGTTAATTGGGATGCTTATGTCATGAATTCTAGCTCCTAGTGTCCATTATGTATTGACTTATACCAGTTTTGAGATTATTTAGCTTATGGAAATTATCTTAGGCTGCCTTTCCAAGTAAAAAGGATAGAGATTATTAGCTTATCTAGAATTCTTCTTTGTTATAAGTTATGTTTCTTCTAAGAGAGTCATATTGCTAGTCTTTCCTCTTCAGATATTGTCATTGCCTTCGCTCTTATTTTCTTAGGRTACAAGGACCATCTGTGTGCAATACATATTCTCCTGGTAAACACAGTTTACCATGTTTCTTGGATGTTCTTGACTTACTTCATCTTATTTCTATTTTATGGKTGTCTAGTTCTATCCTGAGTTTATATGTTCATGGTTCTTATTTATGTTATGTACTAAAAGCATACCTTTTAAGGAACTTGTATCTATTGATTAAATTGCATTTACTGCTTGATCTAATGTGCAATAGGTGTTTAGTTGTGCTAGTAAAATGGTCAATAATTTGAACTTTCTTATGGTTTCTCAAATATGATGCATTGGAGCTGAAAAACTTGGTATTTATGATGCTGGCACGAAGAAATTCATTGTTGGCAAATTCTTTCAATGAGATGGCGGACTTTAAATCTGTTATGTATCAGATTCAAAAATTACAAGTTTTTCTTCGTAATAGCCATGCTGAAAATATAACTATCAGTGAGTCATAGCAGGTTGTAGCAATCATTTCTTTGACTAGCTTCCAGAATTATCGTAAACATAAATGTAAAGATATTCACTAAGAATTGAAGAAACAGAAAAAATTGGAGAAGAATTCAAATSAGCCAATGATGCGATCAAAGGCCAAGAATAAGGAAGAAACTCTTTATGAGTTATGGAAAGGTCTAAAACCATCTTATAATCACTTAAAAGTGTAGGGATGTTTGGCTAAGGTTGAAATGTCAGCGCCTAAGCTAATAAAAATTGGGCCTAAAACTATTGGTTGCATATTTATTGGATATGCTCAAAGCAATAGTGCATATCGTTTCCTTGTTCATAAATCAGACATTCGGGATATATACATGAAAACACTATTATTAGATCAAGAAAAGTTGTAAAATGTCTTTCCTAATAAAGACAAAGGAGAAATAAGTTCAAATAAACGAAGTTATGATAGTGTAAAGGGGCCAAAAGGTCTACGTCATTTGATCTGAATTTTCTGACCTATCTGGAGGAAAATGACCCAAAGACATTCAAAGAAGCAATGTTAAGCCCATAAGCTCCATTGTTGTAAAMAGCCAATAAGGAGATAGAATCTATCATRCAAAATCACRCATGGGAATTGGTAAACGTATACCTGGAAATAAAAATATAGGTTGTAGTTGAACTTTTAAAAAGAAGCTAAAATTTGATGGTGTAATACCCAAGATTTCTTTTTATGGATTTTTGATTGATCGTGAGAATTTGTATGCCAACTAGATGTTGGAAATTTCTATGTGATTGTTATTTCAATAAGTACAGAATTTTTGTAATTGTCAGATTAAGGTCCTTGGTTAGTTAGAGGCTCGACTAGTRGGCCTATTCATTTTTTCGTTTGAAATTAGATCGTTATCGAAAGAAAGCTCCTTGAATTTAATTTAAGGATTGGATTAATTATGAAATGGGAAGGCCCGAAAGATTAGGGTTAGGGCCCAAGTTTAAAAAAATAAATAAATAAAACCCTAAGTCTTCTTCTTCTTCCTCCCCATTGTGCCACCGCCGCCCTCACTCTCGRAAATCATGCCGCTCGCATCGCCTTTTTCCTCCCTCAGCCGCCGCCATACTCTGTTCTCATTAATATTAATCCTAGTGGCAATCGCTGTGTTTCTTCTTTTCTCCTCTTCCTCTGCTTGCCCGACGCAGCTCGTCGTGGCCTTTCCTTTCTCTATCTCCTCTCTCCCCTTCTCCTACTGCCGACACTTGAAGTGGCCGCTGCTCGTCACTGCTTGCTATCGGCAAGCCGCTCGCCGCACCAAATTCCTTGCCAGATCCGCCCCTCCGATGCCGGTGCTCGAAGGACGCCACTCACAGCATGCATCGCTAGTGCTCGATTCTGGGAGTCGCGACCAGATCTGCTATCATCAAATCTGTAGTCTCTTGGAGAAGCATGGCAACGCGACCCGCACAGCCAAGCTCCTTGTTGTTGTGCGTCGTCCATCTTCGGCTGCTACTCGCTGCCTCTTCTAGTCACGCCTTGGCAAGTTGCTGCCAGCTAAAGGCACGCAATCCGTATCTACTAGAAACCGCTCAGGATGAAGCGCTCTGCCGATCGGCCTTCATCACCTTCTTCTTCTTCTTCTCTACTCAACGGTGTCGCCAGGATAGAGGAAGGACAATGCTCGGTCGCTCGATGCAGCAGAGCCATCCGGATCTGTTTCTTCCTTGACCAGATCTGTGCACATCTTGCCATCGCTCGAATGCTCTGCTGCACAGCCAGCCAGCTCCTTGCCAGCCATCGCTCTGCCCAGATCTGATCACCATCGTCAGTAGACTTCATCCTCTTGCCAGATCAAAGCTTTGTGTGTTGGCTTCCAAAACGGAGGCGCACAGCAAGCACCTGGGCGCTCCATGCCCAAGTGCCAGTGCCAGGCCAGCTGGCGCCTAGCGCCCAAATGCCCGGACTCCCAAGGCTATTGCGCACATGCCGTTAGAGCTCACGCCCTAGAATCCAGTACTATCTCCCAAGACATTTGGATTTTGTCGACTTAAAAGGTGAAAATATTAATATTTGAAATTGAAATTTATGACCTATGAAATTATATCCTAAAGTAAAATTGTAGGAGAATGTAGATTAGGTAATACCCGAGCTAAGAAATTTAAATTGTAACCTTAAAAAGACATGATAATTGGTAATGTGGGAACTAAGAATGGATTAATAATTGGCAAATGATATTGTTGGAATAAACATTGAATATCTAAGTTGGAACAGTTGTACTAAATGGACTTTCCTTCTGTAACCAAAATTAGGTCGTTTCGAGTGCCTTAACGTTGAGAACGATCGAAGGATTTCATTTCGCGACTTAAATAAGAACCTTTAACGTAAAAGACTCCGGGTAAGTAAATTCTCTCATTCACATTAATTTATATATGTTGTTGTTATAATTAAATTACTCTTAGGTGAATTGAATGTGTATTAAATCTGAGTTCTATGTAAGTGAATTCTCACATTCCATTAATGCATATATGCTTCTAAATTCCTTTGTGGTGAAGTGGATGTGTTGTCTATGAGTTCTACGTAAGTGAATTCTCACATTCCACTAATGCATATATGCTTCTAAATTTCTTTGTGGTGAAGTGGATGTGTTGTCTATGAGTTCTACGTAAGTAAATTTTCACATTTCATTAATACATATGAATGAATGTATCTCAATTTTTTTAGGTGAATTAATATGTTGGATATGAGATTTCTATGCAAGTAAATCCCCATACCCGTCTATCTCTTTTGCTGTGTGTTATGCAGTGATAGAATAGGATTATGTTATGAAATATGTTGATTGCGTGAAAAGTTTTTACGTGTTTAATATCTTGTACCATTATTATGTCGAATGGCATATTAATTACAGTTATATGCATTTCATATCATGGGCATGAAGTTAGTGTTCTACATCATTCCTGGCATGAGCCATTCATACATTTAGAAAGTGAATGGTTTAGGAAATGAAACTTTGAAAAGGAATGTATTTTATAAATTGTAACATGTTTAGGAAAATRTTAAAGTTTTTGGAAATGAGTGTAAACCTAGCCATGAAAAATGTGAGTGGGAAATAGGGCATGGGGGACCGGCGCACCCGAACCGCCCCTCTGGGAGGGAGGTAATGATTTACCTCTGGGAGGTGAAGAGATAAAAGGAAAAGTAAAGGAATGTTAACCGCTTTACGGTTCTATCGGTAGAAATGCAGTCGGGTTCCAAAGAACAAATGGGCCACTGCAGCTTAATAGCTAGGTGTTACACTCAGTGAGCTCACGAATGTAAGGAAATGAAAGGTTTTTGAAAAGTTCTTGCATTTTGAAAGGAAAGATTTTATGGAAAGGTTATACAAGAAAATGATTTGAAAGTTTTCATTGAGAAAGTGAGGTTTTATAATCCATGACATATAGGGCATGTTCATATATTCATGCATGAGATTTGCTTACTGAACTTAGTAGCTCATTCCATTTTTCTCATTTTGCATTTCAAGTGATGTTTAGCCAGATGGTGCTAGGAGCTCGCTTGTGGGCAAACCAAAATACCCTGAAGTTATTTTAAATGAATGTTATGGATTAAGATGGTTGTTGATTAGAATAGTTTTTACTTATTATTAAGTATTTCTTATTTGGTTTAAATTCTTTTGGGTTTTTCAAATTTCTGTTTGAATAATTGTTAGGTTGGTAAGAGATTTGTTGGAGCACATTTGTTTTTTTGTTGGATGTTTAATTGGGTTGGAGTGTTTGTTGTGAATCAGTGTTTGAGAATATTGAGAACTATTTTGAATGTATACAGGGGTAGTTATTGAAATTATAGAGGAAACTACGTCAAATTTTTTTTTTATAAAATCTTTGACAAGGGTTAAGACTTCTTTTATTTCCAATAGTAGTTAATTTTTCTATGAGTAAGGTTATGTAATATTCTCAACTTATAACAGTTCTTAATCTGGGAGTGTTACAGATGGATTTGTTGATAAATATAAGACCAAGCTAGTAGCCAAAGGCTACATGCAAGAAGATGGTCTTCATTTCGTCGATACATACTCATCTATGACTAGGATCACATCCATCAGAGCCTTGATAGCAATTGTAGCATTATATAATCTTGAGATTCATCAAATGGATGTTAAAAAAATATTCTTAAATGGTGAGCTAGAAGAAGCAATATATATATGGAATAATCTAAAAGGTTTATTTTTCCGGAACAAGAGAAAAAAATGTGTGAACTCTTTAAGTCCTTGTATGGATTAAAATAAGCATCAAAGCAATGGCACCATAAGTTCAACAAAACGATGTTGTCAAATGGATTTAAGATAAATGAGTGTGAAAATGTGTTTATATTGAAACCACACCTAATAACTACATAATTGTTTGTCTATATGTTGATAATATGCTTATCATGGGTAGTTGTCAAAACATTGTTACAAAAACAAAGAAATGTTGATGGAACATTTTGACATGAAAGACATGGGCATTGCAGATGTCATATTAGGAATTAAAATTTCTAAAACATCTTATGGATCTGTTTATCACAATCTCATTATGTTGAGAATGTACTTAAGAAGTTTTGACATGAAAGGTATGGGTATTGCAAATGTCATATTAGGAATTAAAATTCTAAAACATCTTATGTATATGTTTATCTCAGTCTCATTATGTTGAATGTACTTAAGAAGTTCAATTTATATAACGAAAGTTAGCTAAAGACACCAATTGACTTAGGTTTACACTTAGTCAAGAATAGAGATGAACATATACTTTAGTTAAAATACTCACATATTATAAGCAGTTTAATGTATATAATGAAATGTACTGATCCAAATATATCATATGTTGCGAATAAGCTGAGTCAATTCACATGTAATCCAAGCAATGACCATAGGAAGGCATTGAACAGAGTATTTATATATCTAAAGTATACTTTAAACTTTGGATTACATTATGCAAGATATCAAGTTGTATTAGAAGGATACAATGATGCTAATTGGATATTATATATAAAAAGATTCCAAAGCAGCAAATGGTTATGTGTTTACCTTTGGTAGTACATCTGTGYATTGGAAATCCTCAAAATAGACTTGTATAACTCGATCTACGATAGAATATGAGTTTGTAGCTTTAGATAAGATGGAGAAAAAGCAAAATGACTTCGTAATTTTGTAGAGGATATCCCGCGTTGGCCTAAACTAGTGCCTACAAATGCATACATTGCAATAGTCAGTCGGTTGTTGGAAGAGCACAAAGTAGTATGTAGAATGGTAAGTCTCGACATATACGAGACACAATACTATTAAACAATTGATCTTTAATAGAATAATCTCCATTGATGACATCAAAAGAAAATCTTGTGGATTCGCTTACAAAAGGCTTTTCAAGAGATCAAATGTCTTATTTGTTGAAGGGAATGAGCGTAAAGTTTATTATGTAAAATTCTTTATAATGGTAACCCAACTATGTTGACTGGAGATCCCAAGACTTGGTTCAATGGGACAACTAAGTTATGAAGATTCAAATAAGCATTTAAGAGTTATCTACCCATTCCTGTTAAAAGAGAAAGTGTTTTATGCAAAGTAAGGTTAAGTTATACTTTTAATGATTCCTATAGCTTGGTAAACCAAGCGGGTATAGTAGAATGCTCTTAATGGGAGATCACCTATGTAAGTGTGAAGTCGGGCCACTTCTGTCAGTTTTTAGGCTTGAATTCTCCGAAGCACTTATGAAATCCAAGAGTTGTTCAAGATCAAAATGGGCACAATCATGAGAATCGAAAGTCTTAGGAAGGATATTATGTGCTCAAAATTGTCTTGATTTAAACTAATGGCTTAATAGTTCAAGACATCATATTCACTGATAAGCYAAGTAAATCCGATTGTATTCCACTGAGGAAGGTTCAAAGCTAGAAGCTACATTTCCTAATGCAATATCTTTTTGTATGTCCTTCTTTTAGTGTCTGCATCAGCATTACAGTTCATCTAGTAATTTTCACTCATGTGAGGGATTGTTGGAAAATTTCACTTTTTCAGCTAAGTTTTACTCTCTAGCTAAATGAAAATTAGCTATTCCAAAGGTTTACACCTTACAACTTTTGTAGTTATGTTGGTTGGAATATGAATGTGCATATCGAACAAGGGGGCTTGTCTATTCAATTCACAACCAAGAAACACAATCCAACAGCTGAATCTATTCGTTAGAAGACTTTTGAAATACTATAAATTGACCTCCTACAGATTGGAAAACTCATTCATTCAACATTCTATCATCTCTTCTTCCTCCTAGCTTTGATAGGCATCTCTTATACATTCTTCCTTCTGAGAGTTTGTTCTTTACATCTTAAGATAGTATAAAATACATTCTGGTTTGCTGTTTCTCGTGATTTGAAGTGTTTCTATTGCGAGAAGGGATAGTTGTATATTGGGAGGACATTGCCATTCAACCATAAGCACCATGTGGGGCAACTTCATTTTAAGGATAGAAAGTTAATCTTTCACATCGATCCATCTTTTGTCTTCATTATTTAGAAAAACTGCACTTTAAGTCATTATTTATTTATCATTTCTGAACTTATTTTTTAACAAGATATATTTGCATATTATAGTTGCGTACTATATTCCAAGTCATCAATCTCTCTATAGATTTATGTATAAGACCCTTATAATCTATTGATATATAATGAATTTATATTTGACGTTTGAACATGGTCCTATAAATGTAGGGAATTTATGTGGAACCATGTTAGATTGTGTCTCATGTGTTTACTTATTGATTTAATTATTGATGGTTAATTGCACAAGATAATCAAATAAGTATATGAATCAAAGGAGTAATCAACGTTTACAAGTGGTATCAGAGTAGGTTGTCTAGTCATCAAAATTAGATCCAAATTTTTTCATCTATTAGATTACTTCCAAGTATACCTTTCATATTGCTTAATTGTTGATTGTATTCACAACTACATTCATTATGTTCAAACTCATACTCTTTTTTCTTTTTATTTATTTATTATTTTTTTTTTTTGCTACGGAAGAATTTGATCATTTTTATGGAGGGGATTCCACCCATAGACCTCCTCTAATAGATTGTACTAATTATCCTATGTGAAAAGCTAGGATAAGAGCCTTCTTAATAGCTATAGATGAACATGTCTAGTGTTCGTAATAACTGGATATTGTCCTCCACTTGTGATCAAAGATGATAACTCTACACCAAAATCTTTGAGTGAGTGAACAAATGAGGAGTTTGATAAGGCTTGAAATGCCTAAGAGGGGGTGAATTAGTTATTTACAAATATTTCTACCCTTAATCAATTTTGCTAAACAATCCAATCTCAAATCAACTAATGTAATAACTGAGTAATATAAGAAATAGAATAACAAAAATTACTCAAATCTAAGCAAAAGCAATAATCAATGTAATACAATGGGATGAATGTCCAAATAAGCTATAGCATATGAGATCAATATTCAAATAGCTTAAGTGATACTCCAAGAACAACAATCAATACCTATCTCAATGGAAAGATAAACAATTAAATGCAAAGAGATAAGTAAAGATAAGACACAAGGATTTATGGTGGTTCGACTCTCGAAAGTCTACCTCCACTACCTAGGATCTCCCTTAGGATTTCAAACTCCCACTAACTTATGTAATTACATGAAGTTTATAAAATCTAGATTGGTATCACACAACCAACCTTCTTCAAATACAAGAGAGGTGCACCCTTCCTATGAATTTACACAAGTAATATTTCAATAACCACAAATATGAATAACTAGCAAGAACCCACCTTATGTAGGATGAGTTTTACAATAGAGCTCAATCTAAATCCCTTGAATGATGGATATCCAATTTCAAGCTCTGATCACACTTTGAGAGAGTTTTAGTAAAGAAGATAAAGCTGAGATATTATATCTTGTAAAGATGTAAAGCTTTAGCTTAATATAGGATGATTTCATGCTCGATAGCTCAAAGATATTATTCTCGTGTTTATAGCATAGATTGTTAGCTTTTTGTAGATCCAAAACCCAGTTATCTAGTGAGAAAATAAGGATTTAGTCAAGTAGTCATTGAACTAGCCGTCAGACACTATTTTTTGAAATCCACAATTGTACGACGCACCTATGCATCCTTGTTACCGTCCATGACATTGTCCTTAGGATTTTGAACCCTTTGGACATTCACCATCTCTAGGTGCACGGCTTGAAGATGCTTGGTTCATATATGCCAAGAGTTGTGCTTGTAGCTCAGAAAGTTGGATATCAAATCCATCTAAACACTAGGTCATGGAGTGATAATGGTTGTCCGTAGTCGCTCTCAACTCATAATGACTCCTATGAAGCATGTTCAGAGAAGTCACGATGTGCCTCAAAGCATTATTGACATTTACATATTTGCTTCTCATATCATTTCCATGACTGGTATCAACCTCTTAGCCTTCTTCCTAATGCTCTTCTTCTTCTTGCACTTCTTGTTCATCTTCAGTTGTATCTTCTTCTTCAATTTGAGCTCCCAAAATTCCCATTTTCCTAAGGTTCTATCTTTTAATGGCGTCAAGGGAAGGCAGAGATGGTAAAGTATCAAGAGTCATGTCAAAATGACGAAAGATAAGAGAAAACACAAGCTCGTATGGTAAATTCCTATAGCTCTATCCTTAGCTTGTTTTGTTTCCAATCATATGACGTCTCCCATGTTGATTTGCCTATCAATAGCAAGGTTATGAGATAGGAAGATGCCACTATAGCTCAATTGAGTTCTATGGCCTATGGAAGTGAGTATGCAATTCTTGATCAAGGAATAAAGAACTCTATGTTGAACAGGAAATTGGCTAGACAAAGCATCATAGRAATTTCTAATGGCTCTACCTTCAAGAAATATCTCAAACAAATGCCTCTAATCAAAGTCATATTCAGGCCAAGCATTGAATTGGATCTAAATGTAACTCCTCTATTTGGCACATTAAGATGGAATTTATCACATTAGGTGTAATCTCAATTTCTCTACTATTTATCCTAGTGTTCAATCTCCCATAGGTTACATGAGATTGAGCATTGGCATAGAATTGAAAAATTTATGTGGATAAATAGGACAATGCTATGTAAGAAGGTTTTCCGAATGTTAATTCCTAAAACATTCTATCACTACATCAAACAAAAATCTACAGCGATGTATATTTCCCTACCTTTTTGACAAACRTTGTCATAGGTCTTTTTTGATGATCTATGCCGATGCTTCGAACAAAGTCRTTATATACATATGTAAGATGACGTTTGTAAATGATGTTTATCTAAGCATTGGTATAACACTATCTACAAAAACATATGTGGCAATGTGTGCTGAAACAACATTATATGTGGATTTGAGATGGCATTTCCTAACAACATTTGTAAGATGTGTTGGCATAAAAATAATTTCTCCCAACATTTCATATACGTCAACTAGAGTGTTAGAATAGAATATCATCTTTGGCGACATATGCTGACGACGTTTCCCTTTTAGTTACCTAAACACTAGATAAGACGACTTTTGGACAATACTTGTAAAAGGTTGTTATATGTGAAATTGAGGTGACATTTTAGAACAATATTTGYATTATGTGTTGTCAATAGAACATCCTATACCAACGTTTCATATATATTAACATTAAAGATCGTAAGAAATCATGATGTTAGGCGACTTTTGCAACGATATTTCCTTTTAATTATCTAAACACTAAATAAGACGACATGTGGACAACATATAGAAAACTTCGTTCTACATTATTGAGGCAATATTTTAGAACAATATTTGCACAATGTGTTGGCAAAAAACACATGTTATGCCTTCTTACGTGGGCATCAAAAGTCATAATTAATTACGATATTGAGTGACATATTCTGACGACATCTCTAAAACGTTCGAGTTTGAATTGAGGTAACATTTTAGAATGAAGTTTGCACTATATGTTGTTGAACCACATGTTATGCCTAAGTTTAATATACGTGGGCATTAAAGGTCATAAGAAATCACGATTTGTGATGACATATGATGACGATATTGCTCCTTTATTCACCTAAACATTAAATATAGCGATATTTATAAAACGTCATTATATGTGGAATTGAGGCGATATATGTTATGCCACATTTAATATATGTTGACATTAAAGGTCGTAAAAATCACAATTTGTGGTGATATATGTTGATGATATTGCTCATTTATTCACCTAAATACTAGATATGACGATATTTGAATGACATTTATAAAAAGTTATTATGTGGAATTGAGGCGATATATATGAATTTGCACTATGTGTTGCCATAACCACATATTATGTCCATGTTTAATATATATTGGCATTAAAGGTCATTAGAACGCACGATATTGGACAACGTTTTTCAATGATATTTCATCATACGTTGGCATATATATTGTTTTCTAATTCTTTAATTTATTTTGGTTCACAATATTAGCATTATTTCTATACCATAGTCAATGATGCCGGCTGGGTATGCCGCTATGGATTATTATGATTTCTCATTTATTTAATTTTTATAGACCAAACATGCTCATCCCTCACCTGTTGAGCCCATCCATGCATTTGTTTAACAAATTAAATTATAGGCCTTTGATTTGCATCTTTTGTAGCCACACATGATCAGTCCAATTTTCTGGACCAACTAAATTTGATTTCTAAAACCCAATGCAATCCAATGCCCTAATAATTTTTAATTGGTACAAGTTACTGTGACATAGATAACTACTGTAGTCGATTATGGATGTCTTATATGGCTTGARCATATATTTTTCCTTAGCTGTTAAAGATCTTCTTTTCTCACAACACAAAACTTACATAATTAAAATAATTTCTAACAAAGACTTATATAAGAAACCATTAATGAAACATATATCATTCACAAAAAATCAATAAAATAAACATCATTCATAAAACAAAATATTGTTCAATAAAGACATTGAAATTAACTCCGCTAAAATATTATTCAACAAAGACATCATCRAAAAAGATGAACTTAATCTTCAACTTCTTCCTCTTCTTTTCCATTCAAATCCGAGGTTCGCTATACATAATTAAGGGCTTTTATCTAGGCTAGCATGCATTGCCTGATCATCTTTTTGAAATATTCGTTCACTTCCTTTTTGCACTTGTCGAAAGTTGTCTTAGAAATCTTTTGTCTGCTCTCCATCTTCTCAACCTTTCTTTCGATCTTCAACAAACCTTCCTCAATTGCTTCAAGCTTAACTATTGTCATACTCAACACCATGCTCAACCCCATCATCATCAAGACTGTAAGAATTTTCTTGTGACTTCTTTCTCTTTGATCTTATTACTTGAATATTTCTGGTCCCAAAGAACTCTTTCGTAGRACAAAAGTCTCATCACCTAGATTACCCCAAAGTGCTCAAAAATTGTGTCAATAAGCAACCACATGATAGCATCCTCTTGCTAGATAGAACAAGCTCAACAACAAAAATAATTTTTTACAGTTCAAAACTTTGTAAGTAAGAACCCGATCACTCACTGCGTCTTCTTTCCGCAATCGACATTGAACAAATTGAGCATGAATGAGAGCTACAAATCTCGCACTGAGATCCATGTTGTTAAAATTAACTTTTGTTAGATGCTTGTAAAGAAATTTGTATACTTCTACCTTAGTAAGGCTCACTCTATTACTATCATATTCACCAACTTCATCAATATAAAGTCCCTGTCAACTAAGCCAAAAGTTTCATCAACGGTCTTTGCATTCAACCTAATTTTTATCCCTTTCATCCAAGAGTTTATCACTAGATTCTATTCTCATCGAGCTCGTTTCAYATATTTGCATAAAAAAATTTAACTTCCCTTTCATWACATAWATTGTATGAAAATAATTTATCCTACTGTTGAAATTTATGTAATTTGTTTCAGTAATGGAAATTGTCATTGATCAAAATAATTGATTCCAAGAGTTAATCGAACTATCTTGGTCGTGACGTATTGGGCTTTTCAACACAATGAAGCCTGAGTTCCAGTCAGCTTGCCGTTTAATCTACACATTGGATCCGTAGCTACCTCTTTTTTGTATATGGAGTTCCTGAGTTAGCTTAAGTAAGACCTCACAAAGTGTAAAATCAACTAAGATAACCAGAAAAAATAAACACTGGTTTGCTAGGATATTTAGCTAGATGAGCTTCTCCAATTAACTATGATATTTAACCAAATGAGCTTCTCAAATCAGGAAACAAACAAGTCAAGCAAACACACAAATATAGGCTACAAGAATACTAAATAGTAGAAAAATGCAACTAAAATAATTAAAGCTAGTCAAGTGATTATGCTGAGTGAACAGCAAAAAGATGCAACTAAGATAGCTAAAACTAGCTGAATGATTATACTAGATGGAGAATGATGCTAACCGATGTCAGGCCGATTACAATTACACTAAAGTAACTAAGCTAGGATATATGCTAAGCAAAATACTAATAAAGCTGTAAATTATGCCACTAAAGCTGTAAATATTACCAAAACAAGAAGTAACTAATACCTAGTAAAGCTAGTAAAATAAAGCTAGTAAAAGGAAGCAAACAAGACTTCAAATTTGTAACTATTACATAAAAAACATGTGTCGAACTTACATAATAAAGCAAAGAAAATCGATTAACACTAGAGAGTTGATCATAAAGCCAGCTAAGTAATGAAACATAGATAAAAGCTAGTAAAAATGAAGATAAATTTGTTTGATTGTTGAGTTGATTGGGATTTTCTCTGTTTTTGTCTCTTCTTATTTATAGTCCATACGTTTTTGTCTATTAGTGACTGAGAAACATGACTGCTSTTATGCCATATCTCATCTTTCTGCGTTATTTCCTCAGCCTACGTTCCTCTTGATCAGATACTTGGTTGGTCATGCCCCTTGATTTTCTATCAACTTGTTTTGATCCTATCTTGTTAAAGAGCCGATCGGCTGATTTCACGTTTTGCTGTCAATTCGACTGACTTTTTCTCTTTATTCATTGATCGATCTATTACGGTTCCTTTCTGTCTTCCATTAGTTATTGAGCTTTTTAGTCACATTGGCTCTTCTCATCGAAGGGTTCTCATTTACGCTGGTTTCGTTGGATTAGTCATTATCCTCAACCTCAATTGTTGACTTCGACTATTTTCATGCATCAACAAATTATTTTTAACTTTCAGTACAATTTTGTGTTTTCAAAAATACGATTTGGAGGAGATAAAAGAAAACACATTCTCACTGTTTTAGAAAATTCAAAATAAAGATTAGCCCAAACATAGCAAGAGGGCAGAGCATTTGGTCTTATAAGTATATCTCTGATAAGCGATATCTCAATTTCAGATTGTAGGAGGGAGGTGT
This sequence comes from Rhazya stricta, assembly GCA_001752375.1. Lineage (NCBI taxonomy): Eukaryota > Viridiplantae > Streptophyta > Magnoliopsida > Gentianales > Apocynaceae > Rhazya > Rhazya stricta. The sequence continues at coordinate 3,146,803 of MEJB01000094.1, forward strand.
TCGAATATGGACAGAAGAATCCTTAGTGCTATTTTCTTTGGAGAGATTGAACCTCGTCCTTTTTCTTTATTTTTCATATTTTTATTTTATTCTTTTTTTTTCCTGCTTAGGATGAATGGGGATATTATTGATTAACTGATTATTTTGTCTGCTTAAGAGGACACTAGATTGTTTTTTTCTTTTT
>MEJB01000094.1:3147011-3189002 GCA_001752375.1 Rhazya stricta
CAGAATTATAGGATAAAGAAAAGAAATGAACAAAAAACATAGACATAAGCTAAAATATATGTATAAAGAGCATAAGTTCAGAGGTGCCTATTATATTTGATTTTGGAGTTGAAAATGGCAGCATAAATAGTAGTGCAACTAATGATTATCTATAAAGCTCTTATTATTCTTGATATGATTAATGAGTGAGGAAAATGGAGTATATGATTGGCTATTGAAACACTGAGTTGAGACTAAGGACGTACCCGATTACAATTAACACTCAGAAGTTTAACTAAAGCTAGGATACCGTGATTACTAGAGCCAAAATTGAGCTCAAATTCAGAATAAGACTTAGGGTAAAAATTATGCCTACTTGAAGCTGTAATATAATTCTAAAGACAATATACAAGAAGTAACTAATAGCCTAAAAAGGAAATTGTCAACACCTAGTAATGAATAATATTAATCTACAGTAACACATAAGGATAAGGCACACACAAAATGACTTTTGCAAAATATTTATGTAAGAACTGATTACACACCCATGAGCTACCCTAATTGTCGACCATTAAGGCCAAACTATTGTAGAAGAAAAGGGAAGGTCCCCTTTTGAAAACCTAAAGGTTTAATTAGGATCCCAATGAAAGGCTGCACATTTTCCCTGGACTTTCCAAATTTTTCAATTCGTTTTAGAGTAATCCAAGAATTAATGGATCTTTAAAAGTTTAGCACATTAGCCAACTTTGTGGACGAGGGTTTTACCTTTTACTTCAACAACTAAACATATGAACGAACTTGAATCCTTTAGTTCCACATAATAGAATGCAATAGAACAAATCGATCACACTTAGAGAAAGCTTATGAATTCATAAGCCAAGACTAAGTTTAATAAGGAATACATATATGATAATAATAAAAACTTAGATAAATTTATGAAAATAAAACTTTTGAATTATCTAGATTGTTTTGATGTAGAATATTGAGATTTTCCCTCTCACTGTTATCTTGTCTCTTCTATTTACTCAGTCCATATACGTTTTTGTCTATATATGTATGAAATTCTTGTAGAAGGTCTAGTAGACTCGCGATACTTATTATGTCCTGAATTAACTCAATCTTATTTCCTTGCGCTTTTAATTCGCTCAGGACATAATATACACAGGTCCTCTTTGATCAGATACTTAGTGGTCCATACCAAGGTTCAGTTTCAGTATATTAGGCCCCAATATTGACATTATCATCATCTAACCACATGTAATATTATGATCCTATCAATTGGATGTAATAAAGATAGTGGCTCGATTTCTGCGCAGTGGTATTAATCATCGAAATTTTTGCTGATTCAATATATTTTCCAATAGTACTTCCGAGCCGTATACTCACTTAGTTAGTGTGCCTTGTTACAATATCATATTTACGGATTGCCGCAATTTATACTTTCCAAATAGAATCTTAATTTGAGGTCACTTCTTTCCTATCCAACTATGTAGCCTCTATCTCTGCGAAGTTGGTTTTTCCGCCACTTTTAACTGCTCGATGGTTTTCTCCGTGTGTATTTTGGTCCATGCCCCATTATCTCTACTCCATGCTCTTTACCCCATAACGAAAGATCGAATTTTAGTTGACTTCAGTATATGACATGAGGGTGTTTCAATGCATCAACAAAATTTATTTTCTTTAACTTTCGCGTACAGATACCTTTTGTGTTTTTCTAAGACATACGGAATTGGTTAGGAGATAAAAGATTAAAAACACAAATTCTATACACTGTTTTTATGAAATTTACAAGACAATAAGAGATTAAGCCCATAACATAGCAAAGGGCAGAGCATGATATGGGTCGCTATGTAATAAGAGTATGAAGACTTCTACAGATTGTAATCCAGCGATATCTCAATTTCAGATGGGGGGTAAAGAAGGGAGTGGTTCGAATATGACAGAATACTTTCTTTTGGAAGTTGCTATTTTTTCTTTTGTAGAGGATTTGAACCCTCTTCTCTTCTAGTGTATTCCATATATCTTTATTTTTTCCAAATCGTTGTTCAATTAATATTAGTAATCTAGTATTTTTTTGTACTTGCTTATATGATGAATAGGGGACTAATCAATAGTGTTGATTAATAACTTGAAATTGGTAGCTTGATCTAGCTTAAGACAGGAACACCTACATAGCGACTAGTTGTCATTATATTACTTTTGTTTTTTTATTTGGGAAAGCCAAGATGATAGCGATGATTACAATAAGCGATGCCAATTAATAGTCGTAGCTTCTTTACATATATATGATACACAAATAAAGACTTTTGTGTGCGAGTACGTCAGTAAGTTGACAAGGGATATACAATAGAGAAAGAGAAAGCGGAATAGAAGGAAGAAGAGATGATTGTATACACAATAACATCTGAGACAGATAATACACAAAATATTATTTGTTGGGTGCGCATACCTCGCAACCTCGAAAATTACTGTGGTGCGTGCTCAAATTGTCCACTCTTGTACCTGATAATGTGATTAAACTTTTTCTGCATCCCTCAATGAGTATATCAAGACGATATAAACACAATAAAGAATGGTAAAATGACATGAAAATTTTCAACATTTATTATATGTTCGGCAACGTTAGGCAGAGGTTTAAATGGGTGGAGTTGATCATTACCATGTCCCTGAATAGATATCTGTGTTAGAGTATAGTCAAATATGCAAGTTGGTATGCAGAATGTCTCCGCTACAGCATTGGTCCATAACATGAAACGACATTAGACGATCTTTAGGTTAACAAGTGACAAGCCAAATGAATATTACAAAAGGATAAATCGTATAGAAGTGGCCATAAGAGTGATCCCGTGATTGTGTAGTATTCTCTCACTTTCAATGACTCTAATACTAGCTCTTATCTAGTCTGGTGATTTTGAGTCCGAAGTTAGATTGGGTTCTAATTTATGAGCAGAGAATGCAATCAAATATGCCTCTTAGTGGTATTAGGCTGGCCAGTCCCTAACATAAACTATAAGTCTTTACATTATCAATTTTATTCGTGTTGTATGGGAAACTAATTTTGCGGCAACAATGGATAAATTTTTCTGGAAAATTATTGAAGAATTTGCCAGAATTTACTACAATTAAAATTAGACATTAATTCCAACTCTTTTGTTGTCACTATACACGCATATTAAGGTGTATTTAGCATATGTATCCAGAATAATCGATTCTCATGAAATTTGGGTTTAGTGAAGAGCGAGAATAATAATATATAAATAACTATTCACATAGACATCACTAATGTCAGAAAATAATAGTCACGTAGGACTGAACCTTCTTCTGATGATACGTAACCCCCATATTTAACGTTAGGTGATCAGGTTTTTTTGAATAATCGATTTGCCAAATAGCCATGGGTGAGTTCAACAAGAAACTCATTCAAGCAGTACTGGAGCGAAAGAATTGACCTTTGAATATACTAACATCGATCTCACAAATACCGTAGATCCCTCATGGACGTTAAGAAGGAGGGCGGCGAAGATCAACGTTGAGCGGAATGGAGGCAAAAAGAGAGTAAGGGGAGAGACAAGAGAACGGGAAATACCAAGAATTCTAAAATTAGACTAAATAATAAAATATTAACAAAATTAAAATTAGTATTATATAATTATAAATAACAAAATAAAAAAGCATTATAATTTATAAATTACTGATAATAGTAACATCGACCATATATGCGATAGCAAGGTTATTAAAATTTCACAATTATAATAATTTAATAATTAATATAATCTAATCAACCTAATAAATTAACATGTTTATTAGACGTAAAACACCAAATTGTCAAAGGTAAAATAATTTTCAGAAACTTTTTCAATAATGGTCCTGTCATATCCTAATAGATTTTATCTTTCTTATCCTTAAATTTTTTATTATTTAATTTTTATTTATATTATTTGTGTATATATGTCCTTTCTTCTTAATTTTTCAAAAAACAATTTGYAGTTTATATGCTGTGCGTTCTTTCTAAGTTATGTAATTGAGTTTTTTTATAAATAATTTTTTTCCTATAATTTAATTTATGTTTCTTTATGCAAAGAAAAAAAAAGAAACTAATTATAGCCAGGCGGGGGGTGCKGCTGGCGCCTTGTTGAGGGAGGGCTTTTTCWGTGGGATTTTTTATTCAAATTTTGTTAGTGCAGTTCTTTCTAAAAAATTGTTGTGAGGGCTTAAATTTATTCTTTCTTTACAAACTTATCAAAAAAGTTGCAATAACTTTTTATTAAATTCTCAAGGCAACTCTGCCCCCTGATTATTGAAAGAATCTTTTAACATGTAAAAAGCATAACTTAAATTATAGAAAGAATGGAAAAAAAGAAATTCAATTATATAACTTAAAAAAGAAAATATAGCACATAAATGAAAAAATCAAATATTTTAGAAAAATAAAACTTAAAAAATAATACTACCTAAATTAAAAAATAAATAAGAAGAAAGAACATTAGTATACAAACAACTAATATTAATACTATTAAAGTTTAAGGAATAAAGAATAAGTTTTTAAAAGTAAGGAAGAAAGAGCACGACTGCATGACATGCGGCACGCAATGGCCAGTGCACTGCACCATGTATCGACGCAATTGAATTCTCTGTACTGTTCCACGTGTCAGTACTAGCATGGCTACCATTATGTCTAGAATGCGTATCGAACATTAACTACATGTACTAACCTTTTCTCCTCCCTCTCGGTTAACAAATTGAACTCTTTATTTGTCAAGAAATTAACGTCCCAAATATGCTAGTCTAACTTAGTTGAGAAGGCCAACTAACGAGGTACTTCTTCCCACTTACCCAAACTACCCTAATCAAACTCTTTGAACTCTTCATAGATTGTCTATAAATATGGTATGGGAAACATTGTTCATTCAAGCTGATCAAATCGCACACAAAAATTCCAATTAAGTTCAACCRAGCTTAATACAGCTCTTGCAAATCATGGCTACACCTTCGAACATTTGCATTCTTCTATCTTTGATTGTAATRCTCCCATTTGCAAGCACAAGCCATGCAGCTCGTCACCTCTTGCAAACTACTCCTCCCAGTATTCYGACCATACCTTCATTGCCTCAGCCTACATTGCCTACTATGCCGAACATGCCGACTGCTAAATTGCCACCAATACCCAGCAGTCCTTTGCCGACTCTGCCGAAGCCCACATTGCCACCATTGTCGAGCAACCCCTTGCCAACTCTGCCTAAGCCCACATTGCCACCACTGCCTAGCATTCAGGTTCCACCTTTGCCCACCTTGCCTACTGTTCCTAAGGTGGCAATGCCTCCAATTCCAGCCATTCCATCTGCAATCCCTTCACTTCCCTTCCTCTCACCTCCGCCATCCAATTAGACCTCTGATTTGTCGTTTCTTCGAATTCTTCGATTATGGCTTAAATTTCATATAATTGTTTCTGGGTTCTAGTTAAACAGATTGTGGGTTTTGTATGAATTTTGTTGTAATGGCCGGCTTGTAAACACTGCATTGTAAAATCGTATTATTTGGAATGAAATATTTCAAGTCATTGGTATTATTATTGATTTGTACTCCAATTTCCAGAAGTTCTTGGCCGAAATTGAGAACTAATTCTTTCATTTCTCATCTTCGACACCCCTCACCCCAACCAGCACCCAACTAAGTTGAATTAGGCTCTTGCCATCGTAAGTGTTGAGAGTCACCGACTCCCTCTCCTTTCAGAAGGTTCCTGAAATCACCTTGAATAAGCAACAAGAGCTCTACAAAGTTCAGGAAGTATAAGAAAATATAAGAATGGAGAAGGCTCTAGAAGTTGCAAGATTGAAAAGCTTCCTATGGAAGCCAAAGGAATATGTTAATCGACATGCCTAAGTCGGTTAAGAGCAATTATAAATGGGCTGTAGGACTTCAATTGTAAAGCAAGAGAAAACGTTTGCAAGTTATGGAGTGTAGTGAGGTGTTGATGCTAGTGCTTAGTTTATACTAGTGTGAATTTTTGCATGAGGTGAGTGTGTGTTACTAAATTTAAATATTCAAATGAGTGTGTAAGGTAAGAGAAAATGTTAGCAAATACGGTTTAAATTTCAATGTCCAACTGGGACGAGATTCACTTTGAGTATATTATTTTTTTCGTTTCAAATTAATAGTTATATTAAACAAAATTATATAAACAATATATTATTTTTTTGTTTCAAATTAATAGTTATATTAAACAAAATTATACAAATTAATAAAATATTAATTTTTATAAAGTTTTAAGTAAAATGATATTTTTAATCTTTTTTAATTTTTTTATTGATGTTTAATGTCTTAATCAATTATGTATTCGCCACATTGAAATAATATTTTATAGTTAAATAAAATTAATCAATTAAGAATAAAATAAAAATAATATTTATTTATTTTTAAGTCTTAAAAAAAATAAAAAGTAATTTGAAACTAAAAAAATTGTCCAAAAAAATAACAAGTATTATATTATACTATAAATTAGTATTTTAAAAACAAGACAAAATTTTCTAAAGGCGAAAATCACACATTTTCTTTTGTGATTATGGATATCTCTTTAAGTTTTGTCATATCAATCCATCAATTTTATAATTTTTAAATTGTTCTTCTTCTCCTATTAACCCATCTCATTTTCTATCCCGTAGATGCTACTGACTTTAATTCCATAAATCTATCAAAGAGTCACAGGGATACGAGTTGCAACACAAAAAAATATGGACAATGCTTGGTGACTAAATTTGAATCAAATTTTTTGTGGCTCAAATTGTATAAAACGGTCCAAGTATGCAAATTTTTGTTTTAATATCCAAGAAAATATATTTTATTGTCTTTTTACTTTTCTATTTTTGCTATTTCGTAACGTTGATTGAGCATACTTTCCCAAAATAATTGGGGATAAAGTCATCTCCCAACTTAATAATTTTTTGACACCATCATTTGGATCAAATTGATCCACTATAAATATGGGATCAGAGATAGTTAGGATTTTAAAAATATTTGAAATATCCTCAAATGAACAATAAATAAAGAGTAATATTGCAAAAAATTAATATTTAATTGACGAAAATTACCATTTGAATTCTCAACAATAAATTGATAATGTAAAGAATTAATTTTACATACAGTGTCACTATATAACAAATGAGTTAACATCTCTATTCATATCTTAATCGTACTAAGATATTTTTTTATTCTAGGAAATTCTACATTTATTTTGAAATAAGATAAGAATGTAGACATTCAATTCTTAATATATTGATCGATTTATCTCAATTTGAAAATCCTAAATCAAAGCAAGCAGGAGGTATCGAAATAATTTTTATTTGTGTATGGAATCCTCACACCTCTTTCAAGACCGCACCTGCACAGTAAATATAGAAGACGACTTTGCTCTTTGTTACAATAACTATATGCATGTGCACTGTTGGAGTCTTGTACCTTATTAACACTTTGTGTTAATAAGTCAAAAATCTCATAATGAACGTTATATGGTTCACTTGAAGAAAAAATATCAAGAGGTACATAAGTCTCTCCTATTTCTCGTTATTACTCTTGCTAAAACTATWTTTTAACTTAATCGTCAAAGTATCTGCAAAGAATTACCCTTCAATTTAACTGTATTCGTTATGGAACATGGAGTAAGGAGCAACACAAGGGACCTAGCATAAGCAACAACGATGATCATTGTTGGGATGACTATTACGATTTTGTTATTGCATAATATTAAGGCCCTAGTTTTACCTGGAGTATGGAAAATAGTAATTTATTAACACTGAAAATTTACTCTTTATTTAATGTGTAAGTTTGATTTTATATACTGAACTTGAACTTGTTAACTTAACTTGTAATGTCTAGAAATATTAGTTCAGAATATCGTCACCTAAAATTTATAAAATGGAGTGAGAATTACTTAATGTATTAAGATATTTTAAAATTATTTAATTAAATAAGTCTTAATTTATTTAGTTTTAAGTGTGTATTAATCAGGACTAAGTTCAAGTTTCATTTAAAGTTGTTGAGTAAAAGGTAAACTCGTCACAGTGGCCTAATGTGCTAAACTTTAAAGATCCATAATTCTTGGATTACTCTAAACGAATTTGAAATTTGAAGTCAGGGAAAGTGCTAGCCTATCATGGATCCTAATAACCTTTAGGTTTCAAAGACTTCCTTCTTCTACAATAGTTGCCAGACAAGGGGCTCATGGCTTCTTATATAAATATCAAACATGCCATATGTGTTGGACAATTATCAGTGAATTTCTTTGGTAATCTTTGAATTTCTACAGACCTAATTTATTGAATGCAACCTAACCGGTATGGTACTTATTCTCACATGTCAACATAAATTTCTCCCTATAAATAAGAGCAAGAAATACATAATCTCCAAACAAAAATCAATGGCTCCTTCTTTCAACATTTGTCTTRTTCTTTCTTTCATCTTAGCACTATCAGTCTCAAGCCTCCATGTGACTCAGGCTGCTCGCCAGCTCTCAGAGACTTCTTCAGACATGAAGCCTAAGACGTTTCATTCTTTACATAAGCTTAGATGCCCCAGATTTCTACCAGCAATTGGGAGGTGCAAAACACCACACGCTCCTCCGACGACACCTTTACCGACGTTACCCCTCCCAGACACTAAGGTTTCACCATCCCCTCCCAAGACTAATACTCCACAGGTCGAGGTTCCACTACCATCTCCCGAGGCTAATGCTCTACAGGGTGCCATAATCTAACTAGGCCTTCTGATGCCAATGTTCCAGAAATGATTCCTTTCGTTTTGCTGGATATGTTCTTTTTCCTATTTGCTATGCAATATTGATAGTGATACATGTCTTGAAGCAGATGGCTCCTAAGACTTGTTTCACTATATTGTGTTTCTCTATATATCTATCTATTAATGGAATAAATGAATGTTGTGCCCTTTGTTATGTAATTTATGTAATAACTATAGTTTTGTCTTGTCTCCATATTTTCCATTTAAATTTGTGCAATTAACTTCCTCAATGAGATGATGAATTCTACTACTAACAAATGTGTCACTGTTATATATATAAAAAGAATATCATTCAGTCATGTACAGTTCAAGATCCTTAGTACACTTTTTTATTACACACCTCTACATATTAATTAGAACTCCTAATCAGCATATATATTCATCATGTCTAATTAGTATAGCTATCATACACTCACAAAATTAGGATTCCCATTTGAACTGATTAAGTTCATATTCAGATTGAAGTCTTGAAATCATCAGATAGCCTATTTTGAGACGATGGCCATTTTTCTACTATTCTTTTCCTGATATCTTAGCGAAGGTGAAAATCAGACCTTGAGGGTCTCCTAATCAAGTACAAGTTCACTACACAAAAACGTCATTAGGTCATTCCTTCAGATAATGGTCTTGATCTCTTGCAAATGACGAAAAAAACCAAAACTCATTCAACTACCAACACCAGGGAAAAAATCAAATAAGTAATACTTGATGAAATATTTTCTTTACGATACCAGTGAATTCAAGTATGCATGTCATGAAATACAATCATAAGGAAATTCCTAGAAAATAAAATAACAATGAAACACTTCTGCTGACTGCAAGCAGAACAAAGCAATTCGGTGATCATGTCCGGAGCATTTCCGCAAGAGAAGGTCTAGTTTGATAGAGGTGGTGAGAGAAAGGGAACTGAAGGAATTTTTGGCAATGAAGCGGCTGGCAATGGCAGAAGCGTCATCTTAGGAACAGCTGGCATGGTGGGCAGTGGTGGAACCCGAGTGCTCGGCAGTTGCGGCAATGTGGGCTTTGGCAACGAGGGATTAATCGGCAAGGTGGGCTTTGGCAATGATGGATTAATTGGCAAATAATGTTTAATAAATTTATACATCAATCATTTGTAATTAAGAGAAACTTCCTTTTATTATATCGAATCTTATAGTCATTGAGTTGATTTTATAAGTTCTGTTTGAAATCAATTGGCGAAAACTTCCTTCTCTCTATTATCCTGAAAAATGTATCCATCTCTGTTTTTTAAATTTCTAAGAAAATCTATTTTTTGTAAACTCTGGTTCAATGAACAGCAAAACAGGAGTCAAGCATAGATCAATAATAAATAATTATGATAGCTCATTCAAAAGGTAACTCATAAGTATTGATAATAATGTATGAATTAATTCAAAATTTAAATATTCCGATGAAAATTAAAACTTATGTACTTACACTTGGCAAAGGGGTGATAGCCAATGGTGGCAGTGTAGCTGTAGGCATGTTTGGTATTGTGGAAAATGTAGGTTGAGGTAACGACGGTATTGTAGAAATTGCGGATTGAAAAGTTTGCAAGAGGTGGCGAGCCGCCTGGCAAATATGAATGATTGAATATGAGAGAGTTACAACCAAAGACAGAACAAAGCAAAGATTGGAAGAAGCAGCCAYTGAAGCTTTCGAACACTTCTGTTTTCACCACGAACCTGGTGATTGAGAAAGATTTCTTACTCTTATTTATAGTAAGCAATCTATGCAGAGTCCACTGTGGTTGATTTAGAGTAGTTAGGAATATGGAAGACGGAAGAAATACTATATTTAGTTGTGCTTCTCAACCAATATTTTACACTAATATCAAAATCAGATATATCGGTATGAAATCTATTAAGAAAAATAAAAGAAAAATTAATGTTGATTAACACGCGACTTGGACGGTTCGACTATGATTAGAACGCTGGTGGTGTTTTCMTTTCACTTTTTCCTTCTTTTGAAGTGATATTCAAACAATTCTAAACTACATATAGAAAAAATTAATGCTTCAGGATATAGGAAAAACATTAGGTTTGTGCCTAGCCCTTTTTTTTTTTTTTTTTCCCCTTTCAATTTGTGTTGCATTATTGATTTTTCAAAGTCCTTGTATATCTATAATTTTCGATTTTAGGGTTCCTTAGCTAGAGCCCTAACTGTATCAAACATATTATTTAAGTGATTATTTTATTTTCTCATATATAAATAAGTTAGCTAAATATTGAAAAATTTATAATTGGTTGTGATTATAAAAGATACATTATTTCAAAACTGAACTTGATTAGAGAAACCCTAATTAGGTAATCCGTCATATGGACCTAACCTTGACGATTTTATAGCTTGTGTAAGTTGTAACACCATACACTAAGGGATTTGGAGGATGGAAATAAATTAAAAGGAATTCATATAAACTATAAAGTWTTTTACGAGGATGGAGGTCTATTCTGCCAAAAAAAGCGAACATTGTATTCAAGCACATAAATCAACCTGAACGACAGAGGGTACATTAGGAGGGTCATACCCAACACATGTAAGCCAAACTACTAACAAAACTAGGCATAAGATGTGCAACAGAATTTGCACTCCTAGGTGCATAACTAACATTGATACACCCAGAATCAATCATCAAACCCCTAATTCTATCTAGGGAGTTTCCCACAGGAGATAGATCCTCCTCAGTCCTTGGCAATTTTCGCACAATGCCAAGGCACTCAGTTTCAAGGACAAAGCCTCCAATCCTCATTTCTCGAACCAGATCGAAGCCAAGCTCGAGCGCCATGATCTCCGCCTGTTCGGGGAATATGTGGCCGTCCGCAGAGCCTGCCTTAGTGGCAATAATCACCCCCAAGTGGTCCTTTACAACAAACTCGTTGAGAATATATAGAAAATATTGAAGGAGATGGGATATGTTATGTCGGCCAAAAGCGGAGGGAGGCATGGTTTCAGGGATACAAAGTCTTTTAACTATGCTTTATTAGCAAAGCAAGGAGGTAGTTTATTTAGAAGGCTTTGGTGAGTAGGGTGCTACGAGCTAAATATTTTTATAACTCTGAGTTTCTTAAGGCGAAAAGTGGTCTGGGGCTTCATATATTTGGCAAAGCATTTTGGAGGGTCCATCCTTATTAGCACAAAGGATTGAGGTGACGGGTGGGAAGTAGTGTGCAAATTAATGTGTGGGGGCAGCCTTGGCTCTCCYTCTGGCTTACCCCACTAAAAGTTTCTAATAAGAGATGTAATCTCCTCAGATAGACTAATCGGGAGAATACAGAAAGACATAATATATTTAGGGACAGCCTGTAAAATGGATTTTATTAATACCTTTCACCTTGCTTGTGATAACAACTTTTTCCACTCAATCACTTTCTTCCAAATTCGATCCCTAACATATGCAAAAGACTCCTTCTCCGACCCTCTCCCCCTCCCCCAACCCCCCAACCATACAAGGTAAGCCCAACTATAATCCACCCCCTCCAAATTCAAGGATGGAGATCTAACGGGAGGTTCTGGAAAGGGACAAAGAATTGATATGAGCTACTTATGATTTCAATTACTTTGAGCCACTTATGAATAAAAAAAGGATCATTTCATTGTTTTTGTTATAAGACATATATCTTGCTCATTTTTATCTAGTATTACATTGGACARTGGAAGGACCGAGAATAGGGGAAGAGAGAATAAATCAGGATAGTGACAAGATCTATGAGCATCTCTAATTCTATCCGGATAAAGGGTTTGCCRTTGTCATGACTTCAAAATAATAGATAATATTCTAATAATTTTACCTTTCATGCATAAATTTCATGTTGACATGAAAATAATAAATGTCAATCGTGTCAAATCCATTGTTTAGTTTCAAAAAGTACATGATCAGTAATTAAATATAACTTTTGAGTTTAAAAGTTAAATTTATATTATTTAAAGATAACTCTTAACTCTAAGAGCTATTTTTATGTTCTCTTATTCAAAGAAAATAATGCTACACGGTCAAGAGCAAGGGAGGTTAATATTATGCACTGGAGGTACTGTTTCCTTTCATTAACACTAATTTGACATGAATTAACATTCCATTTATTAATTTTCATATGTTAAATTTGCTCAATATTAATAGTGTAACATTGATGATACTCTTATACRTGTGCCATAAATTGTAAATTTTATATTTCTAATTTTCCTTTGCGATTTTACTCCAATTTATTGACTAGTGGGCTGCTATCTCCTCATTTTCCAATAAAAATAATTTGAGCAAAACAAATCGAAATATACACACATTTTCATTTTATGTGTCTGGCAGTGCTTCAAAAAAATTATTGTAAAATARTCCTTTATATCTTTTTTCCGATATATTATTTAAAAACCAAAATTTCAAGGAACTATAAACTAATCCTTTTAAGGATTGAAGTCTCAAAAACTATACATGTTTGACGTTGATGAGAATACCTATATCATTAACACCACTATTTAAGAATTGTTCGTATAGTTAAAATCATAGAAAATGAAGCTAATAATAGAAATTATTATCTTTTTATATCCATCAAAAATGAAGCTAATAATAGAAATTACTATCTTTTTATATCTATCAAAAACATGAGTGATTTCTTATGTTCTTTTACTATCTTTTTATATCTATCAAAAACATGAGTAATTTCTTATGTTCTTTTTAGCATTTCTTTAAGGATTTTGAATATTTATTTCTCTCTTCATGCATCAATCTTATTTTGCATCCGGTGTCGTAATATTTTATACACGATTTTTCTGTTAGTATTTTTTTTTTTTTTTTTGGTTATGTTCGATTGAAATCCCTTCTTCCCTACTACTTTTTAATAAAATCAATACACAGGTTCATGGCTGAACCTCGTTACTCTATGGTTAAACATAAGAATAACTGTGTAAAAGATGACAAAAGTGAGAAAATAAACAAAAAGGAAAAAGAAAAACACTTTATTACTATCATATTTATCAATGAACTCACAGATCATCTGATATGAGATATCTAGCTTTAAAATGTAGTGGATACAAGCCTCACAACAGATGCAAATGTAGTATAATCACACTGAAATTGACATAATTGAACCACAATCCTCTTCACTCTAATAAACCAGGAACCAATTCTACTGGCAAAGTGGTACCATGACAACAACTGTAAACAAGACTACAACCAGCCAAATAAGTGTAGCACGTCCAATATTTTGCTCTGATGAAAGTTTAAGTAGATGGTGGTGGTGAGACGGAAGGAATTGTAAGAATTGTCGGAAGTGACGGAAATGAAGGAATGGTGGCAATGTGGGCTTTGGCAAAGATGGATTTGTTGGCATTGTTGGCAAAGGAGTAGTAGGTAATGGTGGCAGTGTTGCTGCAGGCATGTTTGGTAGTGTAGGCAATGTAGGATGGGGAACGATGGTAGTGTTGGTATTGCTGGAGATGAGGTTTGGAGAATATGGCGTGCTTCTTTGCTTACACGAGTACTTGAAAAGGAGATCAGTAAAATCAAAGAAAGAACAAAGCAAAAGTTGGCATCAGTAGCCATTGATGATTTAGTTGGGAAGTTTCAACCTTGAAATAGCTACAATTATTAGGACTTCGTTTGTATGATTTTAATGTTTGTTGATTGGACAATGCTTCTGGCTCTTATTTATATAGGGCAAAATGTATATTAAGTACAATGAGAATGATCATATGCAGTTGGACAAGTACGAAAGGGTACAGGGTCAGGTTGCCTTCTCTCAACAATCAGATACATTCCAACCACATCTCTAATATAAACTAAAGACGGAAGAACAAAAGTAACAAGAAACAAGATATCAATTGGTCAACAATAAATGAATCTCGATAAATTACCACCTCCCGTAGGCTAGTATGATAAGGTCTGAAGGAGAGAACGTAACAAGAGCTTGTAAAATACAATGAAGGACTTCCAAAATTCTAAAACTAGTATCTAATTTATGTTTAGAAGGAATGTGAATATAGTCTCCCCCGACGATATTTATCGAGTTGGATATGCAAATAGAGGTGTCAAGTAAACTTTATAGACTGGACTTTTTAAACCATAACTTGACCTACTTTAAAAGGTTTATCCCTCTTTTTTTTTTTTTTTTTCCCTTGTTTTACTTTATCCATTTTCCAATGCAAAACATTTTAGAACACACAGTACTATATGATCAGGCAAATCTTGTGATTGCGGATCGCGTTTTATGATTGACAGAATATAGATCCTCCAGCAAGAGACAATTCTAACAGAAATTTATAGAAAACACAAAGCTTTACACCAACGGCCACATGATCCTTTTATTAAAACAATAGAACATCATGTTCAAAATGCAGTGAACACAAGGGTTTGCCAACAGATACAATCCCACCGGGAATTGATTACAGCCCCCCAGGGATCACTAAGGTTGTAGCGTAATGAAGTGTTGAAGAAACAACAAATGCAGTAGGATGAAGGAATCATTTCGAAAGCTTCCTATCGGAAGGTCTAGTTCGATGATGGTGGTGAATGGATTGGGACTTTGGAGATGGATGGAATTAGATGTGCAACTGGCAAGGTAGGGGGAACTGGCGTCTTAGAAGAATAGGTGGAACTCGGCTCTCTTGGCGGTGGTGTTGTAGGCAAGTTAGGCCAAAGAAGCGGACCCTTAGGATCAGCGGGACTACGCAGTTTTGGCACTCGTGTTATAGGAAAGTTGGGCTGAGGGAGCAGCGCCTTAGGATCAGAGGGAATAGGYAGCTTTGGCAGTGGTATTCTAGTCAAGTTAAGAGGGAGTGGCATCTCAGGAGTGGGAATCGGCACCTTTGGCAGTGGCATTGTCGGAAATCTAGGCTTTTGTAGTGGTCGTAGTTTATGAAATCTCGGCTTTCGAAAATGAATCTTATGCAATAATTTAGGCTTAGTGTGTAGCAATGTATCAGTAGTGAATGGCACTGACAAAGCAGGCAACCGCGAAGTATGCAGCGGTGGTAGCTGATCAGTTGCTGGCTTTGGTGGCAATTCAGGCTCTGTAGACATAGGCAACTGTGCCGTATCAATTCTAGGCAATGGTAGCGAAGCCATTCGTACTTCTACAGGAGAAGTCTCCATTAGTAGGCGGGTTGCCTGAGTTACATGAAAGCTCGAAACAGATAGCACTACGATCAATGGCAGAACAATGCAAATGTTGGAGGAAATAGCCATTGAATTTGTATTTTGAGTTGGAAGGTTACCTTTTCTTGCTCTTATTTATACTAGTTAGAATGCCTTCGTTTTGTACAAAGTCAATGCAATAATAACACAACATATCCTGCTGTCTGGTAAGCAATGTAGAAGAAAGAGTTTGAAACGAAAAGGGTAATAGAAAATTATGTACACATCCCATCCTGTGTAGCTTTGAATTTTTTCACTATAATATGAATGTAACTAGCTAGGCAGCAGCAATAGCTTGAGAAGAAAATGCCGCTTTCTGCTTTTCCAGCACATGCTTTCTCTTAGAAATTTTGTCACTGAGGCTATCAATGCTCAACATCACCTAAAGAGACATTGTTGCAAAACTTTAAATCAGAACAGGTATGTAGATGGAAATTCATTGAAGGAGGCAAGGTGGGATTGAAGAATATGATAGTAGTAGTAGTATCCGAGCTAGGTTTGCCTTGTTAAAAAAGTACTTTCTAGAAATTAAAAAATTAGCAATACCAAAAGAAAAGTATCTCCTTTTTTTAAATAATGTTTCATTATATTAAAATATACAGACCAACAAAGTTATAAATTGATTTTAAATTATTATTAAAATATTRTTTTTACCTTTACATTGAAGAAAAAGAGAATTAATTATATGAAAGAAAATATGTTGACTATGGTGTTAATTTTAAAAATTAAATATGAATAAACATGTCAAAATAAAATTAATTTTATATTAAAAGTTGAAACGTGATATACGTTTAGAAATAAGAAGAAAATTATATTACGACATACTTTAAAAAATGAAGAAATTATAAAATATTAAATAAGAAGCGATAACATCTGGTCTCATAAGTAATCTAAAGAAAAGGCATTTCAAATAAAAGGAACATGGGGAAATCAGTATCTGTTATGGCTTTGTCATCTACCTTGCTGGGGAGTAACTCAAATCTAGAATGTGAGAAAGAAAGAGTCAGTTTTTCTACTCTAGGCACATGCAGAGTCTTTAGAAAATTATGAAATTTGTAAATAGTTCTATTTGTATGCAAAAGTAAAAGTTTACATCAAAGCAAGTTGTGGACATTACTTTATATACATAAATCAAGAATATTTTATGAATTTTGTTTTAAGAATTACCAGAGCTATTTTTTATGGAGCTTACRCTACTGACGAATAGTTTTGAATATTCTAGTATATCTTTTAATACTTCTTTATTACATTAATACAAATATAAATTTTTTTTGCTTTCAACCACTTAGTATCCAGTGTTCGAACATTGTTTRTAGGATCATATTGAAAGAATTATGAGTCAATCCTTTCTTTGACTAAGAGCGAACCTTACCGGCGCAATCTAAATTGAATTCGAATTAGTTTCACCCATTAAACATGTGTTGTTTAATAATAAATATAATATAAAGAAAATATGTTAGAAGATGCAATGGAGATGCGAGACGAGCATGAAGTATGAAGTACCTATACTAAAGTGGTAGAAGTATGACCCCTATTTCACWAGAAATAACTGCACTTCACAAAGATTAAAAATTACATTCAGGAAAATACCAAAAAATTGTAAATACTTCAATGACTAATATTTATTGATGTACTATTTGTATKGACTTTATTTATTTAGAGTCTTTCTTTAATTTAAAATTTTCCATKCTTATTTCATGTTTTATACGTCTGCAGTCCGAAACAAATATACCTAAACTATGTATGTACTATGCTTTTATTTATTTTTTTCAGGAGTTGAATATCGAAATAAATTGTTATTCATGTCATTGTACACTCCTCGTTTAAGCACATTATCAGCAATACTGTTTCGTTTTCTAAGCTCTTTTAAGACGGTAGAGAAATTTGAAGATCACATAAACAAACAATTTAATAAGATGCATCAAACATGATTCATTTATTCCTTTAACAGATATTGAGTTTACATCGCGTTATTAAAGGTTGCCAACAGAGACAATTATTACGATAATTTCTTATAGAACCACGGTCAATCTGCTTCGGAGCACCCCCAGAAACCACTACTAGATTATTTGTTATAATAAGCAATCCGGAAAAGTAGGCCATCAGAAGGCGKAGTTAAATGGTATTCCATGGAAAAGGGCTGCTGCTTGGAGCCTCCGATGGGGGTGCACTTTTCGTCCTTCGTTGACGACGAAGTGGAAAGATTTCTGGAGTAATTTTAGCTGATGGTTGTGGTGCCAGCATTGCTGTTGCCTCCAGCGGGGCCGTAGGCAGTGATGAAGGTGGTACCGTCGGAGAATTAGAACTTCCCGATAGCTGGCGAGTMGCCAGACTTACATCAAAACTTGATGCTGAGAGAGCCAAAATCAATAACACAATAACGAAAATGTTGGAAGAGGAAGCCATTGATTGAAGCTTGCAGAAGCTTTTGTGTTGTTTGAGTTGAAGAACACACTGTTTCTTGCTCTTATTTATAGGAAGGGGAGAGAGAGACATGCAGACTGCAACATAGCARAAGTCTGTCTGCTGATCAGTATCTTCTAGGTTTGCATTTCAAATCTTACCAAATAACTATAACGTACAAGCATGGACGAAACCTAGTTTGTGTGGGAGTTGCGTCCTCCCTACCTGAGGCAATTGAAATATTTTTATATCTAAATGACTCAAGTGCAATGCTCATCTTGATCCTTCACCAAAAACTAAATGTTATGCTAAGATAATTTGAAGAGCAGTTAATATGACTTAACAGATTCTTAATGTTGCTTGACTTAATTTATTTATTATTTATATAATACTTTTTAGGATTTTCAGTATGTAGAAGTATGTGATGCGGAGTATTTCACAAGTTGTATGTGCACCTAAAACATATTTTATTATGTGAGAGTTGAACTATAAAATAAATATATTTATTTTTTAAAACTTTTTGAATACTTCTCTATACTTGAAGTATATTTCTTTTTACTCTCTCTCATAGATGAGAAGGGATGTTAGAGGGATTAAGAATGACTTCGAATATTCTAATACATTTTTTTACTATAGTAATTAGAACATTACATATATATATATATATATATATTAACTCCTAAGGCAAAGAAGGTGATGTGTAGGAAGAATTAAGGATATATACACGTCGTGTTTCAATTGATATTAGAGAGTGTATAGAAAGGAGTGTAGTGGTGAAGTATATTAGAAGATTTTATCCCTCTATTTACATACAATTTTCATTCACGATTCCTAAATTTCAATTCAACATTCTCAAGAACGATCCACCTTTTTTACTTTCTTTTCTTCGAAAAAAGGAAGTAAAATTTAAAAAAAAATAGAATGAAATTTGATGCAAAAATGTTCCGCGCACCTTAAATAGCTAGATTGGATTCCATTAGTATTATCTTTATTTCCTAAAGAACAAAGGATCTCTATTGGCTTTTTCAAGTTAACATCATGGAAAAATACATTAAAAACAAAAGAATAATGATAAAGTCATCAATAATTAAATGACAGAAAAATACCAGTAACTACAAACCCAATATGCCCATTACTCTTTCTTGTTTTCCAATAAAAATAGAATAATTACAGTGCAGAACCCACCCATGATACATTTCACAAGAAAAAATGTTGAAGAAAATGATCATAATAACAACAATTACAATCTGATTCGTAATAAAAGAATCCAAATGAAACACAGGGTTCTACTTAGATGGTGGCTGAAGGAGGGAAGGAATTGAAGGGATTGCCGGCATTGGAGGTAGTGCACGTTAGGAACCGTAGGCAAGTTTGGCAAAGCTGGAATCTCTGTGTTCGGTAACGGTGGCAAAGTGGGTTTGGGCAAAGATGGATTTGTGGATAGTGTTGGCAAAGGAGTGCTCGGCATTAATGGTGGCAGTGGCCGTTGGCATGTTTGTATAGTAGGAATCGCAGGCTTAGAAGTTTGCAAGAGATAGCGAGCTGCCTGACTTACATGAATGGTTGAAAACGAGATTGCCACAATCGAGCTAAAAACAAAGCAGAAACTTGAATAAGCAGCCATTGATGATTACTAGGTAAAGAAGATTCAAAAGTTTTCTTTGTGATTTCGGCTTGAACTGAGAGCGTCCATTACTCTCTCTGATTTATAGGAAGCTTTCAGTGAAAGATTTCAAAGTGTTAATTTGATTATAATTAGTTTGGGTCAGTAGGAAGAAGTTGCTCGTTAGTTCCCCGTCTCAACTAGAGTAAACTGTGCGCCATTCATTCATAATAATTTAACGACGTGATTATATCTTTAAATTTTCAAAATGTAAATGTCAACCTTAATGTTAGAGCATTTTGAGATACTTAGTAAAATGAGGTCTTATTTTCGATTTTTAACATTTTAAAATGTTTATCATGTCATCATAATATATGTTATCTTAATAATTTTATTATCATAAGATGTTTGTCAGGTCAAATGATAAATATTAACAACGTCAAACACACAATATACAGTTTCACAGTTTAAGAAAGTTTCTCTAGGATGTTGACTCAGAATTGGGAGATAACTATTAGCTTAAAAGTTATTTTTAAATTATTTGGAGATAATTGTTGAATTTAAAATTTATTTTTATTATATTATTTAAAGAAAATAAATATCACATGGCAAGATTAAAAGATATTTGACATTATGCGTTGAAGTTAATTTATGAGTTTTATTTTTGTTCCTTTTGTCATTATATATAGTAACCGTCATTTATCAAAATTTGTTCAATGTTAACACTATAGCATTGGAGATGCTCTTAGTAATTGATGTTTGGGGAATATTTTTGTGTGGTGTGTGTTGATTAAGACATTTTTCTTGCTCTTATTTATGGGGAGAGAGAGATACGTGTTTACACGAATCTCTCATCTGCAAAATAATAAGAAAACAAGAGGGATGCAAAATAATTAATTGTATATTGATCTTATAAATTTGATGCGTGTTACAATTTCTGAAATAGTAAAAACTTGATCCGTTGATTCTTCTCTTCGAAATTTACCGAAGATTTCATGGCTTGATCTCAGGGTTTGAGAGAAACTTGATGCTCTTTCTTCTAAGCTTCTCTGAACGTTGGACCTTCATATGAATTTCTAGATTTGATATGAAATTCTAAACCTCTTCCTCTTGTGACCTCTATATACAGGCAAAGCGAATTGATTGATTGGTCGAAATGACACTTGAGAGTGACGTGGCATCACTTAATTCGTCAAGCTTTCCTTGATTTTCACGTGTCGCCGTTTCTTTGGTTGACATGTCACATACTCCCAATTTAATGAGAGCATTTAAAATTAATTTTTTATTATTTAAATAGATTATGAAATTTTAATTTCATAAGATTTTCATATCTACAATATGCAAACTGAAACATAGCAAGTGATACAAGAAATTCTAGCAAGTATATTAAGTTGTACAAAAGATATCGAACTCATAGACAATTAATTCTAGATTATCATCCACTTATATTCCTAAACTTTATTTAGCCAACCAATTAACTAGGATGAGAATTAACTAATTAAAAAATCCTAATTAACCCTAGATAATCACACAAAATAATTTAGAAGGAAAATCATGGACAAAAAAAAGTTTAAGAGATGTGAGTTCATCAATTCTTCAACTATGTTATCTAATYAACGTTTTCAAATTAAAATGTCAAACATTGACCAATCATACTCAAATCAAATATATTATCTAAGAGTCTCTTTGAGCTCTCATTTTCACCATCCTTATTTCAATACGTATTTGAGACTTACATATGCATGTTTAGTCCATAAAATTATCATTTTAGTACCTACAAGGTCAAAATAGGGAAGTTATAATATATTTATCCTTTAAATAACATTTTTATCTCTATTTTTACCAATTTCATCCTCAAAAATCTAAACGTATCTAAAATAATAATATATCAGCAAGTTAGTCTGCTGATCAATATATTCTAGGTTTTTAAAAATTTAAAATATTACTAAACAATACAATGTATACAAGCATAGAGGAAACTAACAACTTGAAATTGGAGGCCAAGTCATAAGAAAGGAGACGATAGAGGACGGTGTTATGAATTTAAAAAATATTTTGTAGGATGAAAGATAAAATTTATTAAAACGTTTTCGAAAGTCTCTAAAGATTCTAGGCAATTTTGAAAAATTTTAGGGGTGGCCGTCATCTGTAGGGTAGTCTCCAGAGCCGTCTACGCATTAAAGTATATATAAGTGCACAAGAGAGTGTTTTTAAACAAAATGGAACTAAAAATCTGTATTTAATAGCATTTATTTTTAAACATCCATCAATATATGGGCAACAAAAATACTGCATGCCTATAGTCGTAGAAATATGATGAGGATTCTGTATATGGTTATCGTGAATCTTCTGAAAATCTGTATTTGATCAGAGTCAATGAAAATTACAATTTATATAAATATAATTTCATTAAAAGTGTCATTATTTAGCTGCGTTTAGAAAATTTGAAAATTAAATGTTTGACTCCTTTTTCAAATTAAGTTTCTTCTTTTTTTTTTTTCATTTTTTTGATAAAGTTGACTCTAAAGGTGTTTTAATTTTTAAATGCAAGCATTTTCATTACATCATATACTTAAAGCAAAAGTGGAAGAGCAAGGAGTTCATATATTAATCATTACGAGTCAATGAAGATTTCAAATACTTTGATTAGAGGCAGATTGGAAGAAGTAACCTCTTTTTCAAATGTTTGACTATTGATTATCATCCTTATTTTTCAGGAACTTAAATATTTAASTCCACGAAGTTTGAAGTCTCAATATTCAAATTTCAAGATTATATTATCAAGATTACTAAACTTGTGCATTCAATCGTATTCAGTAATAAATTAAAATATTATCACTTTAAATATTAAAAAAATTAAAGGGCAATTAAAATAGTAAGATCTTACGAATTATATTATCAAATAATTTTAATCTAATATATTCTTCATTAGTTCAATTCTAAATAATGAACTGTATTATGAAACATATTCTTAATGCGTTTCTCTCTCCTCATTTTACCCTGATGAGTCTCCCACCCCAAAAATAAAAAATATTAGACTTTATATTGTTGAGGATTTTCTTTTCCTTCCTAATAGTTTATTAGAATCTAAAATCACCATAAAAACTACTAAMTAAAACTGTAAAATTTTAAATTAAAAAAAAAAAAACAGTTAACCACGATTGGAGAAACATGCATTCTGGAAGACTGGGCCTCGCCATACTGTTGTCCCTTCTCTGGAGCCTCATATAAACTTTAACCGAACTGCCAAATTAATCCGGGTATTTATCGGCCCAATTCTAATTATCTATTTGCTTAAATAGTTCTTTCAGCTAAATTTCTGGAAAACAAGCAAATTATCCATATTTATGTCACTTTTTGTAATTCTCCTCCACGTATCGTCATCTAATTTCTAATACTTTTTAAATATCTTTTAATATGCATATGGTAACATTAAATTTATAGATATCTTAAATTGAGGATAAATTTATTTATGGTATTTTATTTTTAATATTAAGAAAATGAAGATGTGAATCGAATTGTACATCTAGGTTGACCCAGTTTTGTTTTTGGGTCAATTTGTTCATATTATGTGGTGAACTTGGCTTATTATAACTTCATAAGCAAATTCCATAAATTGTTGCTAAATAACTGTTGTAGTCCCATTTTGGTAACTAAAACTTTTATTTAGTGCTTTTCAGTCCTAAACACTATTTTAACTTAATCAATTTCTTTCTCCAAATCTCCAGCAATGGGAGAATGAATTTTGTTAAATTAGTTTGAGGATTAAAAAACATTTAAAAGAATATGAGATTACTATAAGATCCTTAGAGTGCTCAAAATCTTAAAGTATCTAGAAACAAAATTTGGGAGTACAAAAGTATTTTAGAAACTATACTTGCTATTTTCTCAATTTTGTTTTTTAGCTGGAGTTTTTTTTTTTAAAAGAATTAATGAGAACTAAACTAATGCATCCGTATATATAATTCACTTTTAAGTGTCTTGTAAATTAGTTTACACAAATTAACCAACATACTCAATACTGTAAAAGAATCCGAGGAAATAAACACTTAATCAATTTTATCATCGATTTGAAAGAAAATTCAATTGATTAATAGTAAAAAATGAGAACCAATCAAACATAACGCAATACGAGATTACACAAACGGACACRCATAACATAAAAGTTTACATGCTAAATAATGAAATTACAAATACAATAGTAGTGCATAAAAAAAAATAAGTTTTTACAACATCTTCAACTTGTACAAGCCATAAACACCCTAAATGTGGAAGCCGAAGGACTAGCTGGATGGAGGTGGAACTAGGGTTGGAATTTTAGGAAGGAATGGAATTGGATTTGATGGTAATGGAGGAAGAGTAACCTTTGGAACGTTTGGCAAACTAGGCAAAGTAGGATTTGGCAAAGCTGGGAGTGGTGGTGGCAAGGTAGGCTTTGGCAATGGTGGAGCCGCCGCCATGGTTGGGAACGGTGGCAATGTGGCCGTAGGCGCATTCGGGATTGACAGCATTGGAGGCACTGCGGGTTTAGGCAGAGGTGGGATTGTAGGCAACGTTGGTATCGGAGGTGTACCAGAAGTTTGCAATAGGTTGCGAGCTGCAAAGCTCATTTGGATGCTTGAGAAAAACATTGTTGCTATCAAGGAGAGAACGAGACCAGGGCTCAAAGTCGAAATCGCCATTGATGGGCAAGATGGCTAGAGAATTTTATCTGGTTCTAGTTTGAAAGTGCTTRTGGTATTGTACTTAGTGTTGGATGAACAATTTAYTATCAAATCCTAATGGCCATTTATAAGGTTGGATGTGCTTGAAAGGTTCAAGAGTTGGTTGAAATTTGGTTGCGTTGGATTAGATTTCTATAGTTAGTTCACCTTCTCAATATCARATTTGACTCATCAATCAAATGCAAGAAGTCAAAGAGCTATTTTCTTTATTATTTTATAAAATAAATATTGATTCAATTTAAATTTTACAACGATTAACGGTATAAATAATATGTCTCTTTATATTAATTTGAACAATCCTTCTCATATTGGTTAACTTTTGGAATAGAGAAAGGTTCAATTTTGGATATGGAGTTCAAGCCAAGCCTAGTATGACATTGAACAATCCAAATACGTCTAGTAGGTGTTGTGTTAAGATCTTAATTCATTTTCAATCGATTCAGAATCGACTCCAAAATAAACTCTTAAAAGTAAAATTAAGATRGAATTAAGATTCATTCATTTAAATTCGTCGCTCATAAATTATATTRAATATATGGRCAATTMTCTCCTCATGAGCTAACTTTTGAAATAAAGCTGGACCTAGTCCTTTCAACAACCACGGCAGATCAAGGTACAAACTCAATTGCCMAATTAATTTAAGCCAAAAAAATTATTAATTTGAGTAAAAATACAATAGATATAACTTTTGCAATTTGAAAACCTAATGAGTGACGTCATTAAAAGTCCCATCACGTCTGAAGAAAAGCTGTAGGTAGATTTTCTTGAAGGAAGGAGGGCGGTGAATGCTGATSTCAATCATTGCTCCCRTAATCTGAAAAAACAAAACAACTTTATATCCAATACCTTCCCCATTAACTTTCTATCCTCATTTTTCTTTTTCTTTTTCTTTTTWTTTTTCAAAACCTATCATTTACTAACTAAATTATTTTAGCCAAGAGATTTCGATCTTTAAACTATCTTTTAATTTTATAACTTCATAAACTAATTTTAGAAAAATATTATGATTTTTATCCTTCAATTATCTTCCATTTTTTATAATTATGGCTCAACTTTTTTTTTTTTTACTTATTTTTGTCCCCAATATAATATATTTAGTGGAATTCGGTGGCTGGGATCGTGTGATCACATAATATGAGGTAAAATAGTTAAATAGTCAAAATTATATACAATTCATTAATAAGATGTCAAGAGGAACAAAAAGTAAATCATTATTTCATAAACTCTAATTTTAACTTATGACTTTTCTCTTTATTTCACGTGACTTTTTATTATTGAGTTACATATAATTTATTGATTATATAAAATTTAATACCCATATACCATAAAGCTTAACCAGTATGTCACAATAAAATTTGGCCCATCCTCGGGAGTTTTTAAACTTAAAATTAAGCATATGAGAAAAGTGTGGCAAGATCGTCGATCAAAATAATGTAGGGATCTAAAAAGCTATTAATTTAATATAATTAGTCAATAAGATTCTCGTTAATCCTTATTGCACTTTTTCATAATGTGAAGAAGAAGATAGTGACGAGCTAAGCTACTAGAAATGACTTGGGCTCTTCATTTGCCCTTCGACATTGGAATACCATTCATGATGATTGGTCCCCCTTCCTCCCCTTTCCCACTCAAGAAAATTCAAAGACAATGAACGTCAAAAGTTCAGCAATGATAGAGACGGGGCCGCTTGCTCCCCGGCAAAGCCTGGCCAGGACCAGGCAACAAGATGGATTTGTCTATAACTACCTTCAGTGCTCTCCTCAGTGTCGTCAACACCTCTTCTCCACCTCCTCCTGCACCTGAAACTAGCAACCATAGAACAGTTTTTGTCCTCCCTCCGACGGTGGCCATTTCGGCTTTTAAAACCTTTGCTTGTACTGAATTCAATGCCTTTGTCAATTCCACTATTATCTCCGGCCGGTCCTCGCAGCAGATTGTTACCTTTATTGTACCTGATTCACCTTCACTGTAAGACAACTTTAGTTCATCAGCKTCACCTGGGAACACGTTGGTGAAGTCATCGTCGTTAGCAGCTAGCTCTTCTGTTGTTTTCTTTAGCTCTCTTATGCACCGAACTACCTCGGCTAACAATGAAGCCTTATCCGACTGAAATCAGAATAAAATATTATATATGTCACACCTATTATGAGTAGCCATATTTGCTTCTCTAGACTAACAAATTAACTACTGGTTATAAAGGTAATAGAGGAGACAATGGCAGTACATAACATTAATTTACCCTGTCAAAATTAATGTTATTAGCTTCTAACATCATGCAATGGATGCAATGGAAGACTGCTTCTTGAGTCGCTTGAAGATTTGTTGACATTTTCACAAGACAAAAAGGTTATTTTTGTGAACGAAACAAAAAGGTTATTTTTGTGAACGAAAAACTTACTTTGATAGTGTTAGGAAGGAGATTACGTAGAGTAGCAAGATGACCGTTGATTCTCTTTCTTCTTCTTCTTTCAGCTTCACTGTGGCTCTTGTTAGCTGCAACTGATTTTGCCTCAGCCATGGGAAGTGTAGTAGTGTTTGTATTCTGGATATTAAACACCTCGACTGAACTCAAAACTTGCTGAAGAAAGTTGTAAGATTCTGGACAACTCCCTACTTCATAGATACTTGCCAGAGACTGCATTTGCGATTCCCGCTCTATATACAATGAACTCTTCTAAAGCAGAAAAGTGATAAGAAAGAGTCAAAGAAACAGTCAGAAATCCACAAACAAAAACACAGCAAAATGCCATGTGCTCAGAGGCTACACAGAGAGAGAGAGAGAGAGAGAGAGAGAGAGAGAGAGAAGAAGCAGAAGAAAGGATCTTGATGGTCAAGAAAAACTGTAACAAGAAATCCCTGCAGAGTGCTTACATAAGTCTATGCATTGAATTGAAAAGGATTGCAATTGAGGTGTACTGGGATCATTCATAGATAGGATCAAACCTGTTTTGCGCTCTATACTGTGAGCTTGAAGATTCTGTAAATCTGCAAAATCTCACCAAGAATCACAGAGATGATTTCACTTATTACCGAGACAAAAGAAGAGGTTGTTTTCAGAAGAGTTGGATGATAAAATTCTCGAATTCTTTGAACCAATGGGAGTGGAAGCAAAAGTAACTGTGTTCGGAGGTGAAAAAAATTCCTTTACTTCAAAAACATGTTGGGACTTTACGCTTTATATTACTACGAAAGCTCCACACGATCAGGTCTACTTTGCAGCAATTAGCTCCTAATGTGATTACTATTTTTGGCTATKAGCAAGTTAATGACTTTCTTAACTTTCCTCCTGAGGTTTAAGGTTTCAATCCCACAATCGGCCAGACAATTAAAAAAAAAAATTTAAAATTTGAGGATCCCTAGGCCTAGTTTGGTTTAAAAATTTAATTTGCTCTTACAACTTTCAAGAAAAGAAAGTAAGAATTTTTTTTTTGATTCATATTGAGGAAAATATTTCCTCACATTGACAAACTCGATCATTAGTGCTAAGGTAAAAACAAACTCGATTCACTTTGAATTGATTTCCATATATAGGTCTAAACTTGCTATTCTCTATCTTAAACTCAGATAAAAAAAGAACCTAATTTCCTAGTATAAATATATTCATCGATTTTTATGAGCTAGGCCWGGTGAAGCTAATGATCAAACCGAATAACATGCGTGCTTCAAGCCCTTTATTTAYTAAAAATAATTCTTATAAAATCAATTAAACTTATAATATGAATTCGTAGAGAAAAGATAGTGGATGATGCTATGTATTTTAATTATTGAGAGAGGATTATTTAAAAATATACATCTATATATTTCTTATGTTTTCTATATTTATAATAAATATGCATTATTTCATCCGAGTTTATAAGGGTCCAACTAAGCTACACCTTAGGTTCATCCTATTTTAAACTAGTAACTTTTATGAATTAGTAGAATAATCATTCGAACAAAACCAATAACTTAATTTTATTTTCACACAAATTTAAGTTTTAGTTTGTATTTTTGTACAAATAATGAAATGAAATACTCTTAGCTATAGTTTTATTCTTCTTCTTTTTTATTGTTTGTCTTTTATATTTGTGAACAAAAATCAAGAAAGCAAACAAGAAAAATCATTTTTCTCTTTTTTTAATATTTTCCTTAATTAGGCAAACATGAGTTGAGTTCTCAATTTTCTAAGGATTTCATTTTCCTTCCCCTTATTTTCGTATCCTGAATGAAATTCTTATATCAAACAGGCCCTTATTTTTTTTTTTTTTTTTGGGATTTCCATAGTCTTAGCTTAGCGGGAAATGCCTAGCAATAAGATCTAAGAAAGCCTTGTAAACTAGAAAAYTTTTTTTTTTTTTTTTTTTACCGTCGAGCCTCGAAATGTAAAGATGCAGAAGAATACATTCGACATGCTTTTGTTACATTTTAAGGTGACCTTATCATATTTTTCAAATCACGAACAAACTACTACTAATATTCGAGTAATTATTCTTTGATAAGCAATTGTGTTAGCATATGAAGATATATATTTACATTATCTTTTTCTCATCAACAAAATGAGAAAAATAGGACTCTCAATATATTTATTATTCAAATTAGCCTTTCAAGACGGTATTTTTATTCAAGTTCTTGTTCAAGTAAGAATCTGACTTGAGCTCGTAATAATCTCGTTAAACAAGTACATCAAGTGATCGTTAAACAAGTATATCAAGTGATTTAATAAAAAATATATGAATTACTTGTAGGGTGATGATACTCATTTCCTCCATTATGAAAAATTTATTAATTAGATTATGTTAATGAGTTTGACAAGTTATATATAGTACATATTAGAAAAAGAAGAAGTAGGGTACTAGATATGGGGGAGGTTGGCCAACAAAAAAGGTGAGAAACGCAGGAGAATATTTTTTCACAAGTGTGTGCCTTTTGGCAGCGAATTCTAGTGGAGAAGTTCAAAAGCGCAATCATTTTCCGGCGCAGTTGATTACGGGCATTTGCAGAAGCAGAAGCAGCAGCACAATTCTTCTTTCTTCTCGATTCTTTTTTGGGGTCCCAAGAAAAGAAAAGGCAACCTTGTTTGTCCATTTGTTCCCACACATCTGCAACTCCTCTCCTGCTTCATCTTTGACCTCTAATATCTCTCTATGTTTCTCACTTCTCCTTAACACAATGCCCATCAATGTCGTTCTATTCCCTTGAGACCAAAAGTTAAAGCTGTTGTACTTGTATGTAATGTGACTTCTTGAGACCAGTTGATGAACTGGGTCGATTTGTACATAGAGAATGTGAGAATTCTACGAGGGTTGTACATATGTGTACGTGGTAAATATGACCAAAAAAGAAAGATCATTTCCTTTGCTTTTCCCCTTTTCTCTTTTTGACTCTTCTTCATCGGTTCATTACCCAGACAATCAGATAAACGGAAGTGGAAAATTTTGCCTTTAACGAGAAAGTTATTTAGATCATGTTTGTTTTAACATTTTTTTCCTTCTCTCTTTTCTGAAACGATAGTGTTAGAAAAGAACCAGACATAAGTGCACACGAAAAGGACTTTCCTGTCCAAACCCCAAACAACCAGTGGGAATATGGATATGGTTCTTCAAGCAAAATGGCGACAATTACAACTCTCTTATAAAGAAGCGTCTTTAACATGTGTTCGAGGAATTACTAACCTGATCCCATTGAGGGTGTGAAAAGGGCCTTTGTGATTCTTTGATTGCACATACAAGAAGAATATTTGCAGTTTTGACCAAATGGAACTTTTGATTGCAAGTGAACTAAAGAGCCTCCGACAATGCATAATGAAAATTTGTCCGGTGGGACAAGGTTTTCAGCACTCGGCCAAAACGAATGTCCCCAAAATGGTACATTTTTGGTCCAAACGTGAGAAAACTTACCAAAGACAAATTATTGTTCCACCAAAGCTCCAACTTCTTTGCCAAAAGATTGCTTTGGTTTGGTTTGTCAATTTTGGCCACTCACAACCCAAAAAAAAAAAAAAAAAAAAAAAACATCGTGTACCATTTCGGACAGTCTATCTATATATGCATGACAGCTGAACTTTCTGGTTACCGACAATAATGGAATACTATACATTTACCCATTGCATATCATAATGATTGTTTACTTAGGATTGTGCATTTTATGTTTTCGACTCGAGTAATTTTGGTTGAAATTGGCAGTACAAAGCACTACTCTTGCTAAAAGTATCAAACCTAGAGCTGCTTGTACTTATGTGTGATTCTTTAGTTTTGATTAAACTAAATTAGTAATAAGTAACCTTGTGAAAATAATCAAGAGAATCAAGATTGTGTAATTTTGATTATGTTTATGCCTTGGTCTCATGGGTTTTTAATTTCTTGGCTTTTTCCGCATAACCTTTTTCAAACATTTTTACTGCCTTTAACCTTAATGCAATTTGAGGCATTATCAAAAGTGATAATGCAATCTTATCTTGCAGTTTCTAATTAAATTCTTCGTGGCATGAGATTATCATAAAAGCAAATATAATTGATCACAAAGTGATATGCACTTGCACATAATATTGAAGGGAAAAAATGATAGGAGCATATAAAAGAAGATCATTCGTTGAACTTTATTAAAAAATAAAGCCATGGAGATCAATAACCCATCTGTCACTATTAAATAGCTTAAAAGTTGAAGCAAAATAAGCAAATAGCATAATCTAAAATGACTTAGAGCAATGAAGTTTCTTTCGTCCAATTTATCAATTCAAGGGTACAGAAGAGGAACCTTGACTGCTAATCTAGAGAATACTAGCGAGACAACTAGAAGAATACAAAGAAGAGAATAATAAAGGGATAAAGTAATGGTTTGATAGGCTCACAATGAAGCCAAGAAACATTGCCCTCTCAATGCAGAGACACTGCAAGTAGTTGAAATTCAAGATTGCCACACCACAAATGCTGCACAATCAGATTAATGCATGCATGTTAACTGAATAATGTCAGGTACATCAAATGATCATCATATAGGACCCTTTGGATCCACTAGAGCATCCAAGTGAAGACAACAAAAAGGAAGAAAGATAACAACAGATGAAAAATGATCTACACACATGAATTGATTTGTAGAGTAGAATACCGGGTAAAACAAAAGAACTGAGAAGATAATATTGGAGAAAATGRCAAAGGTTGTTCAGAATCATCTACAACTTTGGCGTCTCATCTTCTAACATACCACTTGATGAAAATGGTACACTCGATGTGTTATAACCAATTCTAAACCAAAATGACCACAAACCAACACAATGCACAACCTGCAATTCTATATTACATTAGAGGTGTCATCCTCTAGAATATTAGCTGATAGGTTCACCTTATTAAAATAATAAGAGAGATAAAAAAAATTAAAACTTTATTTAAATAAAAAGATAATGAACTAATACATAGTAGCATTTGTAGATTACTAGACTATCAAAAAYCGAACAAAGACAATCCTAATTTAATCATATATACCAAATTCTAATATTACTAAAATTCTAATATAGTAATACCTTTAACATACCCTCTCAAACTCACGATGTTGAAGCGACAACCATTGAAAGTTTGTCAACTAGAAAGCGAAGACGAGAAGTGGAATGAGACTTAGTGAAGAAATCTATAATTTGGGAAGAAGAAGGGAGAAATGACAAAATGATAATGTCATGCTTGAAATGATAACGCATAAGATGACAATCAATATCAATGTGTTTGGTTTTTTCATGAAAAACCAAGTTGTGAGCAATATGAATAGAACTCTTGTTGTCACAATACATAGGAGTTGGACAAGAAAGATGCACTCCCATATCTGCAAGTAAACAAAGTAACCAAACAATCTCCTTAGTAGTAGATGCCATAGTACGATATTCTTCTTCAGTTAAAGATTGGGAAACAATAGATTGTTTCTTGCTTCTCCAAGATATACGAGAATCACCAAAAAGATACAAAAACCAATAATAGAATTGGGGCACTCTATGGGATCAATTCCATGATCAGCATCAAAGCAAGCATGCAATTCCAAGGATGATGTGGATGAAAGTAGAAGACTCTGATAAACTGTAACCTCGAAGATATCTCAAGATACGAACAACAGTTGCCCAATGAACTGTAGTGGGAGAAGCAACAAACTAGCTAATAACGTGAACAACATACATAATATCTGGATGAGTAATAGTAAGATAGACCAAACTTCCAACAATAGTATGATATAAAGTAGAATTTGGCAATCGTGGACCATTAGAAGAAAAAGTTTTTCATTAACCTAAATGGGAGTATCAACAATTTTATTATCGGTAAGTATAACTTGCTTTAGAATGTCTGCAACATATTTTGATTGAAAAAGAAGATAACCTTTAAGTGAGTAGGCAACCTCAATGCCTAGAAACTATCGTGAGGAATCCAAATCCTTCATGTCAAACTGTCTGGCTAACGCAGCCTTTAGTACTAAAATGCCATGAACATCATCACCATTAATAATCATGTCATCAACATATAAAGAAAGAATGTTGCGACCTGCGTCAATGCATTTAACAAAAAATGCAAAATCATGATTACTAGGAGTAAATCCAAGAAAACATATCACAATAGAAAATTTCTCAAGTCAAGCACAAGGTGCTTGTTTGAGACCATATAATGCCTTTTTGAGCTTACAGACATACCTAGAACAATGTATAACACCCGGAGGGGGTTCCATATAGACTTCTTCTTGAAGATCCCCATTCAAAAAGGCTTTTTAAAATCAAGTTGAGAGATATGCCATTGTCTAAATCAGGCAACTGCAATAAGAGTACGAACAACAGCCATTTTTGCAATTGGAGCAAAAGTCTCTTCGTAATCCATACCATACTCTTGAGGATACCCCTTTGCAACCAACTTAGCTTTGTATCGCTTAATGGACTCATCAGAAGTAATTTTAATTTTATATACCCAACGACAACCAACAGCACTCTTACCAGGGGGTAGAGGAATCAAATCCCAAGTACCTATCTTATGCAAAGCAAAAACTCCTCATCCATAGCTTGTCATTTACGTGGATCAAGAACTGCCTCTTTATAAGAAGTAGGCTTAGAGAAATCATGAATAGTAGCTAATAAAGAAGTAAAAAATGAAGAATAATAAGAATAAATAAAATTGAGTAATTTGGTGGACTTATAATTTTGTGTAGATTGACGTAGAGTTGGATCTGCAATCTCAAATGGAGCTTGAGAATGGACAGTGGGAGGAGGCGGAGCCTCAAGTACAACAGCACTTACATAAGTAGTATGAACTCGTCGAACATAATGATGAGATAATGGAGGAAGAACACCACAAATATCTCAAGTATTAGTAATCCAAGATTCCAAAAAAACTAGAATCCTCAGAAAATGGATCAATATGAATAAGATCAAACCTAGCCAGGTTATGAGTAGTAGAGAGTATAGAAAAGAAATGTATATGTTCAGGAAAAACAACATGACGAGATATGTAAAGTTTTTTACTAACTGGATTAAAACAACGATATTCCTTTTGACCTACACGATAACGAAGAAAAATACAAATAGCAGATCGAGAGGATAATTTGCTACGTTCTACATGAGGAAGAAGAACAAAATAAGTGTACCCAAAAACGCGAAAGGAAGAATAACCTGGAGCATACTTATACAATTTCGCAAAAGTAGAAAGACCAGATATATGAGAGGATGGTATTGTATTAATCAAAGTTATAGATCATGCAATTTCTAGAATATGTCTATATTTTCTTTCAGTAACACTATTTTGTTCATGAATATCAATATATGAAATTTGGTGAATAGTTCCATCTAATGCAAGCAACTCACGAAATTTATTTAAAATGTATTCTTCACCCATATCAAACCTAAAACACTTGATAATAGCATGAAATGTTAAGTTTTGACAAAAATCTAAAAAAATTTATATATCTCAAAAATTTAGGACGATATTTTATTAGATAAATCCAATAGTATCAAGAATGATCATCAATAAAAAGAAATTTGGTATATAGATTTTCACTTTAAGGAAATTTGTGACAACTAGTAAATCCTTCGAAAATRTCGTCGCTGAGGAATGCCCTTCCCCGAAGAGCTCACAAAGAACGAGCCCAGCCGAAAGCTAGAAGAAAATTTGGGCTCCTTGAAATGCACAAGGACTATGTCGTTCGTGCAAAGGCTTACCACAGAAAGGAGCAGGCTTTGCAGAAACTCAAGGAAAAAGCTGCATTTAGGAATGAATTCTACTTTAAGATGGTGAAAACAAAAACTGTTGATGGAGTCCATAAGCTTGAAAGCGAGGCAAATAAGTATACTCCAGAAGAGCTCATGTTAATGAAATCTCAAGATATGTCATATATTCTAGAGAAACTTCAAAGTGCGAAAAAGAAAATTGAAAGGCTCACTGCTGTGCTACACTTTCTCGATGAACGGCCATCAAAAGGGCATGTGTACTATGCTGAGGACAGGGAAGAGCAAAGGAGCTGCAGTTGAGATCATCAGAGCGTATATATCATGAGGACCTGCCTGAAGATATGAAGAGGAAAACTGCTGCTTCCTATAAGGAGCTGGGGGCAAGAAAAAGCAGAGTGAATGACTTGGAGAAACTATACATGGATATGGCTTTGCAAAAAGAACTAGAGAAAAAGGGGAGGAAGCGCAGACTTTGTGAAGATGAGATTTCCCGCCCAACCAGCAAACCAGTGTACAAGTGGCGGTGAGAACGAAGGAGGTGAAGAGGCTTTCCTCTTTCCCTGGGCTTCAGGGAAGTTCATGTATATGTATATCATGGAATGATGATAATATCACTCTGGTAGAGAGCAGCTGCATACTGAAATGATGCCAAATATTAGCTCTTTGGAATGAAGAATCCGCATCCTTATGATGGATCAGCAATTTTGATGGATGCTATTTGTCGTAGCAAGCGGGAACAGTCTCTTAGCTACAGGTTTTAGATTCAAACGATTAGACTGAGTAGACATAGGGACATGCATTCGGAGTACGGGAAGTCCATGTCAAGAAAGTTTTGTGTGGAAAATTTAAGTTCTATCAGTCAATTGATACATGTTTCAAATAAATAAATAAAAAATTGTTGAGATTAAACTTTTCTCTAGAAATTAGACTTTGATATCATGTTAAAATAATAAAAGAGATAGAAAAAAGATTAAAATTTTATTCAAGTAAAAAGATAATAAACTAATATATAATATTAATTATAAATTACTAATCATAAAAAAATTAATAAAAATAATCCTAATTTAATTCTATATATCAAATTCTAATATTATTAAAATTTTAATATAGTAATATCTTTAACACCAAAATATGTCTTATATTTCAGATCATATGCTAGCTAGAACTATATCAAGTGTGATGGAAAATAGAAAGCACAATTAGGGAGATAAGACCCGAAAGCAGCTGAATATTCTCTAATGTACTACTTGTTTCATATTCGAGCACATCAGTTTTTTCCCTACTAAAAGAATATATATCAGATCATAGACAAGCTATAGAAATTTAGAAGTATGATAGAAAACAGTAAGCACGCGTTTCACATTCAAAAACATCATTCTTTTCACCTACTAAACAGTAGCTAGAGCAGAAGCAATTGGATGTACAGTTACCAAAACTAGACTTCATATTGCAAAAACTTTTCTGTACTCGGCTAAACTTTCATCTCCTGTAATTCATGAAGGGAGATTCGAGCTAGGTGAGGCCTGGTCACCAGGCACATACAGTTGGTTGAAATATCAGATGCTACCATCGCCCATGCCCAAGCAGTCGGCTGCCACATTTCAACAATTCTTTTTACCTTTTCCCTCTCTTATGTACAAATTCAGGATTCAGGAACGAAATCTGAACAAGTTCTAAGAAGCTCAATCATTGTTGGTGTTCTTCGTGAAAATCTCAGGAAACTGAAATACCTTAAAGAATAAATTTCACGACTTCTGCAACTATGGAATTCCCCTCATAAAAGTTAGATAACTTGCTTGTGGGTTTCAGAATTCATCTTTATGTAGAATTATCTTTCTCAATAAATCAGGAACACTCAAGACATCTAAAGAACCAAAGTTAAGTGAAAATAATTTGAATCATAAAATTCAGCAAATACATATGAATTTAAATTAAACTAGACATAGGATTAACAGAAACTATGTTTTCCCATGACAGAATTTCAGTATTGGATTAATGGCGCAAACCTTCAAGAACAAGCCAATGCAAACTAACCACCGACAGTCAAATGGAGCAAATAGCCTGGCCTCGCTCTACCAAGCCAGTTCTAAAAGATTGMGCATGAGAACCGTAACAGACAAWTCCTATTTTAAACCACTGAARAGTTCTATGTCTCCTTCCAATCAAAAGGCTATATAACTGTACTAAATAGGCAACACAAAATTGCAGAACAGATAAAGTCATAATTAATACGAGCAGTTACCACTTACCAAGATTTCTAGGGAAATCTGAAAAGATCCTCGCCAACATATTTCGTAAAGGTAAACCTAGAACCGAGGTCAATCTTTTATAAATGTGAGAGATGAGCAAGTTTTCCATTAAAAAAAAAAAAAAAGAATTGCTCATGTCAATCAAGCAATTTGAGAAATAAAACGGGAGAGGGGGCGGGGGGGAGGCAGCTTCTTTGTTTTCGCAAGCAGATGAGATTTTTCATGCAAGTCTGTTAATGAAACTTCAGTGAGAAGGTCAGGACAATCCATAGGTGAAAGTAGGAATATCAAGCACAAGCGAGTTCAAAGAAGCACAGAAAACCATGATGATTTATGTCTTGGTCTAACACTATTACCATATAAGATGATTGTTAAAAGTTGAAGCAAGATAAGCAAATAGTGTGATATAAAATGAGTCGAAGCACTGAAGTTTCTTGCATTCAATATCAATTAAAAGATACAAGAAAGGAACTTTGATTGTTGACCTAAAGAATACTAGCATTAGACTCCTAGAAGAATACAAGGAAGAGAATAATGAAGGCAGAAAATAATGAAGCCAAGAATCATTGCCCTCTCAATGCAGAGATATGTGAATTTGATCACTGCAAAAAGTTGAACTCAAGATTGCTACAACGGAAAATGCCACCAACCTGTCCTGAAGTTCTCGTGGACAATCAAAGCATTGCATCTTAACTGAATCAGCAGTTGCATCAGATTGTCATCACTCATCACACAAAACCCTTTGGAGCAATTGCTACTAATTACTGATTTGCCAAACGAGATTAAGCACAGATCAACACTTTAACGAGTGTAATAGAAAATGTACACTCAATCTGTTATAACCAATCTGAAACCAAATAGCTGGCCAAAACAACCACATATTAACATGACACAACCTGCAATTTTTTAATGCATTAGAGGTATCAGCCTTTAAAACATCAGCTGATATTTGCCCATCTCCTAGATTCAGATCATACACAAGCTAGAACTTCAACAAGTGCGACGGAAAATTGTAACCACAATGAATTGGAGAAATAAGATCCTAAAAACCGCTAAAGATCCTCTAAAACATTACGTGTTTCTCGTTCACATACATCATTCTTTTCCCCAACTAAAGAGTAGGTAGACACGAAGCAATTTTAGGACACATAGTTATAAAACATAAATTCCATGTTGCACAAAAGTTTCTGTACTTGGCTAAAATTACATCTCCCATAATTCATGGATGGAAATGTGAGCTAGGTCAGGCATGGTCACCAGGCACATTCAGTTGGGTTGAAATTTCATGCCAGACAAATGTGGTACTATGTCCCAAGCCCATATGGGGTTATTGTGTATCTGCTGCCACTTTTCAATAAAACTTTCCCTTTTCCCTCTCTAATGTAAAAAGTCAGGATTCAGGTGTGAGACTTGAACAAATTCTAAGAAGTTCAATTAATATTGATGTTATTAATGAAAATAACAAGAAACTGAAGTCCCACAAAAGAATACATTCCGCGACTTCTGCAACTATGGAATCCCTCTAACAAAGTTAGATAACTTGCTCTTAAATTTCAGAATTCATCTTTAAGTAGAATTATTTTTCACACTAAATTAAGAACATGGAGATATCTGAAGAACCAAAACTAAGYGAAAGGAACGTTACCTATAGGATTCAGAAAATACCTAGGAAATTATATTTTCCCTAGACATAGATTAACATCAACTACGATTTTCTTAACTGAATCTCAGTATTGGATTAATGTTGCAAACTTTCAAGAACTAGCTAACTGCTAACAAGGAAGAGCAAATAGCCTGGCCTGCACCTCCATGAGAATTGAAATGATTTATTGCTCCTTCCAATAAACAAGCCATAGATGTACCAAATAGGCAACACCAAATTGCAGACAACAGAAAGCAATAACTAGTATAAGTAGTACGAATTCCGAGTGACTTGATACCAAGATTTCTAGAGAAATTAGAAGAGTTCAAGATTTCCACCAACACATTTCCTAAAGGTAACCCAGATCAAAAGTAAATCTTTTACAAATATGAAAGATAAGGAAGTTTGCCGTAAACAATTGTACTGAAGTGCAGGAAATAAATCTGAATCATGTCAATCAAGCAATATGAGAAAGAGAAAGAATGCAATAGGCACAGCATTTAGGAAAAGTTGGCTTATAAACCAGAGGAAATACCGGGCACCGGAGAAGGTTGCAGCTTCTTCGTTTTTGGGAGGTAGATGAGATTTTTCATACAAATGAGAAGACATGACAATCTAGAGGTGAAAGTAGGAATATCGAGCACAAGAGTGTTCAAGAAAGTGCAAAAACAAAGTGCTCCTTAAGCTTATTGCAACATTCTTACTTTTAGGGGAAATTCATATTACAAAAAAGTTCATCATTTGCATTATGTTTGATGAAGAATTTCTCTCAAAAATGGTGCTACACGACGACATCATTCATTGTTGCGACATCATTCATTGTTTCAACATCAATCCGATTATCTAGAATGCCATTTTTATTCCTAACCAAATATAAGATTAGCTCTCATTCTTCAACTTTAAGTCAACCACATAGTCAATAGTTTTTCATATCCAAAAGCAAGCGACCAACCAATCAGAAAGATGAAGCGGTGGTAATATGATACCCAACAGTACACATTTAGAATTCAAAAAATGTCAAATAGTTACAGATATTAGTAATAAACAAAAAGGTAAGAACGCATAAACAACATTCTCAATACAGGTATAAAAGTATGAGATAATCTAAGCCATATAGTTTGTACTCAAATTCTAACAAAATGTGTCTACATTGTAATAAAACAGTATAAAAAATGTGTCTACACCGTAATAAAAAAGTATACCAGCTACATATTCAATTTGCATCCCCTTTTCCAACACCAGCAAGCAGCATATAGATTTGAAACTGAAAATTTACAATTCCCCAAACCTATAACGCCCCAATTTTTTTCAAAGTCACTCTCCAACAAACATATGTATCATCATCTAACTTCAGAAACTTCAATTCAATGCATCAGAAATCACTTTTTTGATGGGAAGGAAATCACAACGCAACGGAATAATTCAATAACACAACTCTTCCCAAATGCCCTTGCAACTTAGAGACAAATAACAAACGAAAGAAGATCAAATAATACACGAGAATTTTAGCGTGGTAAAAYATCCATTAACTAGAAGTAAACATCCACGGGACCCTTGGGCCACTTAATATCTCCACTATAATCAATAATGGGTACAACCAAGGTTCTCTCTAACAATAGTTAGAGGCATACATAAACTTCATCAAGATCTACAATTAATCTTGGAACACAACAAGAATCAAGAGAAGGAATAACACCCAAAACAATCTTAAACTCGCACCTCCGAAAATTACTCAGCAGAAGGACCTAGAAAGCTCAAAATCAGATCTCCACCGTTCAAAACGTACCTCTGTATGTCCCGAAGACTGTGACAAAGTTTCGTGACGATCCAACGGTTGACGGCTGCGTAATGACTGATTTCGCAAAGTTGGTCGGAGCTGAGACAAGGCTGCGAAAATATTCTCTCTTCTATTTTTCTTGTGTTTTTACTCTCTTATGAAACCCTACTCTTTGCTCAATTTTAAATAGCAAAGGTATCCACAAGTGGGCTAGTAAGGTCGTCTCGCTATTGAAAAGCCCCGTGCCGGTCCGGATACCAGAACGTTAATATTTCTCGAAATGCAAACTTCCTTCGTGAGACAGGTTACCATAGTTGTGCGAAGTTGAGGCGACCTACCAACTTGTAGGCCCATTGTCTACCGGCTTTCGCTAGTAACGCATGAAAAAGACTGTAAAGAGGCTTCCATGAAGAGATAGAAGAAACGAGATACAAACTACTATACGGATTAACAACCTTCTCTGGAAAGTTCGGTAATTCCTCAACTTCGTATGAAACCTCATTTAGGAAACGATACTTGCCCTAATCCTCTTCGGAGTTGTTTTAAGAACCAGAGCGGAACAATCTCTAGGCGCGTACGCTTCTTCAAACATGAACAGTCGTTCTTTCCATACGACCCTCTTTCAAGAAGCCGGCAAAAGGCGATACTATTTCGGATTGTCGCCATTCGTAAGATGAAGAAGTAAAATTTGGCAGATCAGTATTTGATATCTAGGTAGGGGATGGCCTATGGCTGCGTAACGACCATAGCGGCGGGTGCAAGGCATAAGCGCCGGGCAGACCGATCAAACTAGACAGGACGATACCCAAGAGGATGCTCTGGGTTATACGAGTGGCGCACCCTCACCCACTCGGCCAGTTAGGGAGAGTGTAGGGCCCGCTTGTGTATAACGCCGCGGCAGCTGGCAGACCCACTACTCTAGTAAACGGCACCGAGCAGCTAAACTCTGATTGAAAACCTGACGCGTGTGCGGGAGTAGTAACAGCCCAGAGGTCTATACGCCTAGATGCGGCCCTCAACCTATCTAGCTGTTTAGATGAAGCCCCGCTGATACCAGCTGACAAAAACGGCTCCCTCGGCACGAACCCGTTAGCTTCAACCGTTGTTTTACACGACCGTTGAGAGATAGAGCTTGCGACTCAAATATCGTCGGCACCTTCGCTGCTTTCTCAACAACACCAACTCCTTTAAATCCGGTTACCTTGAACCACAACTTTGTTCTTTTCAATACAGAACATAACACTTATTAGTTTCACGGTAAGGGATAGCTTCTTAAGGAGCGAACGTCGAGCTCCACGTTTCGTATAACTACAAGCAATAGTAACTAAGTACTACCGTAATCTGAGATTCGAACTACCTCGAACTCTTCTAAGTGTAGCTACTATGTAGCCAAGCGCTATACAGGACTCGCTTTCAAACAATTCCCTTTCAAACTCAAGAACAGCCGTGTCAACCGCGCCTACCTTAACCGGGAAGGTTGATTCAGCCGACGTCGCTCTCAAACGAACCGATAGGAGACTAAAGCCTTCTCGCGGGTTACATACACCC
>MEJB01000094.1:3191217-3316645 GCA_001752375.1 Rhazya stricta
ACCGAAGCCCACGCCGACAAACCCTTATGAACTCTACCCAATGCACGACAATCATCCGACATCCGAGCGAAAGAAGAATCGTTCATCGTCTGGCGCTGGATAGCCTGTTCACCATGCTTCCACTTTAAGGAGCTACACATCTCAAATTCTGAGGTGCCCATTGCCTGAAATTGGTAGTGCCAGTCGCGAGCTTAACGTAGCCTAAGGTCTTCGCCCCGAATCACTCCATCTGTGTCCCGATACCCCACTACACATCTACACGATA
Organism: Rhazya stricta; assembly: GCA_001752375.1. Lineage (NCBI taxonomy): Eukaryota > Viridiplantae > Streptophyta > Magnoliopsida > Gentianales > Apocynaceae > Rhazya > Rhazya stricta. The sequence goes on from MEJB01000094.1 coordinate 3,191,483, forward strand.
CTGCTCCACTATAGCGACCATACCGCTTCATTTCTTGCTTAAACTTAGCTTAACAATTTCCGAGACCTTATCCCCGAGCTCCTCTGATTGCTTACGCAACATTACTGTCTATCTGCTCCCGTGCTATTGCCAAGTCTTCTGAACCAACCAAAGGGAGCAAGCTATCCAATAGAAGCTTATCGCTCATCCTACGAATCACCAGAGTGCACTCACATGATACTACCCATACTAAACTAAATGTCATCGCAACACCATTCCATTACACCGAAAATACTACCGCAACTAAGGACTCACGAATGGGTCCCGGTACTCAATGGTCTGCAATTGCATATCCCCGCTCGCAAATTTCTGTCTGCACAACTCCAGCGGTCCTAAATCTCGTCCACAAGAGCTTAGAGGCAGAACGAGTGAAAAAAATGTGGCTATATCATTCTGGTTACCCATACGGGGTTTCTTCCCCAAGAATAATCACAGCAAAGCGTAGAACGAAAAACACTTTGACGATACCAGCAAGACCAGTCTTCCATCTCCCCTTAGCCAAGATCAATATGTTCATAAATTGCAGAGACCCAGACAACCGCTACCACGCACAATCGCTACTACCATAGTCCGGTTCCCGCAGCGCTCCCCATCCGCTGCCACCATGGTGACTGGGTGATTCTAAAGAAGACTAACAACAGGACCCTGAGACCAACGTTTCTCCTGGGACCCCTAGGATAGGCAAAAGGAAAGCAAGGGTGAGCAGGAGTGAAAATGGGGACAGCGAGATAGCGCAATGCGACGCAAATCTAGGTCGATATACATCCAGTCCAGGTCGAGAACAAGACCAAATAATGGAAGACAAACGTCGGTTTTGACGGAAATGCCCGGTAAAAGCTATGGGAGCTATAGCGAGACAAAATAACAACAGAAGGCGACAGAAGAGAACAAAACACAAAATCGCGAATACGCAGAATATTATCGTAATACTAGGAGAGATGACTTCCTGCGCGATAACCAAGCGACTATATAAAGGAAGACATCGCACTGAACATGTGAGATCTCGCATTAAGCGGCCACTTAACAGTACTCCCAAACACATTAGTATGAGACAAGGAGATACGTTATGGGAGCGTAAAGGAAAACAAGCAAATGGATGCGCAATCGGTACTAACAAAACAAAGATAGATAATATGGACGGGGAGTCTCCGTACTATAATCCAATAAGCTCAACCAAAAGTTCACTCAACCAATAGTAGAAGAGCACACATAGAACTATCAAGATCTACAATGAAATCTCAGAAGAGACACCAACAAGAAAGCAAGGAGACAGAAAAACACCAGAATAACACTCATAAACACGTACTCGGAAAATTACTCAGCAGAAAGACCTTAGAAAACGCTCAAAATCAGATCTCCACCGTTCAAAACGTACCTCTGTATGTCCCGAAGACTGTGACAAAGTTTCGTGACGATCCAACGGTTGACGGCTGCGTAATGACTAATTTCGCAAAGTTGGTCGGAGCTGAGACAAGGCTACGGAAATATTCTCTCTTCTATTTTTCTTGTGTTTTTACTCTTTTATGAAACCCTACTCTTTGCTCAATTTTAAATAGCAAAAGTATCCACGAGTGGACTAATACCCACATACATTTGGGCCTCTCCAAATAGGAGGGATAGCCCAACACTTTTCCCCATTGGCAATACCAGCACAATCAAAATCCTTGCGACTCCCACTACCCTCCACTTCCAAATCCGCTTCATCATGAGCCTCCTCTTGGAAGATCTCATCCAAATTAACTCTAGTCCCCCGTCCCATTACTTTCTTGCTAGTCATTGCCATCATCTTTTTCCTCTTCGTCACTACTACCTTCTCACCATTGTTCTGCGTTTCAACAATGTTCACTTTCGCTTCCTTATGATTGACATCCCCAGAACATCCTCCAGTTTTATCCTTTTTTTTATCATCTGAAATCTTAACAGTGCCACCAACTTTTTCATTCCTCAAACCCTCATCTTCCATTATATTGGTCTTGTTCTCGACTGGACTGGAACCTATCGACACAGATGGCGTCCACCACTTCCATTTTTCACCTCCACCCTCTCTTTCCCTGCTAAATCCAAGGGGAGAAAACGTATGACAAACATTAACATCACCAGTCACCAACTCCAGCGGTGGAGCTGCGGAGGCTGGAAGACAATCTGCTGTGCAGGTTTTCCTGCATTTGACATTCTGACACCTCATAGAACTGTCCTGGTACTTCTTTTCGTACTCGTACATGTAATAAAAATTTGGACACCTAGTCCAGAATGTTGCACCATTTTTTTCACTCGTTTCTGCCATCCTAAGCTCTCTGTCGACCAGAGATTTAACGCTGGGTTCAGACAAAATCGTCCATGCCTTGACGACCCATTCGTGAGCCTTAGCTGCCAAAGGGTATGGATTTATTGTAGGGTTTAACAGGTCAGATAGTAGATAGAAGCTTCTCTTGATAGCTTTTTGGTCTTCAGCAAACCGGTGAAGAAGCAGAATTGCGTACCAATCAGGCCGGGGAGTCGAAGAAGAAGCGATGAGAATGGAGCATATCGTAAGAATTTGGGCAAGACCCGGGTGATTCGGACGGAAGACTTGGGCTTTAGCCGCGACATCACGGCAACTGGTGTAGTCGCCTAAGTGGAGGTGACGTTCACACGCCAAAACGATCCGCTCGATGTCGGATGTTGATCGGGTTGGTCCGGTGGGCTGGGATTGGCTAGCCATTTTCTGGGTGAGAGAGAAATTGTTTGTTTTGATAGATGGATGGGAAGGATAAAGCTGCGGAGTGATTTGAAGGTGGCAGGAGGATCATACTTATATAGCGTCAAATCTGACAACGTCGTCCTTGTTGTTTTGGTTAATAACGTTTTCACCAATAAACTTTCAGGTATTTCTGTTTTCACCCTTTACTTCTTTTWAAAAAAATCAATTTAGTGTGCAAGAAAATCGACTAAATAAAAAGCATTAACATTTTACCTTTAAGTTCATTGGTAACTCTTAATGCTCAATTTTTATAACTAACTTAAAAAATTCAAACTCAACTCATACTACGCAAAAAGTTTAGGAGGCTAATATAGGTATTTATGGACATTAATACTACTACTAGATATCATCTAAGGAAATAAAACCATAACTTCTGATGAACATCAACAAGAGTAGCTAGTTAGTAAGCAAATAAATATTTGCAGTACTGTCTATAAACTTTTGTGGAAATTAGATTCGGATGACGGGATTCAATTATGCACTATATTAATGTTTTGAATCATTTCCAATGGTATGTTTTAAACATCATTTCAAATGGTACGTTTTAAACATTGTTCGAAATGTTATTACTCTATATTCAGCAATTCATTTCAAAAAGAAAAAAAATTGACTGAATGGTCGGGGGAATAATTGTAACTACGTCACTATTATAAAGCAATAAATTACTTACAAATTGTCACGTTTAATAATCGGGTTCAAACTTATATTCAGGACTTAGCATGACTCTATTCTTTAAAATTTTCCCCAAAAAATACAATGTCTTCTTACATATTGAGTTTTTTAACACTTTAAATCCATAAATAAAAAAATATATCCTTTATTTCTAATAGACGTTTAGTTTAATACATTCATAATGATTAAATGCAAGACGGTAATATAATGTTCTAATATAAAACAAAAAAATAAAATCAAAATACAAATAAATTCTAAACCGTCTTCTATCTCGAATTCTAAGTGTTCATTCCTATATGTCTTCTTCGAACTCACAAGCAAATGTTTTCTATTATGATAGGAAGAGAGGTTGGAGGGAGTAATTTACTCAATAAGTGGAACAATCCCTTTTTAAGTGAGATTGAACAATATATATATATATTTTGTATCCTAAAAATGAATTTCCTGAACCTCTTAACAACTTCATCTAAAATATAGCAATGTTAAATTTAATTAAATTCCTAACAAAAGAAGAGTGTAATGTAAAGGAAATAGAGAAGGCAAAAGAAGATGCAAATAAAGAATTCTGCCAGAACATTATGAATTGAAGGATGAAAGAAGCAAATACAGAAGATGGAGCATGAGGATACAGAAGAAATAAAAGTCAAAGTAATCAAAATAAGTCAACTCACCTTGTCAGAAGCTATGAAGGAACACAGTTAGAGAAAGGAAGAAAAAGTAAAGAAAAGAAGGCAATCACCAACTAGAATACAAGAAAATATGAAGAACAATCAAGGCTCAAAAATTTAAGTAATTTGAATTTTCGGTGGCGGTGAGGATGTGCGGAGAACAACAAGAAATTAGGAAAACAGCCTAGAGCATGGCCAATAAAAGCGCGGTTAAGGAGATCTATAAACAATTAACATCATCAAAATAAATCGTCCTTTTTAAAACTTAATCACGTAAAATCGAACACATATTTGAAATAAAATCTATTAAGTCAATTGTATCAGATCTTCAATTCAGGCTTAATTGTATTCTCACTAGGTTGGCCCGACAAATAAGCTTCTAATTTTTTGTCCATGTTAATCATATAATGAGATGTAGGCGAGACATGTTCCACCAAAGCTCAATAAGGTATTATTCCAAAAAAAAAAAGATTTAATTTTCATGGATCATAAATAAGTAAAATGAAATTTCTCATATATCAGCGACGAAAAAAAATCACAACTTTGACATACAAGTTCAATCCAACATTTTAAAAGACTAGAAAATTAGAGAAAGGAAGTTATTTCACTTACCTTATGATGATAGATGCGAAACTCTAACTCTGGTAATCTTTTCTTAAGTTCAGCGTGTTAGCAGGTGAAGATTCTCTCTCAACCCCGATCTCTGGTGTTAACTCACTGCCTCCAGACATTCAAAATATGATATATGGAAGCGTAAGGAGAATATACAGATTTTATATATAAACCTTAATGGTCATCATATTTAGTTTTATTTACTTATTATGTATATGTATGCTTTTATTAAATCCCCCCTAACATTGGAAATCATAAATGCCCTAACTGGGGAATAGGTATTACATCCTTCCCTTTTTGTAGGAAGTTTCGGCCTCGAAACAGGGCAGTTATGGTTCTTGAAGTGGGTAAAGATATTAACTCTTTGTTTTCTCTTTAGATTCTCTGGTAATTTATGAGATAGACTATTAAAATTTTACATTCAAACAAATTTTGGCTCATCTAAAAGGACTAATAAGGTAATAAAAGCAATGAAGACGTTCGAAGTTCTCCCATAAATCATAGCAGGGTAAAATTTCTCAATATTTGACTTACAATTTCTAGATATGAATTCAAAACTGACTGTTATCTCTAGGTGTGGCCAAATGATAAGTATCCTATACTAAAAAAAAACTCAGTGTCATAAGGTCTAAGTAAATCTTCGGTCGCAAGACAAATGGTAGCCTTAATCTCAAATAAAATGTAAATAGAGTATATTTATGTAAATTGTACATGTTATATTATTTTCTAATGCATTTAAATTCTCCCGAGTTAAAGCAAATACTCTTGTGTTGAACCTCTTTTGATATGGCTGAGGCTCTTGTTGTGATTGTAGTAGTTGTTGTCGTTGTTTCGTTGATTTTCACTCTGGTTGGTTCCGCATAGGGCAATATACTATTTTATGTTTGAACTTTTCACAACTGAAACAAGCTTTGTTTTCTATTAGCACTCAYTAGGTTTCACTCTCCCATTCGCTTTTGCAAGATTTATTCGGAGTCCTTATTTATGTTGCCACAAGCAGGTGGGAGTGCAAACCTCTTAACTAGTCGTGATCCATAATTCAATCCTCCAATCACTGGTTTTGAACTATGTCCTTTGATCTGGTTTTCAAATGGGTGAGACCTCTTAATTCCTCTTTCTGCATCCCTCTTCTTAATATTTTCCTCGAGTCTAATGCTTTTTTGGTACTCATTGACATAATCGTTTGAGGCTATTATAGATATTCTAGCCTGAATTCTACCCATTAATCCTTGCTCGAAGCTCATCATCTTCAGAGGGTCGTTTCTCATTACCTTATGGATGAACTTTCTTGAGGAGTTGAACTTGTGAGCATATTCTGCTACTGACATCCCTTTCGACAACTTAAGGTCGAAGTTGTTTCTCCATTTGAAAATAATTAGGGAAATAATGCTTTGAAAATGCTCCCTGAAGGTACCATGCATCAAAGATTCTCTATCTAAAAGGTAGCATAGTGYTGTGCCTTCCCCAGCTTCTATATCTCCCACTAAAAATGGTACAACAACCTCTCTTTGGAGATTTTCTAGCACCTCAAAAATCCTAAAGTTTTGCTCCATGTCTCTTAACCATTTCTGTCGCTTCTTGATTCGCTTCCCCACTAAAGTGAGCACATTCGCCTTCTTCATTCTCTCATAGATGGACATGATACTAGTCATGTGCTATAGGCTAGAGTGCAACTACCATTTTTGGCGGCATAGTAAGGGCAGCCTGAGTAATAGGTAGTGATGGTGGATTAGCATCCGCTCCTTGAGGAGGTTAGGGGCATGACATGCCCTCCTTGTTCTCTCGAGGCATCCTTATTCTTGGTCCCCTACCCATTAGGTTATAGGTAGGGTCCGCTCCCTTCAATAAGTCTATTTTTTCCAATTTGGCCAGCCATCTGATCAATAACTTACGATTTGTAAAGGACTAATAGGTCAATATTCRACCAAGTAATGCAACGTAGGATAAATCTTTGAAGGGGAAAAATGTATACACTATTAATTTATTCGATAAGAAAACTAGAACATAAATATAACATAAACCCTAATAATCATTTGAAATTATAAAATAATTAAACGATAAAAARGGCCTTTTTAAAAGAAATTTCACMATAAAATATGCAATTTTCTTTATTCCAAGTAAGATAATAACTAAGTAATGCCCTAACAACATTACTCAATTTTCCTAAGGTGAACCAGTAATCGATCTAATGATCAAGCTTTCACATTTCTCCTTGTTTGCATCTTGAGCTTTAGGGGTTCATTATCCCACCCAAGTTTCCTGTACTAATCTATCATCTTTCCTTAATTCTCGTCTACTTGTGCAAGGAATAATTATAAATAATCACATAATACTAGAATAGTTAGTAAATCATGAATAATTATATCGAATACTTACATATTCCTTACTTTAGTCATACACAAACCCATCCAATAGATACCTAAGTTTCCATAAATTAATTTTATTTAAAGGGTTAAAAATTTAAACTTTGATACCACTAAATGCCACACCACAAAATCTAGTGCAAATCCATATCCACGATGTGGCATGACTGTATTCTATAAGGTTTTTCCAAAGAATACAAGGCTTCCTTACATATCGAGCCTTCTAACACTTTGAATCTACAAATAAAAGTAGATATCCTATATTTCCCATAGACATATAGTCTTCTACATCCAAAATGGTAATATAAGGTTCTAATATAAAATAAAAAAATCGAAATACATATAAATCTGAATTAGTCTTCAGTCCCGAATTTTAAGTGCTCATCCTCAGATGTCATCCTTTAACTTACATGTGAAGGCTTCATCTCTATGAACAAATGAGAGGATAGAGAGTAAGTAATTTACACAAAAAGTGGAATAATCGCCCTTTAACTGGAACTAAACAAGATTGTATTCGGTATCCTCAAAATAAATTTTCTAAACCTCTTAACAACTTCATTTTAAAAATATAATAATGTTAAATTTAACGAAATTCATAATAAAAGAAGAGTGTAATGTAAAGGAAAACGAGAAGGCAAAAGAACATACAAATAAAGAAAACATACAAGAACATTATAAACTAAAGGACAAAAGAAACAAACACAAAAGATGGAACATAAGGATATGAAGAAAGAGAATTCAAGAAAATCAAGTAAAGAAAGAAAAAGAAATAACAGAATATAGTATTTACACATCAAACCAAATCATAGCAAGACAATAAGAAGGAAAGGACAAAGGTAAGGCAAGAAGGAAGAACAGATAAATAATCAAAAGAAAAATGGAGCCTCACAACAAAATAAAATCAGATTTAATAGTAGTCTCAATAGTTTAAGATAAAAGTAAGCACATAATCCTTTATTTAAGTGGGATTCAAATTGAACAAGTAGTCAATTCAAAGTATTTTCATGTATTTCTTTAATTGCCTTTTACTTATCTTTAGCACTGAAGCCATGTTTACCTGACCTGTCAAGAACTTGTGTTATTGTAGAAGACGTACCTTACACTAAGTTGATGTTGTTTCAACGTGATCACTTATATTCTTCATTAAACCCATATCCTCATCCTTGAATTCTATATCATTTGTCAACATTTTGCACATTTTCAACTTTAGTCCTTTTTGAAGTTTCTTTTAACTTGAGCTGCTAATTTATTTTTTCTCTTTGAAGTATTTGCATTTGAAGAAGCAAATGTTAGTGAATATGTTGTAGAATCAATTTCCAACTTCAGTTTTTTTAGAAGAACTCGCGTATGTCGCATAGAAAACAACATCAATTTTTTTGTACATTTTGAGCACCAGTGATAGGATCTTCAGCCACAATCCCTGTTGCTCCATCCTTACCATAGACCATTTCCAAATTCGTAAGGTAAGAGAACGGGACATTATATAGGCCATTAGCTTCTTTGTGTATAAGAAATAAGAAAAACAAACAATTGTATGGAACATGTATTTTGTTTCTTACTACCCACTTGAAAATATGTATATAAATCAAAAGATATAAATCAAAATGAAAGAAATCATATGAATCGGCATACTAAGATCCATTCCTCATACCACATATATTCACACACTATCTGTTCCTCAACATAATTCAAAGTACATCCACATCCACTCTGTATGCATATTTCCAAAATATCATGACTTTTTTACTCTAAGAACTTGATACTTGAATTCATGTGCTTGACTTCCTTTGMGAAGTTCAATAGCTTTTGCATCATTATTCTTCTTATCTTATTCATAGTTGTTCTTGAAATCCCCATTTATTTTCCATATAGGATCAATGGCTATATCTTCAAAACATTTTATTAATGGCCAACTTTCTTCCTCTGTTCAAAAATGTTTGTTCTTACCTCTTCGGTATTCCGCATCATTTGTTACCATGATATAGCTTTCCATAATATTGCTCTCCATCGTACTATGAAGTTCATAGCAAAATTTAAGAAATGTGAATCCTGAAGCACAATAATATAAAGAAACACATCATATAGTTCGAATTTATGCTTAAAACAGTATAAAGAATACATAGGGATGCACTAAGCATGCACAAGAAAAATATAACAACTCACATAAAATAGTACATAGGGTAGCCAAACGTTATAGGATAATCACAGAGTTATTCTTATTCTCATTACATCCAACCAAACACTATCAATGAGAAACATTACCTTCTTTCCTATTGTAGAGTTTCATTATCCCAACTAACCACCCCCTTACTTGATAATTGGAACGACAAAAATGAAATCACCATAATTTTGGCTTTTAGCCAAGAGACTAAAAGGAAAATTTGCCTTCTAATCCCTCAAGTGTTTTCTTTTTGGTGTTATATATAGAATTTAGAAATTTTATTTATCTTTTTAAATTGTAAAGATTTTTTAAAATTATAGCCTGTAGCTATTTATTATCGATAATCTATAATCTAATAAAATATCACATGGCAGGAGAATTATTTTTTCAACATTTTTGTCCCTTACCCTAATTTTAATTTTCTAATAATAACCTTATTTTTGAGTATTTAAGGAGACATTAAATGCATGTTAAATATATTTAACAAATAAATGAATTTACTTAGGTAAGTTCAAAGTTCATATTTTATAAATTCAATGGTTCTCAAACAAGAACACGTGATAAAAGTACAAGAACACGGGATCTGGGGTTTAAGACTCTTAAGTGGTAATCACGTCACGCCCCGCCCATTTTGTCCTATTTGCCGCAGACAAATAATTATATAAGTATGTTTTTATACAATACATTTATTAATAAAGTCACATTAAATGTGACATTGAGCCAAATAATATTATTGTTTTCTTTTTCAATGCATATTTTTGGTTAGATTTCAATTACTGCTACGGTAATTGATATATTTGCTTCCCACGCGGGGTTCACAAAGAGAGGTAACACTAGAAGAAAAAACCAATTTCCTATAGATAATTTTTTTGGAAAAATTCCAATCTCTAAATTAATATTCGTCGAAAAATTTCAATGAATATTATATAAAATTAAAATTAAAATTGATAAAGTCCTTCTACAATTTCCGACTGAATTTTGATCCAAATTGAAAAATTTTAGAGCTAATTTTATTTTTACCTATTATGCACTATTACCTCCATTTGATTTACATGTAATATTTGAAAAATTTTCATGTTTGAATATACTTGTCATGTTATAAAATCAATGAAGTATTTAAAGATATTTTTACCAATGTATCCTTTCTTATTTCTGTAGTAAAACTAAAAGTCAAACCTTAAAATCCCACCTAATTAATGAAAATAAAAGACTCATCCAATGAACGAAGGAGAAAGAGAAAGAAATAGTGATTGGAGAGAGATAATTAATTTATTAATGAAATTAAATATGATTAGCTTTGTCATTTTCATCTAATATTATATAGATTTCGTGGATCTTTTATCCTGAGTACACAACCCCATTACGACATGTAAATTAAAACGAATGTAATATAAAAATTATAATATTTAAACTACAAGTGTTAGAATATATAATTGTCGTTATATATATATATATATTCAACAATATTTATTTCACAATATCAAAAAATACATAATGATATTATCAATAATATCTATCTCTAAAATTAAAAAGAAAATATTGACATAATTGTTCTGTACATGGTTTGCCTTTTGTGTTCTTGAACTTCTCTGAAGAAACTCCTYTGTTTGTGGTTTTCCTTTGCTGTTCTCGATGCTCAAGATAACTGCATAGATAGAGGAAAGTTGAATGCAAAAAGCAGTTTACTGATTTATCCTGCTTAGCCTCCAAGAAAACAACACTGCTTCTTATCTTCAAAATTTTACATGAGAAAAGTTAATTTACCTTTCCCTCCAAAGGAATGATTGACTATTAGGAGAGTTAATGGTTGGATTTGCTTCGATTTTTATCATTTTTTAAATTGAATAAAAAAATTTCGTTTGAAAATTTTGAAATCGAAATTAAACCATTTAAAATTTTAAACTGTTAGTTCGATTTCACATCGATTTGGTCCAATTTAATATAGAAAAATAATTTTGAGATTATCAGAGTTTCATTTATATAATGGTAATAATATAAATCATTTGAAATAAGATTTGAAACATTATTGAATGAAAGTAAAAAAAAAGGCATATAATAAATTTAAATCCAAAAAACAAGACAAAAGAGTAATTAGTACAAAGATTTACAAAAGAGTTCTTGATTATCCTAACTTAATATCCACAACTTATCTATTAGAAGAAGGTTCCCGTTGTTAATTGGGGACCTTTGCAACAACCGAAGAGCATACTTTTAAATATGTCATAGGAAAATGCCTAAACTGCTAAAGTGTATCTCTCTCTCAGTTTTCATTATCTTTTATTAACATGTCACTAAATTCTTAATTTTTCAACCAAAAGTAACCTAGAATAGGCACTACAATAGTAGAAAAAAAGATTTTTTCATCAAATATTAATTTCGATTTTTGATTTGATTCGATTTTTAAAATATTTCTCAAACCCAACTAATTTTTTCAATTTGATTTGATTTGAAATTTCTCAACTAAATTAAAATATAAATCAAATTTACGATTTAATTTGATTTACTTTAGTTCAATTTAATCGGTTTGAATTTTTTTACACCCTATCTTCCACAACTCAAGAGTTGACTTGAGGTGCCCACTACACAAGTGAACTAGAAATAATAAATACGATAATGCGAAAGTGATAGAAGAGACCAAGGCTCGATACATGGTATAAAGACATGATACATTAGTAGAACAGATTTGTGAAGGCTACAATTTTTTTAATAAAGATTCACCCTCAATTCAAAATTCTGGGCATGGTAAAACAAAAAAAAAAAATAAATAAATAAAGCTATCAAATAGAAAAATAGACAGTAATGCTTGCATAAGATCACCATAACAAGTAAACCGTACATCTTGATTCTAGAAAGAATCAGGTGACTGAAAATAGCAGTCAGAGTTCATATTCCATAGTCATGAATGAAGCCGCATGCTCAGAGCTTCACATAGAGATTTAAAACACGAAGTGCAGCTGAGGCAATAGTATGAGGTCCCCTTTTATTGATGGATACTGGGTCACCATGGCATCGTAGGTCAACCAACATATGAATTCTAGTAAAAGCTTCTGATAAATTTAATTATTTGGGAAGGCCAAATGACAGAAAATATAAGTCAAATAACATGGAGCAACTTCTGAAGCACTATATTACTGCTCTTCTTTTGAGTTCTGAAACCCTAGATCATCATAAAATTCCCATAGATTTACGTCTGCCAAATCATTTCACAAATTCGATTCCCAGACAGATAAAACTCAGTTGGCCGCAGAGCTGGGTATGGGAGGAAAGAGGGAGGACACTCCACAGATTGCCAAAATGGTAATCAGGTGCCCATATCAGTTTACCCTAAAGATTTTTCAATTTCCTATTTATTTCAAACAAGAAAAGTGTTCGTTCATTGCAAAGTAAACAATATAGGGAATTTTAGGGAATTTAACTTCTGACTAACCTGCCACTTTGGAAACTCTTGTGCCAATCTCCTAGCAAAGTTTCCTGTTACAAGAGTCACGAAGTAATATTTTTTAATAGTGGAACAGACATAATGTATATCCTAGATCAACTTCGGATCTTCAATACTAAAACAACATTGACCGGTAAACTATCAAATGTATTACAAACAGCATCACCTAAAGGAAGACATTGTCATTTTAGGTTCTCCCCTYCCCCTCYTCTTCCATTGCAATACACAGTAAACTCTAAGAGTTCATATGCTAYATATAGATATTTCTTGTATTGTAAGGTAAAGGGTGTCCTGTGGAGCACTATGTTCATTCTCGGAGCATTGTTTATGTTTGCTCTGCCATGTTTCTTCCATGCATGTTTCTTCATTAGCTTTCCCCTATTCTTGCTGTTACTTATAACGTGAAATTCTTTTATTCTGTCTTTACTTGTGATTACTAGTGAGTTGTTAGAATTATGTTGTTAGAATTATGTCCCACGATAGAGAGAAAACATCATGAAGCTTTCCCCTTTTTGCTCTATATCAGATCTTCCGTTACTTCTTAGTGCTAACAATACTTTTTGCGAGCTTTAGTGTCCTTCAACAAACATATTGCATACTTTAATTAGTGAGTTATCCATTTCACTTTGGAGCTTGAGGAGCCTTGGTAATCTTCCTATTCATGGCTCATTTTACGAATGAAGTGATCCCTTCCACACATGAACATTACGAGATGGACGACGAAGGCAACAATGCTTCATCAAAGTTGTAAGTTCATTTTCTTCACCTTTAAAAGGCTTGCAAATGGCGACCCACATGGAGTTTCCTTTGACGATTGGGTTTAGTTTTGGTTTAAAGGACCTTTTACATACACATTGCCTCCTTTAAGACAATATAACAAGAGAACTTTAGTAGAGCCCAGGACGTTGCATAACTCTACAGGCATTGTGAATAGTACTTGTTTGACAACTGTGGAGGAAGAAAGCGAACCATTCAATGTCCTCATTATTCCAAAGACTTTGAAAGGGGAAGTATACTTGGTTGCATTTAACTTGTTGGGTATGTAAATTTGTTCTTCCAGGTAGAGAGGTCAATTGCATTCGCTCTGGTATCTTTAAGGTGACTAGTTTTATGGCTTGTAGGCAAAAATTCTCACCGCCTATACCAACTTTGGTGAGTATCTACAATTGCTCATGCCCAATCTTCGGTCTTGAAGGAGTGTCGAGCAACTTTTTCAATTCATTATGTGTATGCATAGATTAATAAATTCTTTGGCACCCATCACTAGAGCAATAACTGCCCTTCCATTGCACAGATGGTCAAGTTCCATGGAAAGAAGATGGCCAAATATTTCTCTCTTTTGGAGGCAGAGACAATTTTTAGACATGTGAATCCCTCTTTCATAAATTGTAACTGTATGAGTGGTGACCTTCARCGATCTGTGTTGGATAATGGGTCTCTATATTCAACTTGGTCTGATTACTTTGTCAGTTTATGTTCTAACTTTTTCACCCTTTGGTAGGATACTATTGATAGAACCTTATAGTCCGTAAAGATTCGGCATGCAATTTGGTTTTGTCAAGATGTTCCTCATGACTTGAGAGATAAATCTTATTTTTATACATTAGAAGATGTAATTTAATTGTGAAGATCATCTATCTGCCTTAAAACACATTCTCAAGTTGTACTTTCAGCGAAGATGTCAAACCTACTTGCTACAAAATAACACAATACTTGATGGGACTCTTGATYGAGTCGAATTGCAAGAGTTAACTCTAAGGGAAAGAATATAGCAATCTCGAGTCCTTTGAGACCTTCTTCTACTAGTGGCATTGGTACTCCTTCTAACGAAGTTGTAGCTCCTCCAACGAACAAGATATTATTACACGTCCCTGCAGCGAACTTGCAATGTGGAGTTGTAGGTCCTTCTAAAGTTGACGAGAAGATTGGAACCCATTCTAGTGAAAGTGGAACTGCAAGTGATATTGAACGAGATCATCCATGGAATCGTCCTTTGAAGAAGAAGAAGAAATTAGGTGGCGCTACTACTTCTAGCCTTTTGAAAGGAGTATCCAGTTCGACATGGCTCCTCAGGCTTCAGTAATTCATGTAAGTACATCGTTCTTAACAAAAATATTTTGAATTTCAAACTTCTTCTMATTCTTTAATTTTCTCAATTAGGGGCATTTGAAGGTTCTTTGCATATGGATGAAATTCCCCTTCTAACGGATGGGAATGATAGTGGCTTGCCTCGAATCGAATTGTGCGGGAATGATGATGATACTTCACAATCTCCTATAATTGATCTATCATTGATTAGCAACCCAGTTAGCAAACCAACTAGCATGTGTTTGTGGGCAAGTGGTCCACCTCTTCCTTCATGCAATGAAAGGGCAAGGCCTTCTCGAAGGCAATCTGTTGCTACTGCCATTTCTAAGTTCCAAGGGGTCAACACACTAAAGGCTGGCCAACTTCAATATCGTCAATTCATGTGGCGACAAGTTGCAAAAAATCTTGTTTGAACACCAACCATGTCATTTTATCTATTAAAGAGGAAGCACTTACAGTTCTTGGTGAAATGAAGAAAATGGATACCGTTGATCTTTCTAGTTTTGGAAAATACCTGATTGATCTTTTTGAGAAAGTTCGTAGATATGACTCTTTAAGATCCACAGTCTGCGACATGGTGACTAAGGAGGTGCATTTTGAGTTCTCTTTSTAAAGCCAAATCACACCTCATGGAGCTTGAGATGAGTCAACAAGCAATATCTACTAAAGTTAACGACCTACAAAAAGAATTCCATACTCTTGGGGAAAAGAAAAAGGAACTCCAAGCCCAACYTAATACTAGGAGAGACATCAAYAGRAARTGTCCATGTGYATCCATGAAGGTCGAGAAAAATTGAAAAAGCTTCAAGTCATTTGTTCYACCAATAAAGAAAAGATTGTTGCCATCARAAACACCAATTTTCCATCTRACAAGGTAATAAAGAACTTGGAAGACATGAAAGTRCTTCTTGAAGCAAGCAAATAAGAGATGATTAATCCTAAGTTCAATATTTGAATGAAACTTGTTTTATGCCCCCTACTTAAAACATGTTTAAATTAAAGGCTATCTAGTTTGTTATGTTACGATTAAACTCAGAAATTAACTTCCAAGATGCCAACGTATCCTTGGAAAATAAATCAAGTAAAAACATTGTCTAACTGTGTGAAAGAATTTTTAGGGTGTGTCGTACATAGTTTATACTTTTGTAGGCCAAGAGTATCCGTTTTTACYAACTTGGACTTATTAGGCCATTTTAGCAACTTAATCACATGCAACACCTTTGGTGGTTATTTTTTGCAGTTTTTGTTTGTGCAGGCTATGATCATCCATTTGTACCAACTTAGACTTGTTGGAGTGTTTTAGCAGTTTCACTACATGCCACACCTATGGTGGTTGTTTTCTGCAGTTTTAGCTAGTGCAGGCTAGGAGCACCTTGCAGTTTAGGCTCGTATATTTAAGGAGCGTCTTGAATTTTTGTTAAGGCATTTAGACAATTTTAACTCTTATCAAGGAGTATGTGCAGTTCAGGCTCATACACTAAGAAACATCTTTTAATTCATGCACAATAACGCTTCAAATTCTTGCCATTGATAGGGCCAACACTTAATCCATCTTTGTCAACAAGTTTGTATGAACCACTTGAATACACTTTCTGTATAATATGTAGACCATACCATTTTGCTGTGAGCTTCTCTATTTTTTGAGGGTATGTGATCGGCTTTCGAATTGCAAGTACCATATCACCAACTTTAAAAGAACAAGGTTGAACTTTCTTGTTGAAAGCTCTAGAGATGCGGGCTTAATAACACTCCAAACGTTGTTGTGCTTCCAATCTTCTTTCATCGAGTGCTTCTAACTCTTCAAGATATAAACGTACATTTCCTTCTTCTATGACCCCTTGTTGGACAACTATCCTTAATAAAGGAAATTGACGTTTAAGAGGAAGAACTACTTCAATGCCATAAACTAATGCATACGGCGTAGCTTGTGTTGGAGTCCGAAATGTTGTTCGATACACCCACAAAGCTTCTCTAACTTTAGGTATCAATCTCTTTTTGAGCTGTCGATAAGTTTTTTCAACAGATTGCAAAGAGTCTTGTTAGAGGTTTCAACTAATCCATTAGCATTTGCATAATTCATCGAAGAGTTATGCTGCTCCAAGTTGAAGTTTTTACCAAGTCTAGTCATTGCATTATTGTGAAAAGACTTTTCATTATCATTGATGATGTATTTTGGGACTCCATAGTGATGTATGATGTTCATGGGAATGAAGTAAAAAAAATTCTGCTTTTTCACTTCCCTTAGCACCACAGTTGAGCTAATTTTAATAAATAATCTATCGCTGCTAAGATGAAAACATGTCTAGCATATGACTTTGGCAATGGCTTGACTATATCAAGTTCGTATGCATCAAATGGCCAAGACGCTATTGTTGGATGCAACAGTTTTGGTGGTTAATGGATCTAATTGTCATGATTTTTGACAAGCTTGACATTTACAAGCGTGTTCCAGGCTATCCTTTACCATTGTAGGCCAGTAATATCCYATTATTTTAATATGAAATGGAGTTTGGGACTGGACTGATGAGCCTCACACACACCAGAATGAATGCCTGCTAATGCTTATATTGCCACATCTTCTTCTAAACAACGTAAGAAGACTTCTTCAGACAAATGTCAGTAGAGGATATGTTCAAAGTACACAAACCTTGGAGCCCATCGCTGGATGTCACCTTTCCTACATGGTTTTTTAGGCAAGATACCATAATAAAGGTAATCGATGATTGGTTGACACTATTCTTCCCTATCAAAAACACAGACCGAAATAACATTGGTTGTGCTATCTRTTTCTTCTCCTTCTTCATCTTCATCTTCATTTTCTGATAAAGGAGGCACAAGCCAATTTTGACAAATTGATATTTGATTTGTGCATTTAGGGAGGAGAGTATAGAAGCTAATTTTTCCAAAGCATCTGCCTGTCTGTTTTCATTCCTTACCACATTTTCTATAGTTGCATCAACCCAACCATTCCATTATTTATCTTGCGTATTTGCAATAAAGAAGGAGTTTTGGTTTCTTCACTTCGTAAACATCAAGGACTTTATTGACTATCAATTGAATCTCCATAAATTCTAAGTTGCAACCGTTGCAATTTCTTGGCTATTTCCAACCCAAGAATGAGAGCGTGATATTTAACAATATTGCTTGAACATTGTTGAGTCAAAGAGAATGAATGTGGCAAGACATCACATTTGGTTGTAATAAAGATTATTCCAACTCTAGCATCGTTTTGATGAGAAGCTCCATCAAAGTACATCTTCTATGAAGGTAAAACTTCAACCAGCAGAACATCTTTATCTGGCAAATCATCAATCAAGCCTTATTCCGTAGGTATGGGGTGATCAGTCAAGAAATCTGTCAAAACTTTCCTATTCTTGGCCTTCTAAGGGATATAAACTACGTTAAATTATTGTAACTGCAGGTACTATCTCGTGAAGCGATCAAAAAAATAGGTTTGGTTATTACATACTTGATCAGATTTGCCTTCAAAATGAGACGCATTGTATGAGCTTGAACATAGTGTTTTAACTTCTAGATTGTGATGATGAGAGCCAAACACAACTTTTCAATCGATGAATACTCATTTGGAGTCATGTTCTGCTCAAAGAATACACTGCATTTTTCTTACCTTCCTCATTTTCTTGAGCAAGTAAGGCCCTRGCAAACATTCTCGGGTAGAGATGTAAAACAATAAAAGCTTTCCCTCTATTCATCAAGTAAGCCTTTATACTTTTAAATGCATTGCTATAGGCTTCATCCCATTCAAAAGGTACTTCTTTTTGCATTAACCGACTGAATAGCTGACGCTTACCAACAAGATTTGAGATGAATCGTCGCAGATAAGCTAATTTCCCATTCAAGTTTCATATATCATGCACGTTTCAAGGCTCTAGCATTTTTAATATGGCCTATTTTGGCCAAATCAATTTCAATGCCATTGGCACACAATAAAGCCAAAAGTTTTCCAGAAGCAACTCCAAATGTGCATTTCAAAGGATCTATCTTCAATTGATGGCGACGTAGTCATTCAAAAACTTTCCTCAAATCTTCTAAATGATCATCCCATTTTTGGACTTTACAACTAGATCATCCACATAAAATTCAATGTATTTATGAAGGATGTCATCAATGATTTTTTGCATTGCACGTTAATATGTCACTTGTGCATTCTTTAGACCAAACAACATCACCTTATAGCAATAAATACCTTTGGGAGTGGCAAAAGCAGTAATCTCTTCATCCCTTGGCACCATTCGTATTTGTTATAACTAGATGATCCATCCATGAATGATAAAGCCTCATGCCCAATGGTAGCATCGACCATGATTTTGGCAATAGGAAGGGAAAAATCATCCTACGGACATGCATTGTTCAAGTCTTTGAACTCAACACATACTCAAATTTGACCATTTTTCTTTCTTACAAGCACAATGCTAAAGATTTACATAGGGTATTTGACCTCTCGAATGAATCCAGCCTCGATAAGTTTGTTGATTTCTGCTTCAATTGAAGGGACAAACTTCGGATGAAAATGTCTTTGTCCTTTCTTTACTAGTTTGGCTCCTTGTTTGATGGCCAAATGATGAACTGCAATTTTTGGGTCTAAACCTGACATTTCTTTATACGTCCAAGCAAAGACATCTTTGAATTCCTACAAAAGTTAGATATATACTTCACTTTCTTTTGGAGATAAAAGAGCACTTATATAGATCGGGTATTGATGTAATACCTGAGATTTTTTTTTATGGAATTTTGTTTGATCGTGTGAATTTATGAGCCAACTAGGGTTGGATAAATTTCTATGTAGTTGTTATTTCAGTAAGTAAGGAACTATCTTGTTTGTCGGATTAGGATCCTTGGTTGGTTAGAGGCTCAACTTGTTGGCCTATTTGTTTCTCAGTCGGAAGCTAGATTTTTATCGAAAGAAAGGCCGTTGAATTTAATTTAATGGATTGGATTAGTTACGGATGGGAAGGCCCGAAAGATTTGGGTTAGGGCCCAAGTTTAAAAAAAGAAAAGAAAAAAAAGAAAAGGAGAAGAAACCCTAAGTCTTCTTCTTCCTCCCCATTATGCCGCTGTTGTCCTTACAGCCACTGCCACTCCTCCCCACCAATCATCGCTATCCTCCTTTTTCCTTCTCTCTGGCAACCCCTATATTTCTTCTTCTCTCCTCTTTCTCCTACCCGACACAGCTTTGTCGTCGAAAATCCAGAGCTGTCGTGCAGAACTGGATCTTYCCCCCCGCGGCTCGATTCGGACATCGAACCCGCACATCCCCTCTGCATGTATAGCTGATGGATCACTTCCTGCTGATTGCCAATTTCTACAACCTGTGCAAAGTGGTGTTGCCCAGATCCGAAAACTCGCTGTCCTTGTTGCTGCCGCCTTATTCATCGCCTTACTGCTTATTGTTGTGCGATCTCTGCATGATCGGACGAGCACTGGTATTGGACAAATGCTGCAACGCGAACCGCATAGCCAGGCCTCACTCCTCCATGTTGCGCATCGTCCGTCCTCGGTTGCTGCTCGCCGTCGCTTCTGGTTATGCCGCAGCGAATTGCTGGCGCTATCCATATCTACCGGAATCCATAGCCGCTCGGGACAAAGTGGTCCGCCCAGATCTACCTTTATCTTCTTCTTCTTCTTCTCTACTCAAAAGTTTTGCCAGGAYAGAGGAAGGACAGTGCTCGGCTGCTCGACGCAGCGGAGCCCGTCCGGATCTGTTACTTCCTTAACTAGATCTAGAACCCCTTGCCGCCGCTTGGATGATCTGCCGTACGGCCAGCTAGCTCCTTGCTGGCTATTGCTCTGCCTAGATCTGATCACCATCGTCAGTAGATTTTTTTAGGTAAGTTGAATGTGTTGTATATGAGATTCTATGCAAGTAAGTCCCCATACCCGCCTATCTCTTTCTTTGTATGTTATGTGGTGGCGGTATGAGATTGTGTTATGAAATGTGTTGATTGGTGGAATGTTTTCACGTGTTTCATATCTGGTACCATTATTATGTCGAATGGCATGTTAATTATATTGTGTGCATTTCCCGTCATGTGCATTTAGTTATAGTATTCTACATTATTCCTGGCATGAGCCATTCATATATTTAAAAAGTGAATAGTTTAGGAAGTGAAATTTTGAAAGGGAATGTATTTTATAAATTGTAACATATTTAGGAAAATGTTAAAGTTTTTGGAAAGGAGTGTAAACCTAGTCATGAAAGATGTGAAGTGAGAAATGGGGCGTGGGGGACCGGCGCATCCGAACCGACCCTCTGGGAGGGTAGGGAAATGATTCACCTCTGGGAGGTGAAGAGATGAAAGGAAAAGTAAAGGAATGTTAACCGCTTTGTGATTCTACAGGTAGAAATGTAATCGGGTTCCAAAGAAAAGTGGTCCACTACAGCTTAATAGTTAGGTGTTACACTCAGTGAACTCAAGAATGTAATAAAATGAAAGGTTTTTACAAGTTATACATTTTGAAAGGAAGGATTTTATAAAAATGTTATGAAATGGAAATGTTTAGAAAGTTTTCATTGAAAAGGTGAAGTTTTATAATTCATGACATATAGGGCATATTCATGCATTCATGCATGAAATTTGCTTATTGAGCTATTTATAGCTCATTCTATTTCTCTCATCTTGCATTTCAGGTGGTGTGTAGCTAAATGGTGCGAGGAGATCGCTTGTGGGCAAACAAGATACCCAGAAGTATATTCTAAATAAATTTTATTGAATAAGATAGATAGTTAATTGTCTAGAACGATTTTTGCATATTATTAGGGTATTTTTTATTTGATTTAGCTGATTGTGTTTCAAATTCTTTTGGGTTCTTCAAATTTCAGTTTGAATAATTGTTGGGTTGGTAAAAGATTGTTGGAGCACATTACTTATTATGTTGGATGTTTATTTAGGTTGGAGTGTATGTTGTTAATGGGTGTTTGAAAATGTTGAGAACTTTTTGAATGTATACAGGGGGTAGTTATTGAAATTATAGAGGAAACTCTGTCGATTTTTTATAGAATCTTTGACAAGGGTTAAGACTTCTTTTATTTCGTACAGTAGTTGATTGTTCTATGAGTAAGATAATGTAATATTCTCAACTTAGGATAGTTCCTAATCTGGAGTTGTTACAATTGATCTTCTTCAGTACCTATGTTAACTTATTATAATTCGTCCACAGTGACTTTGGTACCTTCCTCAAGTTTGGGAGATGCCTCTTCAACATCTTCTTCTTCATTGTGTTCGTTAACAATGTTGATATGGTAGGATGAGCCCACACTCTTTTCATCTTCTTCTTTTGGTTTTGTATGAACTACCGTTTGCACTTTAGCTTTGAGAATATTGCCACAATTCATAAGAAGTGTACTTTTCCTCCACATTATGGAAGGTATTTCTACTTCGACACTCATTTGCATGAATCTCCGGATATGAAGGTATTCTGCTTCGACACTCATTTTTTCCATATTATGGCAGAATTTTTGTTTAATCTTCTCCCTTGATGTCCTAACTATTCAAAAACTGAGGCATGGAATTTATTTTTCATAATCGATCAACGACAGACTTATGACCCACCCTAATGCGCATTTTCTACTAAAATATAACATTTGCTTACTCACTTTATTGCTATACGCACAGATGCAAGCTGCTTGAATCCAATGCTTGGGCGTGAACTTTTCACAGAATATCTACTTTGTTTCAACATCTTCTATGTGTCATTCAAGCCATGATCATTTGATGCAACAATTTTAGGAATAAGTTTTCCTAGGGCATTTTAACTTTGTGAATCTTACCAACTTTAGCAAAATTTGTAAGCATTAGGATCGAAGCCCACTAAGTTCTTTTAGAAGACAATGAACCGTGCTCTACGATTGGCCCCACCTCAAGCCGTGCAAAACCCTTCAAAATAGGCTTTGACTACTTTACTGCCTCAATTTTGGTCAAATGAACGGTGAATCCTTTAAGAGCTTCAACTTCAATAAAAGGAGACCGACCTTCCTTCCTCATTAATTTTGAAGTGTAACGAATGATAATAGATGCTTGAGTATGTTGTGCTTTTGACTTGCTGCTTTCCACATTGCCTAGGAATTTTGCAGAATGTTGAGGTTTTTCCTTCAAAAAGGGTTAAGATTTGAAAACAACAACACATTTACCATAAACTTCCTTCTCTGAGGTACTTTACTTTCACCAATTGTATAATTTTTTTGCCAAGATAAAACTTTGCATATGCATATACACTTCTGCCTCCATAAAGGGCTTGTCGTTGGCTATTACATTTTTTTACAGCACCATTATTGAGGTACTTCAAATATTGATGAAGTGTTGAAGGTATGACTCTATTGTCATGAAGCCATGGCCTTCCTAGTAATATATAATAGGAGGTTTTGGAATCAATCATATGAAATAGCACAGTTGATGACATTTCACCAATTAGCATATCTAATTGAACGGTGCCAATCGATCTTTATCCTTCTTGAGTAAAACCTTAGATCATGAGGTGACCCTAGGACAGTTTTTCAATGGAAATGCCAACTTCTCTTAACATGCACAGAGGAAGGATGTTGACTGTAGAACTCAATCCAGAAATATTCAGTTTATCTTCCTTTCTAGCACATAGCCACATACGAATGGAGGTTGGTTATGAGGTTTTGAACCCAGTAACAAATCATCATAATTGAAAGTTATTACCGTCATACATGCAACTAAATTTGAAGTACTCCCCTCAATTTGCATAGGACAATCCTCTTGAATTGAATCATTTGGAAAGGAAGGGTTGAAATCATTTACTTCTGGTTTACCTGTGGCAGAATAAGAAACAATTTTAATAGTAACAGTTAATATTTTCGGAAAGAACTCCCCCAATGTAATTGGTTACCGGTACTTGGTGTTGTATGAAACCTTTGACTTGTTGAYGACTTTCTTAAGAATAACCTTATTTATCTTAGATACATTCCTTCACATTATTTGCTTCTTTCAATCTATTTCTTATTTGCAGAAATTTTTTTAATGACTCCTTCAGGGTTTCACAACTGTCCAGCCTTCAGAATCAGATTCATCAGCTTCGCCACCTTCATGAAAAGACTAAACATCCTCAAATGACTTTACAACTATATCTTTCACCGTGCTGATTTATGATTCAATTTAGGTGTGGACTTTATGCTGAACTTTATTATGTCGAATTGTCTGAATTTGATTGCAAAACATGTATATCTCTAGCATCAACAAACCTAGGACAGAGAATATTTGGTGTAATGCTTGTTTGGTTGGTGGCTGCTTGATCATTCTTTAGCAATATCTAGCCTTTTTGAGCTAATTCCAAAACTTTATCCTTAAAGATGAAGCATTTCTGAATTTGGTGGCCAAGAAGATGATGATATTTGCAGTAATTTAGATCTCCAAGTTGTCCTGCTTCTTCTGGCCGCTTTATTTCTAGTAGTTTGATAATCCCAACCTTTAATATGTCATCAAATATTTCTGACACGTCAGAATCAAGAAATGGGCATTCTTTACTTTGCATATCTTTCAAAGTCATACATCTTGTTCCAAGATCTGGAGTAGTAACCACCCTTTCTGTAAACTTTTTGTTTACTTTTGTAGGTATTCTGACAGGTGTTGTAGTTGTTTTCATGGATCTTTTTGTGTTAGACTTGGAAGATGGCTTACTTACTCTCTTGAAATCGAACTTTTCATTCTTTCGTGGCTTAGGTACCAAAATTCCTTGATCTCCGTATGTCATAACACTCAACTCCATATCATGAGCACGTGAGGCCAATTCTTCGAATGGTTGGATTCCTTTTAAAATATATTGGAGGCCCCAATGCATAACGCGAATGCCTATCGATTGCAGATTGTTCAGAGTGATGATCTTTGCAATCCAAGCTCAAACTTCTCCCTCTATTGATATAATCAATGACGGGTTCATCTTTCTGTTGCTTAGTATGACTTAGTTCGAACATACTTACAGTTTGATGGGTGCTACAAAAGCGATTGAGG
The DNA here is from genome assembly GCA_001752375.1 of Rhazya stricta. Taxonomy (NCBI): domain Eukaryota; kingdom Viridiplantae; phylum Streptophyta; class Magnoliopsida; order Gentianales; family Apocynaceae; genus Rhazya; species Rhazya stricta. The sequence goes on from MEJB01000094.1 coordinate 3,216,254, forward strand.
AATTTATGCTCAAGTTTTTCCCAACTATCGAATGGATCCATCCGCGAGGTTAACAACAAGTTAAGTGTGTTTCCCTTGAGAGATCGAACAAAATTGCTTGACAAGGTAGCCACTATACATGCCGGCATTGTTACAAGTCTAAAAAAAATGTGCAATTTGTTGTTTAGGATTTCCCTTTCCTTCAAATTGCAGAAATTTTGTGCATTGATAAACTATAGATATCTTCAAGATATCAATCCTCTTGGTATATGGCTTAGAATGTGCAGAAAAAAATTTAGTACTCCTTCATACATCGTTTATGGTGCCCATAATGAAATCCTTTAGATGGTCAACATGGAATAACCAATCTTAGGAAATTTAAATTGTTGTCGTTTCTTTTGAGGCTCCCACTTCTTTCATGTCTTCACATTCAACTTAGACTTGAGATTGCTTCGACAAAACTTTTGAAGATCTTGACATATTTGAAGGCTCGAGATGTTTTAAAGCAAATTGGCTTATTTCTCTAGCATTATCAAGTTGATTAAGTAATTGAGCATGTGAGATCTTGCCATTGAGTGTACTTTGCAAAGACTTTCCACAAATTTTATTAGATTTAAAATCTGTTTTTCAATAGTTGAGATGTCTACCATYATAATGAGCACAGCAGTTGAATTGGTGGTTAGATCTTCATGAGCCATCACATCAAGCTTTAGATCCTCTTGAGGAGTAGCTGGCACCAAATGAAGTAGATCCGTTGTCAGCATGTTTGGATTTTTGAGGTTTAGTTCCTGCATTCAATAAAAACATAGTTATTTTTATCGGAGAGCCAACTTCTAATTTTTTCTTCTTAGGAAAAGAAATCGTTAAACATGGGGTTGCAATATTCGAAGATCTGATCGTTTGAAAAGTACTCTTGCACTCTTTTCCTACAGCAGATGGTGCCCTTCTCTATGTCATAGTTCTTGCAGATATAGCTGATATGGTTGAATTGACAGCAACATCAATTGTTGCATATTTGGAAGGGATAGCCTTCGAGATGTTGTTCTTACGGGTCATTGATGAATTTGACTTGATTTGATTTGAAGAGAGGAGATGAACGGCAGAGGTGGTCTCACGGGCTGTGCCAAAATTTATTGACATGAATCTCTTATCCATAAAATATAATAAGAAAATAAGATAAATATGTAACAAAGAATTAATCGTATACACTTGATAAGAAAGTGTTACAATCTCTAAAATGTTCTCAAATCAAGAACTCAATTCGTTGATACTTCTCTTTGGAATTTTTCAAGGGCTTCGCAACTTGATCTCGAGATTTAGAGAGAAATTTGGTGCTCTTTCTTCTAAGTTTCTCTCAATATAAATTTTTGAACCTTTCATTTTTAGGCTTTGAGCTCTATTTATAGGCAAAGCGAATTGATTTGATTAGTTAAAGTCCATCTAGGAGCGACGTAGCATTACTTGAATTGCTGAGCTACATCCTTGATTTCCATTGATAGGTGGCAACATTTTACTGGTCAAGATGTTAAATATTCTCGATTTTCAATGGAAGGATTTAAAATTAACTCTTAATTATTTAAATAAGTATGAAAATTGAATTTAATAAAATTTTCATATCTAGTGACAAGGGATAATGATGGATTTCTAATGGAATTTTCTTGGAGATTTTTTAATTTTTTAATTTTTACATAAAAAATCTATTGGTAATTACCGGCAGATTTTCAACGATTTTTTGGAGTTTTTTAATTATTTTATTTCAATTTTTTCTGAATGATTTATAATGGAAAGGTACTTCAAAAGAAATGAGGACCCCTCTCGAACAAAGATGATAATGCTTCAATTGGTGGTTAAAAGAAAAACAGATCGTGGTGGTTCCAAACAAAATAATATTGATGATATTGTAAAAACAAAATGATATAGAGGTTAAATAATTTATTGAACCACCCTCTCGATCCTAATTTACAACTCCAACCAAATCAAGTTCAAAGAGCATATTTACAAAATGATCCTCATCAACCAAATCCCACAAGTTTCCTTTTAGGAATTTCCAAAAGCAATCTCGATGATTCAACTCTACTTAGCTTGGTCAATATGCAAATCCGTTAGAGTAAACATTGCAAATCATGTTGCATTGTCTTTATTGTCGTCTTTTCAAGCCCGATACCAGAAAGTAATCAAGTTATCGATCTTTTACTAAATATGGTTTTACAATTTGGAAATAAAACAGAAAGATTGAAAGTTTCATTTTGGTTTCTCTACTAGTGTCTACAATGATGCTTGGAGGTTTTGTGAAGATTTAATGAAGCAAGAAGAACATATTCACAGAATGTACTTCAAACATTCGGATCAAACTAGAAAAGAATGCTTCAATTATGGATTGTTATCCTAAGTTTAAAAGCAACCGTTTTATATTTTTGTTGTTTAAATCAACTGCTTTTAAACTTGAGAGAACCACTCCTTAATTGTATTAGCTTTCTTTAATTAACTAGAGATTTGTGTTTCTCGACTATAATGAATTTGAGGAGTCAATAAATCGAGATAATTTCTTGAACTTCTAATTTCTTGCTGATTATAATGAGGATACATAMGTTGTCACATTGAAAAATGCCTCGTCATATTGGAAAGTAACATGTTCTGATATTCAAAATGACATTACTAGTGCTTGTGTAATAGAGACCGCTAATACTATTATTAGTTAGATAGATGATACATTTTTTCTATATTAGTTGATGAATCTCGTGATTTATCAATAAAAGAGGAAATGACTATTTTCTTACCCTATATAAACATCAATGGACTTGTGATTGAATGTTTTATAGGTATTAAATATATTGATAGAAGAAGAGATAGGTGCCAAAAGTCGAGATCCCTATTGTAGTGGAAAGAGGGAGATAGCTATTGACAGATGGAGCTTCTAAAGCACCTAGGTCTAGAGGGAAATTGTGAGCATTATGTTCATGCATAACTTCCATACCAACTTTAGCATAGTAAGCAAAGTGAAAGGGTAGGTCAAACTCACATGAGCATGGGGGGGAGACACATTTTCTAGAAATGGTTTGAGTATAGCTAAGTTGTGCAGGCAAGGCTATGATGAGGCTAGTAATATGCAAGGAGAGTTTAATGCTCTTAAAACCTTAATTTTGACAGAAAATGAGTGTTCTTACTACATTCATTATGTCACTCATCAAATTTAATTTGTTCTTGTTGTTGCCGCAAAGAAACATGTTCAAGTAATCTTTTTTTTTTTTTTTTTGGCTATAATTGGTAATATGGAGAATGTTATTGAAACTTCTTCTAGATATTGTTATAATCCTCGAGAAAACTAAGCTATGCAAGCACTTAGTGATGTTGATCTCTCACATGAGGAAGGTCTAAATCAATAAACTACTTTTAAATGTTGTGGTAATACATGGGCGTCATGTTATTTGTTAAGCATTATTATAATTAATGGACTAAAAATGGGCCAAAGGAATGAAGAAAATAATTTGTTAGGCTTAATGTTGTCATTTGATTTTATGTTCTATTTGCATTTTACGAGAGATATTTTGGGGGTTACGAATGAATTATCACAAGCATTACAAAAGAAAGATTTAAGACATTGTGATTGCTATGAACTTGGTTAGATTATGTAAACTATAACTTCCAAGAATGAAGCATAGTGGATGGAATTCTTTAGTTGATGGATTTTTTTTTTTTTTTTTTTTGTGTGTTAAGCATGATATTGATGTTACATGGATGATATTTTTATAGATAGAGGGCTATCATGAAATAGAACTAAGAAATGTACAAATATGTATCATTATCGTAAACATCGTGATGACTATTTTATAGTTTACTATTGATTTTGATAATGAATTATGCTTATGTTGTGTATGAATGCTTGTAGTAACACTAAAAAAGTCAAGTAGATATCAAGATCTCTATGGAATCGCAATTGGAGATTCTCAACTCATTCAAGAAGGGATCTGGACCTTCTATACGCTATTTAATAAGTAAATAGGTCTCATTAGTTTATCTTTCATGTACTTAGACTTATATTTGATTTGCTTTGATAGAGCTTTTGAATCCTTGCACAAAATCTTCTTAGAAATATTTTCCAAATATTTTTTAAAAAGCTCATTCTTRTGGAAAATATAGGTATTTAACTTACAATAATATTTAGGACATCTGAAGTTCCAAAGGAAGTGAATCCAGGGTGTTTATACACTTCAGACCCATAACCATATTATTTCGGCCATTCTAAGTGCATACATTGTAAGTCAAAAGTCCTTCAATCAAGCTTTCAATAGGACATTGCTGGAATTTGGACTTTCTAAGGTCTCCRGGACTGCTTCTGAACTAGTTTTTGGACTCAGAACTTGTGCTTAACTTGGCCATCCAAGATTTTAAGAGTATTAACTTGAGAAAACATCTTGAAAAGCTATCTTTGATTATTCYGTTAAAAAAGTGCGAGGAATCTCTTAACTTTGTGAAATCAAATACTAAAATCTTCATTATCTATACTCACCGTAAAGAGTGAATTACTGTGAACAACTTTATCTCTACTTTTGATAAAAGGATTACAATGTTGTCTAGGACCTAAAACATTTGTTGGAAGGTGAACCGTCAAAGGATTATTATGCTGTAAAACGCATTTGTGGGTAACCCCTTATTTTAATTATAGAAGTCTTTGCAGCTTTTGTTAGCGGATTAGAAAATCCTAAAAGGGTGACCTTGGGGTAGGTTTCTAGGAAAATTGAAACACTATTAATCTTTTGTCTATTGTATATTTGCTTCCTCTTACTATTTGATTCTGTTATCTTTGATTTTCATAGCATTCATTTCTCATAAAYACACTTAGCATTTATTGCACATACTAAGTGTTTGATATTTTTTGTAACAAGTATCAAAACCCAATTCATCCCCCTCTTGGATATACTTCATTTATCATGTTGAATTGTATTATACAWCTTATATATGTAACTTCAAGAATTTAATTCTTGTTCCAATAGACTAATAGTGAATTGCTTCTTTGTTTTGCATTTTGTTCCTCCAGATSATTCATTTTCTATTTTCAGTAAGGTGAAGCTTTTGCACCTTGATCAATTTTATCCTAATGAATTATCTTCGATTGATTTCATGGCACTTGAAGTTCAGCATTATATTTACATTTTGAATATGCACAGCGGAGTAGAATTTTAACAATTGAAATATATTAGTGATCTTGCCAGGCAAACGATTAATGCTAAAAGAGACATATATTAGTAGGTGTCATTAATTCTAGCGACTGCCACTATAAGTATAAAGGGAACATTATCATCTATGAATATTGTGAAGAATCATTTACAAAACCGAACATGAAAGAAATGCAATGATAATTTCATTGTTTACATAAAAAAAAAAACACTTATTATTTAATTCTGTTAATAATGAAGTTATCATACAACGTTAAAGTATGAAAATTCGCAAAGACAATTATAAACACATTTTTGAAGTTTGATAAACCTTTTAAATCTATATATTTATTATTTTTTGAAATCAGTAACTTTCACAATATTTTTATTAACCTCCGATCAGTGAGGAGCCTTTCCCAGCCCCTGGTTTCCTGCTCTRGCTGGTTGCCATACTTAGCACGGATACTGGACCCTAGAGAGAGTAGGGTTCATTTACGAGTCTCCATGCTTGTTTTGTATTAAGAGTATTTTGAGTAGAGCTCTGGCTACCACAGACCAGCCCTTTTCAGATGCAACGTTAATCTAGACAGACACTCTAATTTAAAGGAGATTGACTGGATACATTTTGGGAAAAGGACACAGAAGAGAGCCGTGGTCAAGTTTATTGCTCATAAAGCGAGGAAAGAGCAACGATCAGCAATTCACGTGACAATTTTAGAGAACAATTTAGTTAAAGAATCACCAGTCTTTCAACAATTTAGTTAAAGAATCACCAGTCTTTCTTTAGCTTTGTTTTTCCTCTTCTTCCTCCTCGTCTCACAAAAATGTAATTAAATGAAGCAAGTCAGCAGCACAAATGGGGAAAAATCTCCTTTTTATACCTTAAATTGCAGCAACATCCCCCATRTCCAGGAAAAAACACCTGGAAGAGGCATTCCTTTGAATAATCTTACTATGTAATAGCATTGTCTTTCACACTGGGCTGAACTGGACTCTCTTGTGCTTGAAATTCCAAGTACCTTTGGCATCGAATTTTATAGCGGTCTTTCACATTGGCATCTCAACGTTAAATGCTTTTTGTATCTAAGCTTCAAAATCAATTTAATTTAACATCTCTATTGACACATTTCCCTCAAGATTGCTTCAATGTTTCTCTTGAGTTTGAGCCTACATAAAAAAGGCCAAGATTGACAATGGACAAATTTCAAAATTTATCAAACAGAAGAAGTTGAAATATGAATGTTAAAGTGGTGGGATGGCAAAGTAAAATTTTCCCAATTTTCTTTTTTTTTTTTTTTAATTTTTAACAATGCTACCTTTGGCTCCATTCTCTGCAAGGGGAAAGGAATCAACAAAAATCTTGCAGAGGGTGGATTTGCCATCTTCATCAACTTCCTTCATTTCCAGAAAGCTCCTTTTTCGAATCTGTTGACAAAAGACTGAGGGCGGATTTGCCATCACAAAAAAATGCTCTTCCAAGTTCACTTTGCAGATTACAATCGTCAACTTCTTCGGGAGGCAAGAACCAGGACTATATAGAAGACAGTCAAAGCCACAAAGGATACACCAATGCAGACACAAGCTGTGGTAGCACAAACGTACAAGTACCTGAGGAAACAGAAAAAATTGTTCATGCTACCATTTGAGTTTGAGCTGCCTACTCAGCCCAGCTAAAATCAAGGGAGAACATGGAGAGGAATCAAAAGTGAAAAAGAGAGCGAATAACATGCAGCGTTATCATGATAAGTTTCCACGACAAACCAGGGCATGAAATTCATTGAATGACATGAATTGCTTGATAACTGAATAAAATTGAGCAGCTACAAGGAACTTCAATGGACTAGCTCCGGTCTCCATTTTTTTCAGATAAGAGCTATTTATTTGGCTACACTAGCACATTTGCAAGATCACTGAATTCAATGGCTCATTGATTATGGAGAGAGAACAGATCCAGACTCCTAAAATCAGGTATGCATATTGTGAGCATGAACTTACAAACCGCAACTATGCACTGTCCATTTAAGGAGCAAAACTTGCTCCAGTTTCATGATACCTTTGGGGCTTAGACTTACTTTGGTGAAAAGACGCTCCAAATGAAAAGGTGGTTCCTCATCAGCAGCAACAGAATAGTGTAAGCAGTCAAAAGCATGGAATTTAAGCCCAGCGGTAGTAGGCAAGGAAAGCCAAGATTCATCTTGAGCAAATCTCCAATATTCACATCCTTCGCATTTGTATTCCAATCTATGTCCTTCACAGAAATATACATTACCAAGCTAAGAAGAGCTAACATAGGAGAAGCATAGGTGATGATGAACATCAAGATGCCAGAAAGTAATGTGGAGTGGCTTGAGACACCCTGGAAAATTTTTCATGACACAGAAATTAGATAACGTCATGAATTGTTCATAAAACTTCTAAGGATGAGGAAAAAGTATAGAAAAACAATATCAAGGGAGAAGAAGTACAATGAAAGCCCCAGCAACATCAATAGTAGCAAGCGTGTTGGTGTTACCAAGACCGAAATGGCCTGCCATTCCCAAAAAGTATACAGCCGCAACCTGAAAATTTGAATATGTTTCCATGAGCTGTGCATTAAATAAAGTTGCACTGGCATCAATCAGCAATCAAATATTGTTGAGCAATTTGACATAACAGACAACAGCTGGAACAATAGATAATAGGGGATCAAACTATCAATAGTCGTCAATGAGAAAACCAGAAAAGGCCATTTGATTTCCTTAACATTACATAGCACTCATGTAACCATGGAAGGATACATAGAGCCAAATCCACATCTATCTTTCCCCAAGCCTTTCTGAACTTAACTGTTTTATATGAAGGGCAGAAGACTGCCAACTGGAAATGGCTTTTACTCCTTGGCAGCTGGGAAAAAGTAATATAAATAAAAGAAGCCATAAAACAGAACTATGAAGCGTAATCATGAATGGTTAAAATCTCTTTAGCAAGATAAATTATGAATGCTTCAGCTAAATGCTGAAAAAAATAAAGCAGAGTATATTTCAAGAGTGCTCCGCAAACGTTCCTTTTTTTTTTTTTTTYCTTTTTTGGTTGGCGGGARTGTGGAAGGCTTTAGAGTTTCTACCTACACAGGCATTATTAAACAACCAGGGGATATTATCTTCATCAAAGGACAAGCATTACAATTGCTCATTCAGTTTGGGGCTCAGCCTCATATTAGAAATGTCCAGTATCTAATTTGCTCTAGGACAATTATGATTAAATAGAAACTTAAATGCCACATTCTCTTTTTAGACTAATAGTTAAAGCCTCAAACTGCCTTCATGAAGGTTCTTCAAATTCTGATTCTAACATTTTTAAGGTTTGATTTCCATGAAGAGCTAAGTTCTCAATCCTTTATATTAACTTTTGTTTTCTGTTCTTTTGGGTGGTCATGCGGGGGGTTTCAGACAGAGAGAAGGAAGTTTGTAAATTTCAAACAACCACTGACCTCAACCCATTGTAAGTCACGATTGGAAGAATACCAGATTGTACCCAGGATTTGTACGAAAAGGAAAAACAAAGGCATTGAATTTATGGGCTGTTGCAGCAAGAGCTGCAGAAGACACCAGCTGAATAGGTATCCCCAGCCTATAACAAAGGCAGAATCTTTAATCCCTTGAAGTAAAGCATTCTTTCGAAGCTTATAAGATATATCCGGGGACAAGGAGAACTCATGACCAGATTTCATAGAATTCTGTAAAGGCATCAACCATGGTACTGCAATAACAGTTCCAATTGTTGATATGCTGAGAATGCCATAGAATATTTGAGCCATTAAGGTGGCCCCATAACCAGTTATCATGCTATCTTGACAATTGATCATATGATGCAGGACCAACAATCCTGGAAGTAAGTAGAATAATGCAATCACCATGACGAGATTTCTTTTCGATCCTACCAACCGCAGGAGAACAAGAAAACTTGTACCGATAAGTAGAATCCAAGAAACCAGCTGCAGTGAACTTGTATAAGCACTTCCTTCCTGCTCGAGCCATTTGGAAATGTCAGGAAGGTAGGCCCAATTGACACCACCTTGATGCCAGCCTCGCAAAATTCTTCCAGAAGCAAGAACCAAAATGATAGACAAAACTTGGACGAAACCTCCTCTTTGTTGTCCCTTGATGAAGATCAGCAAATTTTGAAGTGATCCTGCTGTGAATGACTGTATAGTTTTACGGAATAAAACCAAATATAATGAAGACGTCATAAAATGCCATATATATTGCTCTTCTTCTACCATAGAACTAGATCCCATACTTAATATGAAGATGCAAACTGTAGTGACAGTAAAAATCTCATCCAGACACCATTTGCGCATGATACTGTTTGGGTGCGAAATGATCTGTTCTTTTCTGAAATAAATTTCACAGGCATAGAGCAAAAGAAGTCCCAACAGCACTAAACATGACACGAGCATTGCTGCTACTCCAAAAGCAAGAATACCAATAGGTCTCTACAAGATGATAAGTAATTTGTAAGTTCAAATATAGAGGATAAAAAAGAAACGAAGAAAGAACATAACATTGAAAAATCCGCAATTAATATTCAGCTGTGTATCTACGGATTCATACTCTCTTTGACAAATCATGTGCTATGATAGACTACTCCAGAATGTTCCAAAGAGCTTGAAAACTTCATTTGACGAAAAACATTTCCATTACTTCGTATATTAACTTTATCCCCACCATCCACCACCATTATATCTTCAGATTATATAAAGCAACAAATAGCCACCACGTTGACAACTCACCAGTCAACTGTAACATGTTGCTATTTCTAACTAAAAATCTATATCAAGCCAGAGAGTAGCACATGAAAGGAGAGGCAGATAGTAGTTAGCTGTTACACTTACATCAGTTGCTCTATGTGACAGCCATTCACTTGATGTTTCCAGAAATTTACGATATGCCAAAATAATGTTGCTGCAGTCATCTCCACCAGTAGATCTACCCACAACAGTTAAATAGGTATCACAGTTCTTTAGCATTTTATGAATAACTATACATAAATATTTGCTACTAAAAGTAAGGAAAGTAACCACCTCAAAGATTTATCTAATTTCCAGGATTTGTGAAGTGATGCAGCATCTAGATATAGGCAACAAAACATCTCCTCAATGGAGTCATAGTTTCTCATAGGCTCTGGACCAATATTATCCCTTCCACCGCATTTGAAACTTCTGCAGATCATGTTGGGTAATTGTGCCTCTAGTAGTCGGAGTAATTGCCATGAATTTAATTCCAGTAGCCTTAGATGTTCATCATCTGAAATATTCTGGGAAGAGTGAGGAAGTTACCAAGAATAATACCATAGAGGAAAAAACTATAACTTAATAGATGGAATCTGAAAATCACAAAGGCATACAACAATCAGGAAATGTTACTCAAGCAGGCTAGTGATATAGACAAACCAAAAGATCGATAACTGCTACTCTTTATCCAGTGTTTATATGATTCAAAATTATCAAAATTAACCATAACTAATATCAGAACAGAGAAATTTCATGCAATTGCCTTTAATTGCAGATATGAAATCAGAATACCCAATAATAACAATAATAATAATAATGTGGACTTCATGAAACATTTATCCTAAGCAACAAACAAGGACGCACCATGCAAACTCTAAGCCAAGGAATACCACTAATCATTTGTTTTCCATTTTTTATTTTTTTCTCTTTTCTTATTTTTTTGGGTAAATGAATTACAACAAAAGCTTGGCTTATGAAAGGTGGTGCAACAGTATATATAAGTCCCCAGAATCTGATGGTCCCGTTGCATTCACCATACAAGATGTATGATCTTTCAATTTGTAACACAGCACTCGAAGACTAAAATGCAGAACTAACTAGCACATATATTAGGTTCAGATGTCATATATCCTAGTCCGTTGTCTTATTGATAAGTTAAATTTTGAAGATAAAGGAAAAAGAAGGTGAAAGTTTGGATGAGGGGGACATGATTTGCAGAACTCTAGGAGTCATGAGTAAGAAACATCATAAAATGCACTAAAGCTTCTTGATGACCTTAACAAATTTAACAAATTATATCATTTAAATATTTATTGCACCATTTAACATCTTCTTTTTCAAATTTGTAAAGCAAAAGTCTGACTACAAGATCAAACCTGTTAATGATTTAAACACTTCACTCATAAGGATGCCAATATTTTTCTTTGGAATCGGAACTCCAAAAAGAAGAGCCAATGTTGGAGCCACATCCACCTGAAGGAGAAGAAAATATTAAGAATAATAGCATGTAAACTTTCCGACATAAATATGAAATCCTCTCCCAAAATCTGAAGTCATCCCTATGCTGCTAAAGGACAAAAAAGAAGTAACTAAAGCAGAATGGTAAGATAGAGTATGATGCTTGAGAAAGAAATATCACCAGGAGGACGGTTAAGAGAAAATAAGGATGTAATTTCTCCTATCTCATATTAGCAGTTATTCTCCTAAGCAGCTAAAACTCAAACTGTTGAGTTTACTGGTCATCTGAACAAAAGAAATGTACAAGCTTTGATTTGTAGGTATCAATTGAATTTAGACAAGACATTAACATTTTAGGAATTCTTGTTTCTTAGCCCCACTTTTTGCCCTTAACTACTTTGGTTTGAATTGGTTTCAACAGTGTGGCTAGTACAGCCAGTAGATAGCCATGTTATGTGCGCATATATTTGATATCTCTAACAGAAAGCAAGTGGTATGCACTTGTAAAATTCATCATCCTTGTTTGTATTTGTACACTTTAAAAGACAAGTTAGAATGTTTGAGAAATTTCCCAGCCCACAGTGACTTTGACAGAAGAAAATACAAAATTTTCTATAGACTACGTATAAGAACCTTTAGACTTCTACAAGAGAATAAGAAGTGCATACAGGACGACAGAAATGGAATTTACCCATCAATGCAGAGAATCAGTTAACAGTTCTTGAAGGACAAATTAAGAACCTGGACCTGGTTAGCTATGTTGTAGGTTGTTGATGCATCACCAAAATCACCCAACCCAACAAAAAGAACCAAAGAGTCAGTTTCCTCATACGTTGACCCCCCATGGTTACCAGTTTCAGTCATGCCATGATCACTTGCTATCATCTGAAATTAAATATACAAGAAAACTCAGCCATAAAAGATCTTCAAGTCCACCTACAGGTGGATGAAACATATCATGAAAAGACAATTTAAAAGCAAACCTTAACGTGAGGACAATAGGAAGCACATAGCACCACGACCCAAACGAAATCAWATATGTTTAATCTTGAATAAAAGTTTCATGTGCCAAAATATTTAAATTTTGACTGAAAGTTGGTAAACTGAAGTCCATATAACAAGATCAGACAAAAGCTCTTCCCAAAAGAATGCATGGCTAACAGAAACGAGGTCACTGTCATAATTTTTGAAAGAAGATCAAATTGGTCTTTCTAGTGATACAATAAGTTCTACTTAAAGAACTCCCTTCTTGCTCTTTTTAATTTCTCTGTTACGTCTTTTTGGTTGTTGTGATCCACAAAGCTAAACTGGTCCTCAGGACTCTACATATTGATGCATCAAATTTCATCTCTGCCATAAAGCAGAACCATTATCAGTACACACTTATTTTTTTTTTTTCTTTTGATAATTTGTGAATTAGATACTTATAACTATCTTCCTTGAAGTAGTAATTAAACCGGAAGTAATGAACATCATAAGGACATGACAATTAATACCTGGAGAGATTTAAACAATAGAACTTTTATGCCGACAACAGAAAACCATCTCTCTAATATGTTCTATTCTTATGATTCAGAAATACTCAATTGGCACTCCGTAACAGTAACCCATATTGCAGTATATAAGTCCATAATTGCCGTTCTGCATATAGTATTCACTGGCAAGAAAATTTGCATAATAATAGCATAACATCAACAGACACCAGTAATACCAAATAAAGCAGCACGAACCAAAAGGGTCCGTCCTTGATCTTCTTTTTTACTTTGGATAGTACTTAGATGAATCACTYTTATCACTTCATCCATCTCCTTAAGTTTTGGYCCCATTAATGCACTGAAATAAGTTGATAATGCATGAGCTGTAATCAGATTTCAGAAGAGACAGCTAAACCACAGGGAAAGAGGGGGGGGGGGGAACAGTTACCTCTTACGTCCTCCAATATGTCCAACATGATCCAGGCCAAGATAATGAAGAATCTGGAATTGTGTTTGGGAAAATTCAGATGATAAACGATCATAAGAACATGTAAGTAAAAATAGCAGCTGAATCCAGCAGAACATCTCTAGAATGGATTCAGTCAACATTGAGAGGGTAACTGTTATAGAATGACCATAAATCTCATCATTCTCCTCAACCCAGTATCCATCAGTTACTAAGACACCAACTAGAAATATAAGGCATAAGAAGGGAGACAAAAAGGATAAATGAGATAAGAAAGGCAAAAGGAGAGCAAGGCTTGTGTCTACCCTTGAGTTCAAAATAAGTGTCTTCCTTTACTAAAGAAGGCCACATGTGCAGAAAATATTCAAGCAGCATTAACCATAGGCGCATGAATCATAAACTTGCTATAAGCTCTACATGAAATTTTGAGATTACTAATGTTCAAATCACTATTGCAGCCTATCTATATTCACATCCAAAACAAGCATACCATAAGATTCCAGTCGTTCATGTTAAGCTCATCACTGAGATGCCGGGAAACATTGTGATCCACTTGGACAGTATCTTTAACCTGAATCAAGAACAATCAGAACAAGTACATAATCTCAAGATCTGAAAAAATAAATTATTTTACACCCTACCTAATTTTGGAGTTATGAGACCTACTTTAACTGCATTGTCACTAATAAAGCAGCGAGCAAAAGATTTATTAAGTTGCATATGTATCAAAGCTTGTTGGCTTCCATGCATCTAAGTCCCTTCTTAATTTTATTCATGTTGTAACTAGACAGTTTAGCATCTTACAGTTATGATGGCCTATCCATATTTAGAATATTCTTTTCTTTTCTCCAACTTCCAATGAATTCAGCATAGCCAGATTTCTTCAACATTTTAGCTTTCTCTCTTTTACTTCTCTAGAATGTAAGAATTCCTCAGGTAGCAGCAAGGGATAAAGAAAAGATCTAATCATAACTTGAGAACCAAAGAAAAGAAGTGATACCTCTCACTAGGAGGCAAAGAAACTCAAGAGGCCCACTGGCCTATCTAACCATTCATAAAATTCCCAATACATGAAATACACACCAAAAAGAAACAACAAAAGAAAAAAAAGAATCTTTAGCCTATGCAACACATTTGTAGTGAAGTGAGAGTTTCCTTTTCCCAGAACTGTTATTCCGAAAGGCAATTTACAAAAGCTTTAAAATTGACTTCCAGATAAGCTAAATACTTCTCTTACATACTCAAAGTTTGAATGGGAGATAAACAAAAATATTTAGCTGGTTTACTTTATTTTTCCAGCCTTATTAATGTTGTTCCTATCTATCTTTCTTTTTTCCCCTTATTTTTCCTATTCACATGCAGCTATTGCTATGCGACACAAATTTTCAACTGTTGAAGCAAGACAAGCGAAGACAACTACAATGAGGTAAAACAACATCATAAATCTAGTTGTAATCACTAAATATTGTCTATTAGAGATTAATCAAAAGTAAAAAATATCCATAAAACATCCTGATTTTTATATATATAGGGTAAGCCTCTCAGCAGTTCAGCAAGGTTATAGATGAAAGCCAATTGATAAAAAGTCTGACTGACAATCCCCAAGATGGTGATAGGAAAAGAGACTTACAAAGAAACTGCTAACTCCATCATGACGTGCAAACATCCTGGGAAACAACTTTAGCCATGTATCATCACCAAACATCAACAATTTCCAACCAATTCGAAGAAACTGCTCTGAAATAACAATGAGGAGTAAATTATGTTAAGAAGTTAGGAAATGGAGTAATAAAATTAATCAGGGAGTACACTTTGAAAAGAATGAAGTAACTGACCAATAAGATTATCATCTAAAAGAGCTTGTGTGTTGAAATTGAAAGCAACATCTAAAAATCCTCCTATTGCCCCTGAAACCATTGCCTGCTCATAGAAAATGACGAAGTAGAACAGTCAAAATTCACAATAAGCAGCTCAGGATGCTATCGACATAGAGAATTCATTTTACCTTCAAGCGAGGCATTGTGACAGTGGGTGGCACAGCCTTTGCATGGTATCCTATCGCCTTTCCCTTAGCTAATAATGACTGTGTATATGGCATTGCTTCCATCAAAACCTTAGGCGGAGGCTGACCGTCCTTCCCAAGCACAAATTCTGCTGGCAGGCCATCAATGACCTGGAATAATATCATGTCAAGACAGATTCCTACTTTAGTACAATAAGAAATAATGGATACAGGAGAAGTAATTTAGCCAACTAAGCCTCTTCATGATTTGTTTGCAATTTGTTTCCGGAAAAATCAAACTGCGTACCATTATTATCAGTCTGTTAAATAAAGGAGGCACCCCAGATAGATTCTGAAAGGAAATACAGAGAAAAAGCAAGAGCACATTAGTAACAGGACTTGTTGACCTTTAAAGTTCGCTTCGGTACACTAAAAGTTTAACTAGGATATAAGTATATTTCTTCAGAACATTTTGAAAAGATATAATACCTTTTTATCAAAGAAAACAAATCCAAAAGGTAGACCATAAGAGCAACACATATATCAAATTCCCTCGTATTTAATCAAATAGAATAATTATTGAAGAAAGCCCTGAAATCATTGTTAGCTGCAAGAGCATATTTTTATATTCTTACAATTTAATAAAATCGATCTATTTTTACATCCTTAAAGTTCAGTAAACTCCATCCAATTCACCTAGTGCAAAATGCATAATACCGGCATTTGACTAAGTTTATATTTCTCAAATTTTATATGCTTTATGAAAACAAACTTAAATGTCAACTCTTTTTCAGCTCCACATAGAAAAATTAAACTAAGTTAAAGAGTCCAAATGGCCCATTAATTTTTACTTCCCCGTACCCGGAAAATAATGCAAAAGTACTTACATGATATAATGATTTAAGCTCGTCAGGAGGTACATCAGTAACATTATGACCTCCATAAGAATCAGACCCAGGTGGATAAAAACTCTCCAAGCCACTGAAAATTTGAAAAAAAGCATTATAAAAACAAGAATCAATGTGTGATTTTGGTAAAAGAATCAAATTTAATTAATGGGAAAGTTAAAAAAGAGGATACAGAAAGAGTACCTTACGCCAGATGGAGTAGAGTKGACAGGGAAGAAGCCCATTAGGAAGACAAGTAATCCAATTATTTGAAGTACAACAGCTGATATTGTTAGTATCGTTAAATTTTTGCATGTCAAACGTGGAGAAAGTGAAACTTTCCCTCTTCTTTCCCTTTTCTTGTCCATTTCTGAAATCATCAAAATTTCTGTGTGTGTTCTGCCAGAGATCTCAAACAAACGGAAGAGCAGAGGAAAAAGGATAGGAAAACCAGGAAAGTGCTGCAAAGTTCTGGCAGTGTTCATGTCAGCGACGTCGTAGACATGATATTGTTGGCACCCAACGACGTCGTCGTCTTTGCTGAAAATAAGTTTCTTTTTCTTTGGTAAGTAAGAAAATATGATACGCAAAAGAAAAAAAATTAAAAAAAATGTTGCATCAATGACAAGAACATGTGGGGATATTCACCTGCCACATTAACCAAAGGCATTTTTTGCTTTTTTTTTGGGGAAATAATCATACTTTTATCTTGTGAAAAGTTATCTTATTAACATACCCGATTAGATAATGAACAAGCAACAAGCAAACTTTGCCAATATATTCACCGGTGTATGAAGGAGATGAAATATATGTTAAAAGTCTTAACATCCAACATCGTGCAAGCTAGCATGCATGTGCCTCAATGATGAAAAATTCAGTTGAAATACTATCGAGTTTTGTTACTACTGATAAGCAATCGATTTCTATCTTACATGCATCCAATTCAACCTCCTCAACCAAACCCAATCCATGAATTCTGCCAATATTTCAACATGTTTTGCTCCAATAACTTGATAAAAAGGAGAAGCCAGTGTTGCTTGTAACTTCCCCAAAGCATCTCGAATGATCATCCTGCTTCAGCTTTTTGTTGAGTCCACAATCCATCTACACTGATCTTGAGTACATTTATTAGAGGTGGTTTCCAACCTGCTTCAACAGAAGAAACACACAATTGATGTTTTTGCATTAACTATACAACTTGAAACTCTGCAAGGAAGCGTGTTGCTGATGTGAAAGACTCCTTTGGCAAATACCTACTTGTTGTGGGAATTCCTATTTGCTGATAATATGATAGCAAATTATTCCACCTTATCTTGAGTCATGTTCTGGAAGTGGAACAACATGTTAATAAGTAACTCTTTAAGTTTCATAGTACCTTTATTACAAGCCCAAGCAAATGTTAACCACTAGCTCTCAAAGTTTTCATAGCATATAAGGGTGCTAAAGGAATTGATTAAAAGCCTACTCATCTTCATTACCATTGAAAGGGCATAATGCTTCTGGAATGGCCACCCTTTTCATTAAATTCTGCCTAAGAGGTAAAATATCATGGCAGAGTCTGTAGAACAGCTTTAGTAGTAGTCTTATCTTCCAGAGAAGTTTCTAAAATAAACCATGGTTATTTGATAAAGAAGAAGATRTCGTCCTTTGTGAGTCACCTTGTTTGAGAAAATGCAWGCTCAAMAGAAAGGCTAATTTGACTAAGAAGACTCTTGGAGAAGGAGTCTATGGCAAAGGAATGCCTAGGATCGCCTCTACATCAGAAAGTAAAAATAGTTGATGAAGCATTAGAACACCTAAGAGGCAACGAAGAAGCGAACTCCTAACTTTGATATCACAAGGACTATATGGATTAGGAGAAACCAAGCTGGAAGAAGAATGGACATGACATCTAACAATGCTCCCAAACCAAAATTTCATCCCCTAAACGAACCCTCGAAGGAATCCCTCGTAGAAGTAAACCCCTACCCTCAATAAGACTCCGCCAAACATAAGATGAAGTTGACCACAAAGTTGCATGCAAAAAGTCAAAATGGGGGAAATACTTAGCCTTAAGAACACAACTAAGCGAGATATTTGAATGCATGAAAACTCTCYAGTGTTGCTTTTCCAGCATGGAGATATTGAAAACCTCCAAATCTCTAAGCCCTAATCCCCCCTCCCCTCGACAATTACATAGATCAAATCAAGCCTTCCAAGGAATACGTCTACCATCAAGGATAGACAGTCACTCTCATGTGGAGTCATGAGATCAGAACAATGTGTCACCAAATATTTCTCATGTGGAGTCATGAGATCAGAACAATGTCATGTTGGAAGAAGAAAATAAGATATAGCAAAAAGAGAATAGCATGCAATACCGATAGTATTAAGGTTGTATACACTATTTGGGAAAGTAACTCTTCCTTTTATTGTTGGACCATTTTTCACATCTTATCACATAAGTATGAGACGAGTTTATTTTCTGAACATCCAATGCTAAAAGGCAAATCTAGATAATGGCTACTTGCATCTACTACTACAATAGATAGCTCATTCGAAATTTCTCGTTAAAGTGCTACTCCTGTAGACTTTGAGAAAATGATTACTAATTTGGCATAATTCATCGTTTGGCCATATACCTGCAAATAAAGATGAATGACATCTTTTGCACTCTTTATATTCTAGCATGTGGTTCTCAATAAAGCAGACTATCATCAATAAAAAATAAATGTGTCAATTATGGCCTTGTTTGTCCCATCCTTAGGCCTTGTAGATACCCTGTCATCCTGACCTGTGTAAGCAAAACAGATAAGCCCTCAACACATATCATAAAGAGAGAAGGAGAAAGAGGATCATCCTGACACAAGCCTTTAGATGGGCAAAAAGTCTCAGTCGGAACCCTATTCACTAAGGCTAAAAAACAAATTGCACGAACACATTTCATGATGACTTTTGTCAAATGGTTAGGTATGCCTAGATGCACCATCATCTATTCCGAATATCCCAATCAACCCTATCATATGTTTAGCTATCATCTAGCTTGAAGCCAAGGTTGAACTATGATTTCCCTTATTGAGCCAATGAAAAACTTTTGATGCTATAACAATATTTTTTGTAATTAGCCTATCTAAAAAAGGTACTCTGAGAATCATCAATTGAAGATGGTAATATTTGTTTGAGTTTATTTACGATAGTCTTAGACGTAGTCTTATATAAAACAATGAATAGACTAATAGAACAATATTCAAAAATCATAGAAAGACGAGCCACCTTTGGTATTAAAATAATGTATGTTTGATTAATATCTGTAATTTGGCCTTCCTTATTTAGCATCTGTAATACCTACTGAGTAACTTTTACTCCCAATAGCCCCTAAAATATTTGATAAAAGATTGCATGAAAATCATTTAGTTCTCATGCCTTGAAGGGTGCATGTCATGTAAAGCTTTTGAAAGCTTATCAGCTATGAATGGTTTCTCCAAATGATGGATTTGTTGATCATCAAGTTTAATGCCCACCAAATTCCCTAACTTTCACATTCAACTCAAACTAAGAAGAAAATTAAACAAATATGAGACATAATAGAATGATTTTTTATATATGTGAACATAAAATAACATCTCATTGTACTTTCACGTACAATAATCTTTCTACAATTTTGTAATATTTTTTATGGTAATGAAAAAATTGCAAAAGCTTTCAATTCTAAACATAATCAAACCTAATGTCTCAAGAAATATAGACATTTTAATAAGCAGTCCTCCAGTGGATTAGCCTCACAAGAAACTAGTCCACGAGTCTACATGGAAGCCTAAGAAAACCTTGGGTTGGTTTCAATTTTTTGAGCAAGTTTATGGGCTTACCGGTCCGAAAAGCCAAATAGTTCCCTTTATACGGTTGGTCCTCCTTTCTTCTTGCCATCTTTGACCTCTTTAAACCTACATTTTCAAAAAATCCAGCTTTCTTGATCTCCTGATGCTAGGAATATGTCAATTACTTTGATTGGGATATTATTAGCTAATATTGTAAGGTTAGATTGATGCGTTAGAGTCCCTGTCAAGCTTAATATGGCAGCCTTAGATCAATGGTCAGCATCCTCAAGCGCTCTTTAGGTCTCTCTATATATATGTGATATATATGTTTGTAAATAATGTTTCTAGCAAATCCTAGTAGAAAGAATCATGACAGAGGAAGTGTTATTTGGGGGTGTATAGAGAAGAGCCAAAGGCATTCAGTGGTACCAAGAGCCACAAAAAATCGTCCAGTGGCAAGAAAGTGGCTTTTTGCTAAAGGAATACTCCTCAATAGGAATTCCCAGGATAAGAAACATAGTGCCTTCATCCACAATGTTTACACGGCACTCCAGCCTCATTATCGGCTCCCGAACAATTCCTGTAATAACCTCCTCAAAACTGTCTACAAGGAAGTGGGTTAGCAGGTTGAGGAAGATGGAAGCATGCACAAGAATAGTTTGTTGCATGTGGATGCATTGCTTGCAGAGCTAGGGCCTAATGCGGAACTCACCCTTTGATTGTCCTTCTTATTTATTTATTTATTTTATTTTTTTGTTCCTGCCCTTAAAAGTTAAAACTCTCATTGCATGAGACCTTCACTGTTCTGATGATATCTTTGTATCACTTTCTGCTATTGTATGTAAGAAGTTGTTGTAGTTTTTTTTTAAATCACTAGCTTATCTTTTTTCCTATCAGTAAGKTAGTTATTTCTTCATTCTTAATGGTTATGATGTATGTGTTTTTATCTACCAAAAAATGCTAACAAAAAGATGATATCTGTTTCAACTTAAAGTTATCTAAGTCCCTTCACTTTAAATTTGTTTACTAGTATAATATTGATATTATAGAGGTTTCTTATACCCGTGATTTAATTAAATAGTAAAATGACTATACTGTGATCAAACTACACCTAGTATATGATCTTAATAATGTATAAAACATTACTTGTATGAAGCTTACATTCAACACATTTCCTCAGCCCGTCAAAAGTGTTCAAAAATTATATTTCTTAGTTGAGTCAGATCAATTCTTGTGGGCATGTTCATTGAGGCTCTCAATTTTATTACATCTCATGTGATGAGAAGCATGATGGTGGAAATACGATGTATTCTAATTCCCATGTTGCATCCAATTACCCCAAGCTTGTGTATGTCAAACTTCCTATAAGTAAAGATAATGCTTTAATTGAAAAGAAGCAGTAGAAATTTGATATTTCAATGCTTGAGTACTAATAAGTCTCTCAGTTGTTTGTTATTTAATTTGACTTGGCAAGTAACCAAATGTTTGCTTTTTCCATTCCATTAGAGCTTTCTGTATGTGAGATAGGCCAACAACAACGTAGCATTATAGCCTCCCATGCAACGGTGCCATTCTTCATGTACAAGTTCTGCAAAAAACAATTAGCCAAAATGCCTCAAAATTGAACCTTGGGCCATTAAACAAGAAGATAAAATAGGTTCAGTTTGTTGTATATTTACATGTAAAGCCAAATGATTGGAAGTATAAAAGAGTCCATGCTCTAACTCTATGTACGGAGAAAAACTACGCCAAGCATCAGTGCCAAAAATGCTTTCCAATCTTACCCAATTCCAAGTCGTATTTTCTCTACTATTACACCTTKTAAAATTTSAACCTGATAACCAAGATCATGTAGATCAGCCCTAACAATCACCTCCCTGAAAACCTAAATTTGTGATGGTTGTCAATCATGAGAACTAGATTGTTCGTAGCTAAGCAAAACCTCATTGAAGTCTCTCGCACAAAGCCATGCGGAGGTGAGCCCATCAGACAAATATTAGGATGTCCATAGAATCCCATAAAGTGGTAAATAATCATGGTGATCCTAGTATCTTATGTACACATCTATATGATGTAGGGAAAATGTCTAGAGAGACACATTGAAATTTGATTGCCAAAATAAAGCCAAACTACCATTATTGCCTACGCAATCCACTTGAACATAGTTTTCAAACTCTAATTTGAATTGAAAATTACAAATTTTATGAGAAGTACATTTAGTTTCACAAAAGAGTAAAAGTAGGAATATTGTATATGTATAACATGTTGCAATTCCTCAATTTGAGGGGGTTCCCAAGCCCTTGGCAATTCCAAGATAGAATGTTCATTATGATTGGAGGGGCTTTCCTACTAGCCACCACCATTGAAGAAGGTATCTCTATGATCTGATCATCTAGAATTTCATGTATATCATGAGCAGAAGATGGCAAAGATGCAGTATCATTTTTTGTTTTCTTGAGAGTAGACAATTCATTTTCATTAGAGCAATCATCGTGATGCCCAAATTTTCATTTTAGAATGACGAGCCCAATGGATGCAATTGAGTCCAAATAAGAATGACCTATGTTTACAAGTGGATTGCCATCATTAAAAGCCTTGGATCTACTACCAATTCYTTTCAACCTAAACTTTATGGACTTGGGCAAAATACTTGAAGTGGCTTGGTGGTTAACTTTCCTAGTAAGACGTGAACCATGCTGCCCGGGTGTGATTGTACGTGCAGAATCATCATAGTGTCGGGATTATGATGAAAGAGAACTTAAAGGCACCAATCAATTGAATGAGATGCATGTGATTTCGCATTTTCAAAGGAAACAATGGCCACTTGAGATGAAAAAACAGCCTTAATATTAGGTCTTCCTTGAGCACTTTCATGTGTCTCATGATAAAATACACTCCCATGTTCATTTTCCCTCACATTCTCAACTTCTTCAGCCTCAACCTCCACATTCTCTACTTTTTTAGCCTCATCCTCTGCAATGATACCACCATCTCTTGTGCAGACTCATTCACCTCAATATCACCTCCCAGCCTTAACACAAGACAAAACAAACTCTGATTGAAAGCTAGGTTTAACCAAGTTTGGAGAATATAAGTCCTCTCCACCGTTGCATGCATCCACAATCCTTAAGGTAAATTTTGTTAGTCTATCGATATTAATGGCAATCCATTACGATAGGGACAATTATGAATAGCATGTCCTATATAGCCATGATGGTTACACAAAAAGCGTATTCTCTCATACCTTAATAGCCCCACTTGGAATTCATCGATTGAGCTTAAACTTTAAGTAGTCACCTGAAATGAATCATTAAATCAAGCAACACCTGAAGTTGCAAAAAGAGAAGTCCATCTTGAATTCTTTTCCTTAGCTAAACTTTATGAGTCTCTAAGAAAGCCACTGCAATGATTATAGCATTTGGTGGAAGACCAAAAACTTGAACCCAAATCCAAGCCATATCTAATTCCTCTGATCAAACTGATGGATATTGTTGCTAAGGTAAAAGTACTAAGGGAGAATTCTCAAAGCATCACAATCCTGGCTATAGTGCATATTCATCACTTCTGTTGTAGAAAACAAGATGTGTAGCAATTATTTGGTAATTGAACAATTTGTATACCCCCTGTTTTTCATGTCTTGCTCATCAATAGCTTTAGTGTTAGCAGAGATGGCTCCCTATCGATATGTAACTTTCTGACACAGCTATTTACACAAACCAGGAAACCTTCAACACGCATCTCATCTAGGAGGTTATAGTTATTTCCTCTTTTGGGATTAAATGAACATCTTTTAATCACTTGAAATTGTAGAATTCATAATCACAGTAAAACCTAGTAAAAATAAAGTCAAAAGAATGATAGATTTTGCAGAAGAAAGTTGATAGATACAAAGARTGCACCAAAATGTACGAAACCCTATGTTGAGAGAAGAAAAAGCTCAAAATTTTGAGCAGCTAGTGTTTCACGTTATGGACTTGATCTATGTATTGACCAAAGCATGTTAATGAATTAACTTCTAGGTAAAAAAAAAAAAAAAAAAATAGGGCTATGATTAAGCATTAATGAGTAGGAAAATATTTTTATAAAGTTTCAAGAAGTAAATAACCTATCATGTTAGAGAATAGAGTCATATTATTAAGCCTACTTCCCATTCTCTATACTATTTTAGTTTTCAAAAATATTAAAAATGTTATAATATGAGAAGGAAAATGTAGGAGAAGTTTATGCAGAGAAGAAGAAGCAGAGAGTCTATTGTAGATTGATTATCATTAACCTTGATGTGAACCAAATCTCTCTATTTATAAAAGTTAAACCCTAAGGCCTCTAGGGTCTCAAGGGTAGGAAAGTCATTCACCAATAATTATTTACAACACTCCCCTTTGAATGACTAATTTATACAACAATTTCCTCATAAAAACTTATTTGAAAAAAATCCAGCGGGAAAAAACTAAATCAAACTAAGAGAAAAAAGTACAATTAGCGTTGGAGTATTAATTGTTGCCTTGTTAAAAGCTTGTCAAGAAAACCAAGTGGGACAAAACATTGAATGAAGGAAAAAGAGTACAACTACTCCCCATGATATGGATGATCAATAAATGTCTTTGAGTCGACACTTCTGATCTGATAAATCAACTTTCTCCACATTATCACTTTAGCGGATCTGTTKAACATTGATATCGCCATTTTCTTAACGCTCATGCGTATAGAAGAACTTTGGAGAAATATGCTTTGTTTTATCTCCTTTGATGTAGCCTCCTTTGAGTTTGTGCAATACAAACTCATGAATTGCAATAATGTTTAAATGATTTGAGCATGTAACTCTTATAGTTTGCTTAATACATCTCCATGATATGGTGTTCCCAATAGAACTATGACTTATAAGGAGATTTACAAAAAAGTACCAATTGTAATAAGGTATGGTACTTCAGGACTAACAATCTTTTCCCATCTTCAAGTGGGCAAAAATAATCTTTATCAACTTCAATTGATCTAATGACCATAAGTAATAACATTGGATGTGCACTATCAATATGAATTGTTTGTTACTTTTTCTGTATACTTGAATTCATGAACAAATAATCCTTTGAAGAAATGTTCAATTTGCAAACTAAGATAAATTTTTGTCTTTTCATCTCAAATTCATTTTTCATGTAATATGTAGTTTTGTTAAGCTATTCAAGAGTCTTAGTTAGATTTCAATCAATATACATTGCGAGTTTCGAATTTCAATATTTGTTTTCTTTATGAGGAAATAGGGGTAGACATCCTTATCTTTATATCCCTAATTCAATAGATATTTGCTTATAGCTTATATCAAATACGTCCAAATTGTTTTAGTCCATACAAGGATTTTTACAATTTTGATGGAATGATTGTCCCCAGTTAATGTTTCAGACAAATCAAATTATTCATGGATTTTCATATAAATGTCACTGTCCATTGATCCACATAAATAAAAGCGACTATATCCGTCAAACTCATATCAAGGTTTTCATATATTACTAAACTTACAAGATATTTGAACGTAATTAATTATATTCACTAYCAGTGAATATATTTCTATACAATCAATCTTTTATTTTTGTGAAAAATCTTGAGTTTTAGTCCTATTTAATAATTCACAACTAATCAATTGGTCATAACCCTTTTGGTTTTTGGATTACAAGTCCAAGAACCTCATGTTTCGAAAGTGAGTTTAATTATAACTCAGCTCTCCATCTTGACAAATCATATCTATGTCGACATTTACAATTGATTTTGGTTCAAGATCTTTATTATCATCTATGATATTGAGATCTTTCTATATTACTTTGAGGAATTTGAATCTCTAAATCAATATCTCTTGTCTATCTTTAAGTTCTAAAGATGGCTATTCTAATCATATAATTTCCTTTTCTTTCGAGAATTTTTATCTTAAAACCAAGAGATTGGTCATGCTTATGGCGTGCTTTACAATCAAGAGGTATGTCTCATTCCTAACGTGTTTAGAATCACTGCCATGCTCCTAGCATGTCTTAGCATCACTATCATACCTCTGGAGTGTTTTTATAATTACTAGCTAGTATATCAACATTTTGTCTTGCTGGGTTTTCCATCCGGATAGGAACAGTTATTGATGATAAATATGATTTAATAATTCTTGTTGGATTAGTACAAGCATTAGACACGTGAATTAATACTTTTCGCAAATAGATAATCTTTTGAATTTCCCGTTTACCAGCTCATAATGCCTTTAAGAAAGGAGAATTTTTTATAGTGAGTTGGCCGTATACGAACTAGTGTTGCTTCATGTAAAACAGCGTATCTTTATGCATTTGTAGGGAGTTTTTTTCTCATTAGAAATGGTCTAGCAATCTGTTGCAACTCTTTAATAAAACATTCAGCAAAACCATTTTGTATATGAACAAAAGCTACGGGATGTTCAACAATAATCCCAGTTGATATGAAATAAGCTGAAAAACATGAGATGGATAAACAGAAGCATTATCCAAATGAATATTTTTAATTGATGGTCTGAAATTATACTCTTAATCAAATTATCTCAAGTAATCTCACAAACTTCTGGTTCAGTTGATAATACTGCAAACTTCAAGTTTGCATGTGATAATAAACTCACATGTTACTATCATATATATTGATACATCAATTAAAATCATAAAATATTTAAATGAGTTACATAGTGGATAAATGAGTTCTCATATATCACCATGAATCCATTATAAAAATGTATGACTTTCAACTCCCATTTTTGCTAGTGGTCCTAAGAACAAACAACAGATAGTGAATTCGTTTGGGTTCAGTACCTTTTGATTTCTCAATGGGTGATAGTGCAAATTCTCAATCATTTTTTCCATCATTATAGATCCAATATGACTGAAATATTATGCCAAATGATAATAATATTTGGATCACAAGTAAACTTGTGATTTACGAGATGATACACTTTGTCTGCATTAATTTTGACATAATACAATCCCAAAAAAAGAGACACTAGATTCCTGAGACTATAGTGGTGATACGTCAATATTTAAATCACCTTTTTTTTTTTTTTAATTGTCTCACTATGATACCCATTTCGGCAAATATCTAACTTAATAAATTTCTTAGGAACTTTAAGAATGATATTGTATATAAAATTCGTCCCTTTCTAGACAAACAATATGGTAGTTCTTCCAAAAGAATAGATGCATATAAATTTTGTCCCCTCCTACATAAATTTATGGCAATTCATTCCAAAATCATAAATCAATTTTACACKACCATATATAATTTTCATATTTGTCTATCTCATCTTTAGGTGAGAGTATATGATGTGTATTGTTACACTATCAATGACACATATATTTCAATAATATATTATAAATCTATAAAAATTTTGTAAATAAAAGTAATTTAAAGAAAATTATTAAAAAAATATTAAGGTAAAAATAATTCAACCAAATAATGAAATCGTTTAAAAATAAAAACTTCAAATACTTAAGGAAAGTACATGAACAATTAAAGAATGTTTGTGAAGAATTTAAAGGAAAAATACATAAAAGGAAAAATTAATCTCGTTTTCTAACATGTCACCTCCAATTAAATTGTCGATATTTCCTGTTGGATAGCAAAAAAATAGGAAATATCTAAGTAAATTGCAGCAACTAGGCCATCAAATTCAAGAAAACTTTTTATCTCCACTTTCCTTTTTTCTTGATCAATCTTTGGTGGAGATCTATCATATATTGGTCGCACGATAGGAACATACTCTACTTTCAAGTTACCATGGAGATAATGAAGAAGGAAAATTATTGCTTTTATACTATCTTGTTGGGATTCATTTTTCCTTTTTTTATTGTCTCCCTTAAACCCTTTAAGGTGGATTTCGGCATTAATGACCTATAAAAAATTATTCTTATCGAATATGTTAAGTGCAATGAATTCAAATTAGGTGATATTTGCCATTTGTGTAATTCTACAATAAAAATAAGGGATAGTATATTTTTGAATGACGTAGATTCATAACAAAATAATCGATGTCAACAATACATACATTGTACACATTCCTTCATATTACATGTTACATCACTAAAGTATTTCATTTTTACTCAAATCAAGTGCAATTCAGAAGTAAAAATATATTAACATAATAATTGATTCATCATATTGTTACTTCAAGAATAATAGTTCATATTCTTTAAGAATATTTAGATTGAAATATACCCTTTTGGAATAGATAATATTAACTTATAGATAAATTAATTTAGAGCAATAGTTAGACATTCTCCAGGAATGTTTAGATTATAATATCCTTCAAGAGTATATAATATTAATTTAAAATAATAGTTTAATATTCTTTAAGCATACTGAGATCATCATATCATGTCCTTCAAGAAAAAAATAATGTAAATTTAGACTATATTGTTACTTCATGAACAATAGTTTGATATTTACCAAGAATATTTATATCATAATATACTCTTTAGGAGAAACTAACATTAATTTAGGGCAATTGTTCAATATTCTTCATGAATATAATATAATGTTCTTCAAGGATATATAATGTTAATAATTTACACTATTACTACTTCAGGAGCAATAATTCAATATTCTTCCAGAATATTGATGTTATAGGCATTGCGAATAACAAATAATAAGAAAAAGTAAATTATTTACAAGCAAAATTAAATACCAAAAGCTCATGTAAAAAAAAAACATGGTATTAGCATAAAGCAAGCATCTTTTACGAATATATTGCATATGCATAATTTAATAATCATGACGACCACTTAGAAAATGATATGGATACACAAGTAAGTTAAATACACATGACCACCAAGCTGTAACTGATCTTAATACATATAACAAGATAGATTAGAAGGTTTTCCAACTTGATATGGCTACTACACATACAAGAGGTGACCATAAGTTCATGCCAACATATGTTCGGATAGCCCGAAATATAAGCATCTAAATATAGCTTAGAAAACATAAATATTTGGCAGCAAGAATTACATATGAAAAGTTTCATATAATTCTTCAACAAAATCAACATAGCTATAAAACTAAAATAGTGGGAACCATCAATATTTTTGTAGATATAACATAAAGCGTTCAATGAAAATTCGAGTTAAATAATATTCATGAAAGTGTAAAAAGCATAAAAGATTCGAACTTTTAGGTTAGAAACAAACTTACCTCAATCAGAAGTTCCACCAAAAGTATCGAGACTCATGTTCAATCAAGAGCCCTTGTTTACCTCAATTGGAAGTTTTATTGGAAGTGTTGAGACTCGTGTTTGATCGAAATCCCTTGTATTCATACAAAAGCTTTAAGCTTTAAGACGTAGAGAGTCAAAAGTGTGCTGATAACATGTTGTAATATGAGAAGGAAAAGGGAGGAGAAGTTTATGGAGACAAAAAGGAGAAGCAGAGATTCATCTGTATATTAACCTTGATGTGAACCAAAGGCCTCCATTTAGAGAGGTTAAACCCTAGGTTTTAGGGGTTCAAGGGTAGGAAAGTCATTGTTCAATAATTATTTACAACAGAACCCAGCTTTCCTTACCCTTGTAAAGTGCATTTTGAGAAACAACAAAATTTTTCTATACAAAGAATAGAAAATACGAAAAAAGTGTTGTGTGTTTTCAAGGAAAACAAGGCAAAATAATCAAAACAAGGAAAAACAGACTTTCTCGTAGTCCTTTCTAGCCCTAACTCCCTTCTCTTCCCCTCTAAATTATGTTTTTATTTATGAATGTCATTACAATATGTAAAGGGGATTCCTAAACAGAATACCTTTTCTAGGACTCTTTTACTAATGTTCCTACCATATCGTAATAGATGTTAATAGACTTTATCTCCCTAAACACTTTATTCTGCCCTCTCTCTCAAATATTAATCTGATCTTATGATTTATTTGTTATTATGAATGCCTATCTTATTAAACATTACAATAGTTGATTGTTGGAATTAAAAAAAATTTAATTTTTTGGGTTGAAAATTATCAAAAATGTTATTTTTTYAATTTTGACGCAAAACGTGACAATACCCGCCAAATGTGTGCAACTAGCGTTGGCACGAACATTTTTTGTTTTTTTAATGGTTCCTTTTGATAATATAGTGAGTATGCAAATCGAAATGTAATCAGTAAAACCTATAAAAACTAATACTTGATAAATTAAATGTCTATTAAATAAAAAAATAATAAATTTTCCTAGTCCCAACTTAGGAAAACTAGTTACATTAATATTTCGATAAAATAATAAGACACTACCTCTGTTTCATAATATAGATCATTTTAGGAAGGAAGTCGTTTTTCATAATATAAGTCATTCTACATATGAAGAAACAACACTCCCATTTTATCTCCATTTATATGTTTTGAAAATTGATTTGTTTAACTCATTTTTGTATTTGTTTAAGAGACATAAATGAGATTGAGACTTTATTTTGAGATGAGGGAGAGATGACGAAGAAAATGATAATTAATTAATCTCGAATTTATGAAAATTAAGCAAATAGAGGAAAGGTGTAGTAGAAACTTTGGGTAAAAGACATCCTTGTATTAAATCATATTGTTTTGTGCACATAGGTCTAATATGACCTATTTTTTGAAACAAAGGTAGTAATTTTCTTTTAATACTTTATATGATCCTTAGTCCCATTCATATCATAAATTAATAATAATTTAAATTTACCTTAATCTCATCCCTAATTTTTTTCGATCCCTAATTTATCAAGATCGTTATTGATGCTTTGAGTGCTTCCATCCTCATAACAGACTTCAATGCAATAAGTCACCTCCTTTTTCTTTGAATGGTAAGTACAATCCATAAATTTATATGGTTTGTAATTTGCTCCCCCTACACACTGGTAGAGAGAGGCTCTATACTTCACATAGTTTTACCATATTAAAAGTAATCCAAATATAACATAGTCCAAATCCTAATGACTTTCCTATGTGAGGTAAAATAATCTTCTTCCCCACAAATTATTTCAAACTCCACCTTTGAGCCTCAATTTTCATTCATCCAATCAATATTTTGAACAATTAAATACGCGATTACGATGTTCTCGTGAAAAATAATATGAACACAACAAGGATAAAGATCCCAAGTTAACTCATGCCCAAACATGACCATGAAGCAAAAATGCACACATTGATTTTGTTAGAACATTTTATTATTTATTTAGTTCATAGCTTTTCTTTAAATAATATTGTATTATTTATTTAGTTTCATAGAATTTGTTTGAAGAATATTTTATTATTTAAGTTTCATCGACTTCATTGTTGAACTATTTGGTTAAATGTTAAATAAAATATAATATAGACTATGATATAATAAATTATGGTGATCATTGTTTTTAGAAATTATTAGGGCTTTTATGTATTTTTAGTACTATTATAGGGATTATTTTTTTTTAAAAAAGAAATTTGTGTGCTGATTTTTACGCGTTTTCCTTGTTTGCAAAATAATAATATGAAAACAAGAGAAATTTATTATAAATAATTAATCTTATAAATTTGATAAGAAAGTGTTAGAATCTCTAAAATTTTCTCAAGTCAAGAGTTCGATTCTTTGATTCTCTCGTTGAAATTTTTCGAGAGCTTTGTAGCTTAATGTCAGAATTTGAAGAGAAATTTGGTGCTCTTTCTTCTAAGTTTCTCTCAATATGAATTTGTGAACATCTTCCTCTTATATTTTAGTCTCTATTTATAAATAAACGAATTGATTTGATAGGTCGAAGTACCATCTAGGAGTGATGTGGCATTATTTGATTCGCCTTGCTGGACCCATGATTTTCAATAGCTGAAATTTGTCATCCTTGACACGTGTCAATCGTTCATTGGTCAAGATGTTAAATACTTTCTAATTTTAATTGAAGCATTCATTTAAATTAATTCTTAATTATTTAAATAAGTTATGAATATTTAATTTAATAAAATTTTCATATCTACAAATTGCATCTCGRGACTTGTTTACGGGTGGTATAAGTCAAAGATGAGTCTTGAGTGGAAAAGTTTCAAATCAATTTACACCATTTGGTCGATGTCACAAGACTAATAACTAGTGTTATCTGCTTAGGCCATCTGATGTGGATGAAAATCCATTGATTTTACTAATAATTATATGCACATTTTTACCCTTTTTAATATGATAAATTACTACTTTATACTATTTTGTCTTGAACATTACTTAAATTCAATCAAGTCATCTATCTATGTAATATTGTGAAATTATAGAATTCATGTGCTATTACTAAGGTAAAATGTCCTATTTTGTAGGGTATAGGATTCTATAAATGGAATAGAAGATTATTTGATGAAGAAGTAAATACTTCTGTAATGTTCTAGAAATGTGATTCTGCAACAATGAAGATTGAGCAGCACAGCAACCAAGAGGTCAAAGGCAAAGAGGCTGACTTTGTCAGAAAACTAGAAGTCCTAGAAGAAAGCAAGGAGAATTTATTTTGTACAAAAAGAAATAAAGTTGAAAGTACAAAAGTACAAAAGTACAAATGTGCAAGTGGGTCTTTGTCTACTTAGAAGTTGACATGTGGCTAGTTACGATAACTTTCTGTCAAGCTTCCAAAGGAAGCCTCAAATGACAAAAAGAAAGAAGAAAAATTTAAACAGCCATTTGGGCAAAAAGTAGAAGACGTGCAGGAATAGAAAAAGCTAAAAAGAGGAGAGGCAAAATGAGTAAAAAGAGGAGAAGCTTGGGAGAAGAAGAACTCAAGGAGGACATCACGGTTAGGCTTCATCACTGTTAGGCTTCATCACAACTTCTTTAGGCTTTGTTTCTCCTTTTCTTAGTGATTCTCGCGTTCCCCCTTCTCTTGGCCAACCGCGCCAATGATTAGTAAGCGAGCCAATCCCCCTATTGTCGAAATGTATTTTGAGATGTTAAGCTTCTAATGTATTTTCTTATATCTAAGAGCATGAACTAACTTCTTAAAAGTTAGAACTTTGATGAACTAATGTACTAAATATTTTATTGAATAATTTGAGCAAGGTTTGCTCTTTATAAATGTTTTACTCAATGGTCTTATTTATTTATATTCGCTATTTTGTGGCCATGAATGGTATTTATGTGAGCTTCCTGAACTCCGAAAGATAGTGATAGAGGTGGACAACTTGAATAGATATGGGTTTGGATATCTTACAATAAGATTTAATATATCTTAGGAAGTGTCATTGAAGGCTAGAGAGATCTATGTTTAACTCACAAAATCATATGAAACCTGAGCATCTATTTGTGTGGTTTAAGCTAAGTAACTCCAACAAATAAAATAACTTAGTGAAATAGGAACAATGACCAACAAAYTGAAAGGTTGAGATCGTTTTCTGTCTCGATTTGTATTTCTACTATAGCTAAACTTTTGTTGTGTCAAGATTGTAAGGTTGACATTAGTACATTGGAGACTCTTAATTATAAATCACTTTTAAACTCTTAATCATCTCGTATTTGTTCTCGAATCTTGTAAGAGATTATTTTATTTTATTTTCGTRACAAYCATYAAAAATATTTTTTTATTAGGAATTTAACTATCACTTTTGAACTATTAGTCTTTGTGAGATCGATACTTTACTTCTTTTATATCACTTGAGACTAATAGTCTTTGTGAGATCGATACTTTACTTCTTCTATGTCACTTGAGATTGCATATACTTGTGTATTGTAGTCAATTGCTTAATTGCGATTTCGTCTGTCATCATTTTAAAATATTTGGGCCCTTTCATTTTTTTCAGACATTTCCCCCTTTTCCTTTCAATATTGTGCCTTTTTTTTTTTTAAACATTGGGCCCTCTTTGGTTACAAACTTTGGGTTCTTTTTTCTTCAATTGTTGGACCCATTTTCTTTCGCCTTCCTCTTTTGGGCTTTTTTTTTTTTTTTTTTGCTCTCTCCTTTTTTGGCCCTTAATGTTTACAACTCACATTGCCTTTCTTGGTCTATTTCCTTCTTTTTCTTCTAGTATAGAACTTCCTTGTTTTTTTTTTTCTCTTAAAGAAAGCTCTATCTAATTAGATAGATATATACAATTTAATTTCATATAATCTAAATTATAATCTAGACATATCTAAAACTTACCTTCCTACTCCTAATGCAACTCTTTTTTCTTGCTTTTTGTCTATATATACTCATCAATTACTTCCTCGTTGCATCTTTATTGTTAATGTAACATTTGTTCTTCCACTTAAGAAGCCTCAGAGGGACATCCTAACAAGGGAGGCTAAGATATCTCCAGAAGAAAAAAGATTTTAATGCAAGAATCAAATAATTTTTTTTGCTGGCTTTTCTTTTTTTCTATTCTTTTGTATGCTTCTTTTTTCTTGATGTTTTCTTGCTTTTATTTTTTTTTTCTTTCGCTGCTTTCTTTTTGTTTGCTTTTTCTTTCTTTCTCTTTTTTCTTTGCGTTGCTTTATCTTTGTCTGTTTTTCCTTTTTTTTTCCCCCCCTCTTTTCATGGGTTGGTTTTGCCTTTTTTTTTTTCCTTTTTTTTTTCCTCCCTGCGGTGGTCATGCTGGCAGCTTTCTGCCTTGTATTCCTACGACGGCTTTCTGCCTTATGTTTCTGTTGTGGACATGATGGAGGACTTGCAGACTTACTCCCAAACTACTGTTTGTGGGCAAAGACATTCTTAAAAAATTTCTCTTCCACTGTTCTCCCAATAAAACTCCGTAATCAAGTTAAGATCGCAAGCTGCCTGCAATGGTGGTCCCTCATCATTTATGATCGGAGAAGCACGACTTTCATTGATCAAGAAAGCATGTACATTGAACTGCCTAACATCACCAAACAATTCGTGAGCATAATCATTAGCAAGCTTTGGCTCTCTTCAGGACATGAAAATGATCTATTTCATCTGAAAGACTCGTCTTGAGCTGGACTCCATGCATCATCATCATTGGCAGCCTTGCGCATAATGGAATTGGTCACGAAAAGTCTACAAAGGCTGAGATAGTCCAAATAACTCAGTGCAYGCGTTGTGATCTCCAGCACCAACTGCTCCATCATGGACGCCCTCGTCTGCCTGTCGGCTTGCGTAGCTGCCACCTTCTCCACCATAACGTCACCACAACAACCACTAGTGGCACTCTCCTCGTTCAATTCACCAACAACACCGGTTTCGTACAAATGCACCGTCGTTTCACAGTTATCCTCCCTCTCCCGGGCAGGAACAAAAAAAAATTGCAGGGCTTTCTATATATTGCCACTCCACCACCAACGCCGGCAAGACAACTACTCGTCTTTGCACATCCCAATCCTACCCAATATATTTTCCTCACTGAAATTGTTAATAACATTCTTCAACACTTGGATCGAAATCACCATCTTTCTAGCCTCAACAATATGAATATCTCTAGTCCCACTATTTCCGGTGYTGTAAGTTTTACTTGTCCCGCTGCCATTGGCAGTAAAACTTGTAATCTTGATCTTAACAGTATCTTGGTCTGACCCAAAATGGTGAGGACGTGGAATTGCTAGAGCGAAACCAACTCAGTATTGGTAAGATTGCTCAGATCTGGAAATTTCCATAGCCTTGAAGGCCTCATCAGATGGCGTAAAGATGGTCAAGCCTTTATCCATGGCAGTTTCTTTAGCAATGTCTTCACCAATTTTCTTTGGGAATGGACCCAATGGACCGATTTTGGGAGCGAAGAAACTCCAACTCCTACTTCGCCTCCAGTGACCTCACGAACACTTCCACCACCTGCTTAAGTGAACTTCGACGGTGATAGAACTTAATCAACATAGAGGTTTTAGGGAAAGGGGCGGCAGTGAATACCAGAGAGACTGATGTTTGAGCTGGGCTTGGGCCAAGATTCTCTAGTCATTTTCTATAAGAATCTGTCGATATATATGTTTGAGATCRTACTTTAGAAATGAACAAGAATATACTTATTGAGATTTTAACGTAACTTGGCGTTTAATTCTTCAGGCACAAAATAGTGAATTTAACAATTATCATTTGTAAATAAAATTAGAGAATATATAGAGTTGTTTGTTTATAGTCATTTAGTTATTATTTTCATACTTATGATTTTGCAATGAGATATTAATATGATGTTTACAAATTTGGTAATAGATGGAATGAGTTCTTTTAGGTATTCATCCGGGTCTATTAGATGTATCATTGTTGTCTAGACAAGGACAGCACAAGTCTAACCTTATATGAGCTGGCTACGAACCATCTATGTCTAAAGTATTACAATATAGGACTCATGTAGGTAAATTCTAGTTAGCTTATGGTCTGGCTAATCTCAAAGTTAGGGACGTGATAGATGCAGCCGACTTTTGGAGTTCGTAGGTTAGGGAATGTAAGTGTTAATCATGCCCTTATCACAGCTATGATTGAGCAATGGTGGTCGGAGACACGCACATTTTATTTACCTATTTGGGAGGCCATAATCACACTGCACGACATTCTGTGTTGATCGGTTTGAGAGTTGATGATGACCCAATCATAGGAGGCCTTGTACATTGAGTGTGCAAGGTGGGAGGGTATTTACGTGTCTAAACTTGGTTTTCGACCGCAATCCGGTGATGTTGAAGGCAATAAGCTTATGGCACTACAATAGAAACACACTTGGAGACACCACTTGCAGACGATGCCACAGATGATGATATCGATCGGCAGGCACAACACATTATCATGTTACTATTTGATGGACTATTATTCTCTAATAAATCAAACAAGTTTGTTCCACTTCAATTTCTACACTAGCTTGAGGATCTCTGTAGGTATAGCCAATTAAGTTGGGGAAGTGGTGTTCTAGCTTGCTTGTATCGATCTTTATGCGATGCAACATTAGGTTCAAGTAAAGAGATATGTGGTGGGATGGTCTTGGTATAGGTAAACTATCAACAAATAATTATCTTCACTTGTAAACATATTTAATTTGTTCATATGATTTCAGTTATTGACCATCCCTTTTTGATACTTTGTATTTTTGGCTAAGGTTCTACAAGCACCTTCCTACTTTACGCCCAGTTCATGCCCAGCCATTACATGTTTTGCCACATCTTGTTCCATATGGAGCGAGGTGAAACCGGCCTTTCGATCTAACACAAGTGCCGACACATATATTAGTGATGCATAGGGATCAATTAGATGCCCTCACTACTGATCAGGTCCGTATAGTATATTGTAATTTGTAAACAAATTTCTTTTATGTTTCATATGCAAACAATTGTGATTCTAATTAAAAACTATCTTTTTATTTGTATGCAATTTGTATCAATGCCTTACACAGATATTCTGCATCAACTATCAACACTTTATTTAGAAGGGTCCAACATCTGGCTATCATCACCGGTGCCTTTGATATGCTGGAACATCATAGAGTATTGCTTCCCTGAGAGGGTGATGAGGCAGTTCCAGTTCGAGCAGGTCATTCCCACTTTSATGGATAATTTTGGTAGTCACAATATATGAGAAAGTAGTTGTACACTGTGGATGGATGAGAATAGTAGATATGTGGATGAATGGATTGCTCGGAGAGCGAGGATTGTGATGGAGATGCCAACAACTCAGTTGGAAGAGTTTTGTAACACGGAATGGTTTTGTAACAACCCCAAAGGTTTTACAAAAATTTCGATAAAGTTTCCTCTATAATATCAACATTTTCCCCTTCTATGCAATCAAAAAATTTCACAACAAAGATTTTCAATACTCATATATAAATAACTTCAAAATCTAACAAATACTCAATATTGAAATAACTTCCATCCCAAAAATCATTTACCAACTAAATGCTTATGTATTTGAAATTCAACAGAAACCTTGAAAGAATTAATGAAAGAATGAACAAATCAATAAAATAGCAACAAATACATAAAAGTTACTCTATTCAACTATTTTCCTTCTCCAACAAAATTTACTCAAAACAAAAACTCCAAAACTCCAGGTATCAAAGCCTGCACAAGCGAGCTCCACACACCATCCGAATATTCATCACCTGAAACATGAAATGAGGGAAACGAAAAGAGTTATAAAGTTCAGTAAGCAAATTCCATGCATGAATAAATGTATAATGCATTATATGTCATGAACTTCAGAAGTTCACTTCTTTGTCAAAACATTCGAAAAATTTTCATTTTATCAAAACCTTCCAGATAATGTCATTTCATAAAATCGTGTGCTCACTTGGTGTAATGCCTTGATATTAAGCTCCACAGTGGGCAATTATTATTTAGAATTCGATCACATTCTACCGGTAGAATCACAAAGAAATTAACATTACTTTATCTTTTTTCTTGCACTTTCACCTAGCAAGAGGTGAACATTACTTACTTTCCTACCCTACAAGAGGGTTAGGTCAGATTCGCCAGTGCCCCACACCCCATTTCGCACTTGCACCTTTCATGGTCTAAGCTTTACACCCCTTTTGAAAATTCTTTACATTTGGAAATCATTTATCATAAAAATAACATTCTTCCAAACTTAATTCCTCAAAATATTTTCCTTTCCAAAACTTCATTCTTTAAAACATTTCCTTTCTTGAATGTATGATTATGTCCATGCCAGAGAATATGCAAACTACTGCTGCAAACTACATACTCATGATCATGGACTACATTAACTCTTAACTTAAAATTTCTAATATGTCAATGAGTAATAAATTCACATATTGAAAATAATATCACAATCATAATATATAAGAGCAGTTAAATAATAATAGCAACATTCATATATCACAACAAATGAAAGTGAGGGAATTTACTTACTTAAAGTCCTTAATGAAATTAAATTTTCCTTTAATCGCTAACAGAGTGCCTCAGACGCCCACAACGTCAATGTGTCAGAAAATATCCTAATTTTTATACAAAAAGAATATTAATTTAACATGACTGTTCACCTTTAAGTCAATCATCATTTATCATACAAGCATCACTCACYTATATTAACCCATACTTAAATTTCCACTTTGAAATAATGACATTACCAAAAGCATAAACCTTAACCATGACAATAATAAACCAATCACAATACATTTCAAAAACATATTCTTCATACTAATTAAATTCCACCTTAAATCATGTATTAAACATAATTTATGTTTTTCCACAATTAACAATACATAACACAATTATATAAATCCTTTGATTAATGAAATCAAAGAAATAATGGTTCCACCTTTAATCCAGCAAATTCTAGGCGTAGTGCAAGGCGCACATTGTCAAATGTGCTCGGCAAGAGATATGCCCTGGGCGTGCAAACAGCAGCGTACATGATTGGTTCGAGTGATTGGTGCACAATCCCATCGACCAACGTGTAGACCTAGCTCGGTCGTGGAGGGCAATGGTAATCTAGTTGCATGTTGGTGGTGTCAAACAGGCAACGACAGCGAGGCAATGAGCAACGTTTCCTCTGGTCGCGTGGGCGAGCGGCAAGATTGTCTCTTTTCCAAGCAACAAGTCAAGTTCATCAAGAGGGATTTGCTCCAATGCAAATCTGGTGATCGGCAAAAATTGCAGAGAACGGCAATGATGAGGACGCCGAACGGCGTTGGAAGGGGGAGGAAAGGGGTGGTAGTCGCGGGAGGGTTTTGGGAGAAGAGGGGGTGGCAGCATTAGGCTAGGTTACAAAATTAGGTTTCTTTCATTTTCCATTTTTTTAGAATGGTGGCTGAAACCCTAATTCCCCTTTTTTTAAAAAAGAATTGGGCCTTAAACAATCCCCTTTTGGTCTCCTTATCCCATAACCATCCAAGCCCAATAAAATTAAATTCTAAGGCTTTTCTTTGGGCGAAAATCAAACATTAAATCAAGCTAGGTTTTGAATAAGAAAAATGACGGGTTCTAATGGTTCAAGCCTAATCTAATTAATTAAAAACTCCAATTCAACTAGTATAATAAATTTCACATTAATGCACAAATGAATAATTATAACATAAATGAATTATTTAAATTCTATTTGGCACATTGGCTTTAGGGCCTCCAAGACCTTCCGCTGTAAAATAACTAAAACATTAATAATCATGAAAATAATTTCATTAATGAATTTTAAAATAATTTTATAAAATTATATTAAATTCGTAAAAATAAAAAAAATAAATCTYGGGTATTACAGGTATACCAATCGTTCTTGCTTGCTTATTAGGAATCCCACYATCAGACCACAGGATTTCAAGGGTTRTCAATCCACTGGTTCTTAATTACACTTTGTAGTATGTGTTTCKTACATCTTTATTATGCTCAGTTTTGTCATTTTAAATACATTGTTCTAGTTGATTGTAATTGCTCATTATGTTCTTTCATTTTTTGTAGGCATCAACTTTTCGCGAATATTTGAATATTGTGGATCAAGCGATGGCATATACAAATCCACCTTATTGGATAGCATTCGCACAGCTAAGGGAGAAGATGATGAGAACCATGGGGCATTGGGGATCTCTCAACTGTAGTGGAAGGCAAGATGTTGATGTGTCACCAATTCCTATGACTTCTCGTTGCTTGCGGGCGAAGATTGATGTCCATGATCTGGACAGCGACGCTGTAGTAGACGTCGACGTCCCTGTGTGCAGCCTCCCAACCCTAAGCATCAGCAGCCCGATGACAATATTGGTGGCCAGGCATAGGATGATGATTATTTGTACCAGCCCGAGGACAATATTGTTGCCTCCTTCCTTCTGACAAACAACTCATTTGAGGAAGACTTGGAAGTTGGACATTCTAGGGATTATGATGTATCGGGACCATCCACATAGATCGAAGATGGGGTCATCACCCAGGTTGAGACCAGTTCGTTGATGCAGAGCGATATCAACATACTTGGTAGGCATCATGTCCGTGATGGTGATGTTGATTTTGATCCTAATGCGTTGATTCTCCGTCGGGAGTCTCGATCTCGTTGAGCACCTGACCATTATACACCAGCTATTATGACTATTAGAATTGTTTATACATTTCATATCTTGAGGATAACTGTAAATTTGTTTGTTATAATACGATTAACGGTATTAATGTAAATGTTTTTTGTAATTGAACATTCTTGTAGCCTTGTAATTGAACATTCTTATGGCTAGCTGTACACTTTAATTTCATTTTAATGGATAGTGGTTGATGAATGGTGGTTATGGTTGATAGTTCTTGAATGCTGGTTGTGGTTGATGGTTGATGAATGTAATTAGTTAATATTGTTGAATGGTTGTTGATATTATACTGGGGCTTTTTTTTTTTTTTTTTTGCACGGTGGTTTGGAGTATATATTTTATGTACAAGTTGGTGGAATTAGAGCAACACATTCAGCAAATGCGATAGACATATATATCACATTTGCTAAATGCGTTGCAAAAGCAAATCGTATTTGTCAAACGCGTTGGAACTGCACATCGCATTTGACAAATGTAATATATAGAGCACTTTTTCACTTTTTTTAAACCGGTGACTTCCAATGATCAATAACATTTCAAATGACGTCTTGAATGCACATTCATTATTTCAGCAAAAGCAGATTTTCCTCCATATCTTAACTCCAAAAAAAGATCTAATCTTCCCATTTTTCTACCGTAAATCTTCAAAATTTTCACATCTAACACACTTATAGTGGAATATTTTCACTACCCATCTCACATTTTGGCTAGATCTTGTCGCAAATATAAGGTAAACAAGCATTAAAGGTATGCTTTTTTAGTTTTTTTTTTTTGGTTAAAATATGAGATAATAGTATTACTTATTTTTCATTTTTCTGCAATACATTATTTTCTTAAAAATTTAGATYACATGAAATTTTGACTTGAAGTTGTTGGGTTAAATGTGAGCAACATTTAGTACGTGATTACTCTTGGTTATTGTTCTAGAAGTTAGTGTTTTATGTTGGTTTTATTGTGAAAATATGAGAATTAGTTTCTAATTTTTTTAAATTGAGAAATAATATCGATTTATTTTAATAATTCAATTAATTATTTTCTTACAACTTACATTGTTTATTTTGACTTGATGTTGTTGGGTTAAATTTCGTTAATTTAATAAGTGATTCTTTAAAATTAAATGTTTAGTAATTAGGGTTTTATATTGGAGTTTATTGTGAAAATATGATAATTAGTTTATAAATTTTTGTTTAAAATTGAGAAAAAAATAATAGTTATTTTCAGTAGATTATTGTAAATTTCTTACAACTTACATTGAAAAATCTTGACTTGATGTTTTTGGGTTAAATTTGATAAATGCAAATAAGTCATTATTTAAGGTTAAATATTTAGAAATTTAAATATGAGAATTTATCACCCAGATATTGTGAAACTAATATATTATTCGATTATATTTTTTTAGGTTTTGAGATAATGTCTTTTTGAAAACCATTCAAAATATGTTTGCATTCGGATTGTGAGATGAAGCTTGATTCTAGAGGTTCTTATTGCATCGACGGACCGATTCAAAAGAGTTGGACTATACGACGGCATATATCCTACTCAGAGTTGTGTAGGAAAGTTTKTAATCTAGAATTTTGATCCCAAAAAATATCATGTTAAGTTCATCTGTCATATGCCGTTAATTTATAATGGAGAAGTTTATTTCCATTCCTATTGGATTTCAGAAAAGGATGAAAACAAGTGTTATGGAGAGTGCTCAAGATAGCACGATTAGATTAGTTATAACTAGTTGTTAAATTCAATGAAATACAACAACTCGAGCCACAATCTGTGCCTTAGCATCAGACATATCTGGTGCCCGAATCAGCATACCAGTAGCATATACTTGAGGGGCGTACATACGGCATTCATGATGAACCAATGCCCTACTTAACAAGTATTCTGATATATAAAGACCCATCAAGAATTGTCATGGATGCATATACGGCATTACTGATGAACCAGCAGCCAGACATGACTTTATATTTACTCAAGTGATGGAAGATAATACTATACCTTTAGGTTATTGGTATCCACACATGGTCTAGTCATTACGAACCAACATAATATAATTCATCAACAAGCAGCAATGCATTTTCATAAACAACGGGTCCGATTGATCTAGATTGTCAAATCGAGATCATCTATTTCAGTAGAGTAGGGTATTCCAAATGTTGTTGCACAAACATATTGTATAAATCGTGTTGAGATGAATGCCGTTACAGTTTGTGATGAGCGTATTGATACAATTGACGCAGATGATTTACCTACCAAGCATGAGAATATAGAGTTTGTGGACAGAGGCAGTGATAGTGATGAAAATGTTGATGGAGTTCCTACACATTCCACACATGCTTAGTACGTCACCGGAAATTGTTGGTGGTAGAAAATCGATTTGTGTTTCCGATTACATTTCTTTCAGAGCATTTCAAAATTTGGGTTCGGGAGAACAACAACAAGAAGATTTTGTTGATGCTAGTGGAACCCATCCTAATATGTAGTCAAGTAGTGATCCCAACATTCGATTACACATGAGATTTGAAGATAAGAAGCAAATCGTTGAGGCTGTCATTAGTTGGTCAATCAGAATGGATCGTGAGTACAAGGTGAATAGAAGTACAAGTAAGGAGTGGATGGCATTGTCTAAAAATTCAATAGATTAAAATCCATATTTATGATACATTGGAGCTACTCAGAGATCTACTCATGCTCAATGGGAGATTACTATATTATAGCTAGAGCACATGTCTTGTTTGAGTCCAGAACAACGCCCACGGGAATCTTACTGCTCAGTAAGTTGCTTATGATTACTCTTTGTGTATTTCTTACTTCATTTATAATTTCAAATATCCTCAACAATTGTTTAATGTTTATCCTTATACTTATATTACAATATGTCCATTGCATGACAAATCACTCATCTGATTATAGATGATCCGAAAATGCATGTTAAGGTTATTCAGCAGGAGGTGATGAAGATGTTTCATTCTGGA
Source organism: Rhazya stricta (assembly GCA_001752375.1). Classification (NCBI taxonomy): domain Eukaryota; kingdom Viridiplantae; phylum Streptophyta; class Magnoliopsida; order Gentianales; family Apocynaceae; genus Rhazya; species Rhazya stricta. The sequence goes on from MEJB01000094.1 coordinate 3,260,073, forward strand.
ATAACTTACAAAAAAGGATGGAATGCAAGAAAATAATGTATCGACTTATTGTTCGGCTCTTGGGTATCTACATTTCTCGATTCTTCCTCGCTACTTTATAGCATTATCAGAAACGAATTTGGGTACAATTGTTAAGTGAAAACATCACCAAGACAGTACTTAGGAGGTGAAAATTTTCAAATTCTTCTTATGGACAGTCAAGCCACAAATTCTAGGATTCACTTATTGTAGGCCAGTAATATCTATTGATGGGACACACTTGAGGAGCGAATAACGTGGTGTGCTATTGATCGCTAGTTCATGGGACGCCGACAATCATATTTTTCTACTTGTCTATATCATTATTGATAAAGAATCTACAAAGAGTTGGAGGTGATTTATGCAATTATTTCGTTTCCATGTGAAAAAAGATAGATTTATCTACTTAATCTCAAATAGACATCAAGGCATTTTGAGCGTAATGGCACAAAATTGATTCTGTTTCCGTCAAAAATAGATTTATCTACTTAATCTCAAATAGATTGGCAAGAACCGAAGACTGTCCACAAATTCTGTTTTGGTCATATTCGTGCCAACTTCAATATTACTTTCACGAAAAGTACGTTAAAGAAGCTAATATATCAAGTGGGAAGTATACCAAAGATGTAGAAGTTTGACATGTACATGGAAGAGATAAGACAAAGAGATCAGGCATCATACAATTGGTTGATAAATATCCTCTCGACAAATAGGCTCTATTGCATGATGTGGATACAGGTTTGGAGTTTTAAAGACCAACTTGTCTAAATCTATGAGCAGTGTTGTGAAGAAAACACGTGCACTTCCATTAAAAATATTGGTTGAGATGAGCTTTGGAAAACTTGATTACTTTTGCCTGTACCGAGATAAGGTCGCTCAATACCGATATCCATTTCTATCTAGAATATGAAAGATTTACACTAATCTCGAAGCCAAGGCAAAAATGTATTCAATCACCCAATCTACGAGCTGGTTTATTTAGTTTCACCACTCAGCAAGGTCAAAGGGGTAAYCACGTTTACATGGTCAACATGAGTGAGAGTACGTATGATTGCCAGAAGTGGCGTTTGAAGATCGTGTGTTCCCATGTATTTGCTGTATGTCGAAAAAGAAGTTGGGACCTGCAAATCTATTCAGTGAATTCTACTCTAAGGAAAATTGTAAAACATAGACAGTTATGATTTCTATTCGATTGGAAATAAGTCAACTTAGAGGCCTGCATCTTTCATCCTTAATCATAATGAAGAACTTACAAAGGGCCGTAATCATCCGGGACAGAGGCGTACTACCAGAATACGGGAAGAAATGGATTTTCACAGCACCGATTCTCCCCCAAGATGTACAAACTACCATCAACCCGGTCATAATAGGCAGAATTGTGAGAATAATAATAGATTTGGATTTATATCATTATTCAGGAGAGGTTATAGTTTGAGTTGTTGTAATGTAAATGAACACTTATTTATAATCTTTTCACTTCAAATCTTTATCTTATGTAGCATTATCTCTTGCTCAAGTTTAATTCAACAAAACATATTATTCTCTTGATTATTTCGTTTACATTTTTATAATGTAATGATGAAAATTTTTTATACTTTTTGTAACTAATCGTTGTAATCGTTAATTTTGTATATGTTGAGATATTGCTTTGAAAGTATGGAAAGTTAATATTTGCTTGTATTCTTGTGTTTTGGTGATTTAGATAGCATAAATTTTAAAAAGTTCATGAGTTGTGTTTTATAGCTGCATATRACAGTCCAGTAGCATTTCAGGTTTTGCTCTGTACATATTGGATTCAGAAAATGCATTCCAAAATATATTGAAGTTGTCATGGGCATAAGCAAATCACATTCCTCAAATGCGATGCTAATATTTTGTCGCATTTTCTTAATGCATTATTTTTCATCGCATTTACGGAATGCGTCAAATGTCCAATGCATTCAACTTATGCGATGCTTTTTTTGCCTAAAGCATTCAGGAATGCGATTGGTTCATTATTGCTACTTTTTGAATAGTCTCGTCAAAATTGACGTCCATTTTGAAAAAAAAACTCTTTATTTTTATTATAATCATAAACAAGAAAATTAATTCTATTTTCATTTCTTTATGATGTGATTAAACCCCAATCACTAAATTCCAATAAAAAGGTAAACGAGTTACGAAATATTGTAGATTAGCAATCTTTTTAACTAAGATATATTAATCCATTTTCCTTTTACTTATTTTTCTTGCTTTTTAAGACAACGCTTATTTGAATAGTTTTTTTCATCCTTTTTACTTTTAGCTAATGTAAAATAAGGGGGACGATTTGACCACTATGCAATAGAGAACTGACCTTCAACGAATTTCAATAAGATCTATGCTAACACGAGGTAGATCTTCTTTTAACACATTATCGCATTAAAAATTCGTATAATTAAACAAGCTAATTAATTGATTACAAAAGTTGATTGATTGGTTGTCGCTAAGTTGATTTTGGGCTGCTTTAATGAATTAACTTACAAGGATTAGTCAATTAAGTAGACCATTTCCATGACTAGAAAATGGCAAATTCGACTAGGCATTGAACGTTAGTCGAATAAGTGCAACTTCAAATTGTGCAGCTCTCGTTCACTTTGAATGACAACTCCAAATTGATATGTGAGGAATATCCTCAACCTCTATTTTTTGAAGAACCAAAACAAACCAGAATTTTGAGGAATATCTTTTCATGACCAACAAATGTGAGCCTTCATGGGCTTGGCCAGAGAAGCTATGTTGTTGGTTATGAAAATGTGTTGAACACCATAACCGATGAAGCCAAGAGTAGCCCCAATCATAAGCACCACCGAGAATGGTAAATAAGCAGCTGCAATCCCGGCAAACCATCCTAGCAGCTTTCCTGCATTGGAGGAAAGCGCTAGATTGTTAAGCTGCAACTGTGACAACCACAGAAGATCAAAATTTCCCTTTGGATAGGCAAACTGCAGTAGGTTTATCAACTAGTTACGAAGGTCTAAGTGCAAAGATTTTCACAGAACTTGTGAACGTTGTAGTTGAATCATTCTTCTCACACTGAATATATCTTCTTTTGAATGCCACCGTACTTCTGTTGGTTTGCCTTGTAGCCGCAAATTTGGCTTGGAATGTTCAAATAGAAGAACAGGTAAATGTTCTTCATAACACTAGCGACAGGAATCTGCGATTTTATCCGCAGTTTAAACTCAATTGTGGGTTCATTACCACCGCTTGCTATGGCGATAGGAATGGGAGTTTTCTTACTTGTTCCCTTTGTGGTTCCTGTGGCTGAAACAATTAGAGAAAAACACCACCGAAAGTGTTTTCTAAGGAGAGCACCGCATTCATTAGAGAATGGTGAGGACCAAGAAGCTCCATCTCCGGAAATTGGAGCAACACAGATGGTAAAAAAGAATAGAGTTTTGGTTACATTTCTTTGGAGTCATTCTTTTTGGTTTTATTCTGTCTGGATTAATTGCAAAGGAAGGCACGTAGGTAGGGTTGGCCGCCAACGTCTCTTTACTCGGTCTGAAATGGTTCACTTCGCTTCAGGGATTAAATGACGATGCCTTCGAATTTGCTGATCATATTCATAGGTTGATCAACCAAGTTCAGGTGGGGTTTCAACATTAACCGTGTATTCTGTATAGAAATCCCCTTGGATATGTCGTTCTGAGCCCACCTAAAATCGGTTCTAGTAATTATTTTTCAACAACAATAATGTGGTCTATTTCATGATCTTTTTATTTTGATCCTCAATCTTTCTCCTTGACTTTTTTTCTTTCCTTCATATATAATATATTATAACACAAATCTACTGCTAATCCCTCCAAGAACTATATCCACAGGCTGACATTACATCCACAGCTTGATGACTCAAACCGACACATGAAAAAAGTTCCTTACTGGTACACTGGTCCAATATATAAAGACACAGAACTGTGAATTTGAATTGCATATAGTAAGTAAGAAATAAAGGAATCGAATAAGCCAACAAATAAATAGGTAACCTCAAAATGTGACTCCAGATATCATATCTACATCAGAAAATTGGCAGTATGATCAACTATACCAAAATGCACAAGCCGGACATAATGGCATTAAAGATCAGTATGGACAACAGATGTTACACGAACAAATACAAGCGAAAATTACAAACCTAGTATTTCTATAAACACAGGGCAAACAAAGTTGAAACAACATCAAAAAGATTAAGATTCCTTTTGCCCATTCAAAATACTTATATTCAAGATTTGACATCCTTCAGAACTCCACCCTTCTCTAGTTCATTAACTAGGTCCCTCAATGCTGGAACCTTCATAGCCAGAGTTCGGTATAACCTAGAATAGCGAGCTCGGGTACCATCAGCTGTCCTTGCAAGAGCAAGCAGGCTAAGAGCCTCTGGAAGTTGGGTAAATAAACCTTTCATTTCGTCCAAGTTCATGCTTTCTAGAACAGTAGGTCTTGGAACAACCCTGACTATCTCACCGCCTTTAGGCTCTTGAACCCGTGCATCAGCTTTGATGACCAACTCAGAGTTTGAGTTAGCTCCACACTTGATGATGAATGGGGTTGTTGAGCCTGTATTGAACTGCAGAACATTCCACTGTGCAACATCTGTTTCAACAGCAGATCCCATTTCTGCTGAGAGATTTGAAGCATTTTTTGTATCATGAAGTAGGTCGTCCTCTTCTGGGATGGACTGTGTCAAGACATGAGGAAGATATATGTATTAACTAAAATAAACTTCAATAATAATTCCATGTTAAACCAATGTCTGATGGAGCTAAGCAAGCTTCCTAAGAACTATGTTACAGCCCTTTTTTTTTTTCCTAACCATGAATTATTGATCTGATTCAGAAAGGAATTAGGGATCTTATCCTATCTCTGCTCCTTGGCTATACATATTCACTTACTCAACCATGAAAATGAAGTGCTTCTTTTAAGAGGACATCTTATCATTTGATTCGAAAGGGGGAAAAAGAAGAAGGGAAAAATTCTGTGAATTCAAAGACAGAACAAAACAATAGGAACTTTAACAAAAGAGGAATGAGAAAATGGCTGTAGTATAAAGGCATCAAGCATATTAGTGACAGAAGTACATAGAGACAAAGAGGGAGAGAAGGAGATAAGGTATCAATCTATYAGATAGAACATCTCATATTCAACCTTAGCACACAAAGTACCAATTAACACGTCGTCCAAAACATTGCACCAGGTCTGTCAGAATATTACGTGTTCCCTCAGGCATTGAATAGAAAATGTAACCGATTTATGAGAAAGGATTTTAGAGGCCTAATTTCAAGAAGTAACAAAATATAGATCACACACCTCCACAGCTTTACGAGCTTCTGCAATGTGCTTTCGTGAACATGGATGATCAACTTCAAGTAAAGAAGGCATCCGTTCCGCAAGTTCATCTAAAGATGAAAGCATTGCCTTTTTCTTGCTCTTACTTAGCGAGCTCACAGAAGATTGCCTCATTATATCCTGTTCAAGGAATATGTATTTTGTGTCAAGATTCTTTTCTGATTCACAGCAAATCATTTGTCATCAATTCAATGATACAAATTATGAAGAAGTTTAAAATGAGCGTATATGAAAACTGTTTGTATTTGTATGAGTGAATGATCAAGATAACCTTTGCCTGCTTCAGAATGCCATCAAGGGAAACTAAAGATGCTAGCCGTGCATCCTCAGCTGCTGTAGAAGGATTTCTAATGGGTGACCCACCATCATCTAGAGTTAACATTGCTACATCACTTCTCATTTGTTGCAAGATCTGATCATTGAAACAATATAAGTACCGCATCCATACTTTAGTTCTCGTAAATTACTGCAAATGCTATCTAGCAGTTGATAAGAATTCACCATGCAGTGTCTGTTAAGCATCTTAGAAGAAAAGAGGAATTACTCAAATTCCTTTATCAGTTTTGCATCCTAAGAAAATGTCCACTTACTTCTATAATAGATTGCTGAAACTCAACCTTCCAGTATAAAAGTAAACATGGACCAAAATATCCATCTGATGGACAAAATCATACAAGTCAATTTTCACAATGCCCAAATTTTCTACGTTGACCTCTTCTCTAAAAGCTATTGCTAGGTCAGGTCGACTATAGAGAGACCAGGTAGACTGCTCATTCATTCAAGTTGACAAATGACGGATTAACCACTATGAAGTAACAAAGTTCAGTGGGAGACAACAAGAGAACCCTGCACTACTTAGTGCCTTCTCATGTTGTACATATTTGCGGAGGGAATTTGTAAATAGATTCTTCATATTTTAATTTCATGTTTAGGTCAATAATGTTCTAAGAAACATTTTGAAAGTTGTCACAAGGATTACCACTCATAGCATAGAAACCCAACCTCAAGGACATGACCCTCCAGACCTACCAAACTACATTTAGGAGATAAATGAGGAAAGCAGCAGAACATTGAACAATCTTTAAACTGGTGAAGAAATTCATATTTCCAAAAGTTAGGTCATTCACTAAAACAAAAAAGACGAACAGGAACAAGAAAATGAATAGAATGTTATGATAAGAAATTGAGGAGTGAAGATAGATAATGTTTTGCTATTTGCTACCTTTCTTCTCTTGTGATCAACAGACTCCAGAGCGGATCGCAGTTTGGCTACTTGGGCAAAATCCTCTGCTACTTCAGTTGCCAAGGTACCAGCAATGTCCTTATAAAGACAAAATGTTGATRTAAGTAGAGATTCAATTATATAAAGCAAAATATCATGATGTTTCAGCAGTGTAGTTTAAAGCAAATAAACAGCAGTCTTATGGGATTATGAGTGTCTAACAGACAAAGTATTTGCTACAAACCTACTGCAGGGGACTCCCAACATTCTAGGGTCTAGCAAGCATGAAGTAAGATAGAACTACCCCAACCCCACCCCCAAAACAAATACAGTTTCCACTTGCTAAATCCATGATGTTTTAATCACCATGAAGCAACACCTATTGCTGTTGCATCCAAGTTTTCTRAGCAGTTGAGTCCTCCCTCTAGGTCCAGGGATTTGCAACTAGGACTAGAATATAATTACCTTAGGACTAAAGCATAAGGTAGTGAAGAAACTTCCCCAGAATAAACAGMAGTGAAAGAGAAAAGGTAAACTCGTGATGGCAACACCTTTAACATGGAGATTAGTAGAAACTAAGAATAAAACAGAATCACCTCTGGTATACCTTTAAATGTTGTAATTGAGAATTATATACTCGCTTGGCATACTCAGATAAGAGTTGGCCAAGAGCATCAGTGTTAGGAGGTTGAGCAGCACCAAGTCCAGCCATCCAACCATCCATTATTGCAGTAGAAAGAAGCTCCAGCTGGCCTGTCGCTCCCCCAATAGTGTCATCTGTGACAGATAGAAAATCAAAGTTCTCCGCAAGCCAATTACGGATTTGACGCTGCAGCTCACCAGCTGGGGTATGCACAAAGAGAGCAGCAAGAGCTCTGTTTCCAACTGCAAAGCTTTTGGCATCTTCAGTTATTTCTCTAAGCTTTCCACCAGTAACATGTTGTCTCCAAGTTTCCTGTACCATTAGCACAAATCCCCATGAAGCATCATAGAGTAAAAACATCTTGCTGTGGAGTCAAATGTTTATGAACAGATAAATCACAATTGAACAGAAAAAGTGCTGCAAAAAGGATGGAGGAAAGGAGGCACTGAAAAAACTTTCCACAATTCCCAGCTTGTTGAACATAGAAATCATGTGTTATATACTTTTCTTAAGACAGAATTTGTTACTTTGGCAGAGTCAGGAAGGCAATTGAATGTAGAGGGAACTGCTTGTATGGAAGCTCAAATAGCACCAGTTGGGTCCATTTGGGAAGGAGGAAAAAAGGGGACCGTGACCCTATTCTTATTGAAGAGTGGACAAAAGAAAAGAAAAGAACAATGCAGGAAAGGGGAAATTAATTTGAAAAGAGAAAAACAAAATCAAGAAAGCAAATCTAATCATGAAAAAGAAACAATCAGAGAATTTACCTGATCAATACCACGTATCTTCAAAACTACTGATGATAACTTAGACTTCTTTTCTGGCTTAATGTTTACTTTAAACCCATGAATCTGTTCATCAACTATAGAATTTCGCATTCCAGAGTCATAACGCACAGGGGATCTTCCAGGGCTGCTACCACGGCTAGAGCTTCTGCTGCGCCCACTATTAGCCTTCTCTAGAAAGCGCTCAACTGGAGAAACCTAGAAAAATAAGAGATGGTTACAAGGGAAAACCAGTTACCAAAACATTGAAAAGACAGCCAAAACTCTCTAGTACCTTGATAGATTGCAGCTCTGGCGACCGAGCAAGAAGAGATCTTATATAGAGAATCCTAACACGAGAAACTAGCATTGTATCCATAACCCTCTTTGGCTCCATTTTGCGAATAAAACCAAAAACAGCATCTCTTATTTCCGCAAGTATTTCATGTTCCCTAGAAGCACCCGCTTTAATGACAGCAGCCAAAACCTGAAACATCTCAATCGCATAGTTATGAGAGTAGACAAGGATCAAACTTGCAAAAAATACTAAATCACAATTGAGCGAATAATAATTTAAGAAAAGTTTTTCAAGTAATTTCAAATTCACACGAACATTATGAGAATTGCCTCATTAATGCATTTGTTAATCCTTCCAGGTTTGACAATCAACGAAATGATCAAAGGCTATTTTCAAATATAAGGTAAAAGATGCTGCATCAACTCCAAGACATTCATGATACCACCAAGGTAACAGGGATACAAGACCATCTTTCACTGATAAAAGAGTACAATTATGTATTTTGAACTGAGATTGAAATTAAATACTGATCTTACCAGCATTAAGAGCTTGTTTGCTCCATCTGAAATTGCAGCTAGACTGTCATACTGCTCCGGATCAAAATCATTTAAAGCAGAAGTAAGGTATTCGCCTGCAGGAGTGGTCTTGACTTTTTCAGCACCAGATTTAACCAAAGCAATGGTGCCGTCAGTCTTATCTGAAGTCAATGGTGAGGCAACATCCATTGCTTGAGATTTGACATTATTGTCATTCCTGTAGGAGGATCTGAAAACAATTAGTTAATACCATCCAAACCACAAGATAAGATAAAGACATTCATTTGCAGATTGGTTTTAAAAATGAACCTGCCCATGTCCCGAGCTGGGATAGCTGGGATAGCTGGGATAGCTGGTACTTTGGGGGAAGGACTTGCAACCTGAGAAGAAGGGCATCAAAGTGAGATGCCTGGTGCATATAGCCAAGTAAACATAAGCATGCGAACATAGTAATATCAGACATTAGCGCCCAAAATCCTAGATCTTTAATCAACAAACTGGATGAAGAAGTGCAGAAAGACAGCACAAGCTACAGCTATTGATGAAGGGAGTGAAATCCATTAAATGTGATTTTGAGCATCAACAACTTCACCATCAATAAGCTGGGACACCAGTCTTCTTTCATTCAAATACCCGTTTCAAGATTTAGGCAAATAAGATCATTTTCATACATGTCAATAACTCGACAGTAATTACTGCATCACAACAAATCACATGACTCAGTTTTGTACAAGTCCCTAYTGCAATATGCAGAATCTTTTTACACCAAAGAGATGCCTAAAAATTCATAAGCGGGTACAAGCTAATAGAAATTGCAGGAAAACTTTTCATCGGAAAAAACATGATGTTCAAACTGGTTACAGTATATTAAGAACAAAAATTAAGAAAAATCAGCTATACCTGTGGTGATCCAACTAAACTTGCTTTTTCTGTCAATCTGTCAAATAATCTTTCGTTTTCCTCATGCAACCTCTGCCAGAAAGAAAATTTAGACAATCTATAGCATATATGCACAAGAAAATTGGTGATAACATTGGGTTTCCCAATTGAATGTAATCTTAGTAGTTGCAAAAGAATACACCAAAGACATTCTCAGACAAAATTTAGCGGTGTTAGAAGTCATGTCCTTGGAATAAATTCTAACTAATGTTCGAACATCTAAGGAAAGAGAATAGTCCATTCTCCCTTATACTTCATTTTGTCTCCATTTTATAAAGCCCAAAGAATATGTCCATCCCCTTCTTCCAGTATCACTATCCTTTTTACATGAACTTTACCACTCTTGTTTCTTTTGTCCTTCCCCATGATAAAGCATTGGAACTTGCCAGCAGAAGCAGGTCAGAATATTAAATATTCCTACCAGCCACTAAATATAACATGCACAACTCATTTAAAAGCATTGAGCGACACATGTGAGGCAGAATGTTAAAAGGAACAGAAAGAAGCAAGTCATCCTCTATAACTGCTCAAGCTTTTAGTATTGGAGCTTACTGCAAATATTTTCAGGCACAAAACAATTTCTGTATCTTTACCATAGAGTTGAAATATTTGGCGTTACGTTAAAAGGCTAATCTCTGATGTTGTAATTTTATTAGCAGCAGCTAATACAGAGGAAATAAAGGTAGAAATACCTCAATAAGTGCATCCCGTTTTAGAAGTTCCTCTTCTAGTCTTCTGGTAACTGCCACAGAATCCATGTTGTCTCCAGTCACTTTGGAATTCATTTGTGCAACTGATGATTCTGAGGCGTTAGTTGGCCGAGCATCATGAGATCTAAGTGCTTCATGAAGCTGCAACTCCATGCTCTTTAGTTTGGCCTACAACAGAGAGTTAAAAGAAAAGATCATCCAAATGCATCACCTTGTAAGAATTTGTTTCTTACCGCAAAAAATAGTATGCACAGCCTTCTTAAGCATGAATTCAGATGTAAAACCAACAGAATAAATCATTTTAGAATACTAATGACCAGCTTTAAATACAAGCCACATATAGCTCTTAATCAAAAAATTGGCGACCTGCCAAGAGCAAACTACTAACATTTTTAACTAGAACACATCGTCTAACTAATGAGTCCAAATAATTGCAAAACATTTTGGAAAATCAGGACATTCTGAAAATAAATAATGACACTAGGTGATAAAAGATATTACATGTAAAGCAGCAAAATCAAAGAGCAGATAAAGAAAGAAAAAAGAAGCATTTGTTTACCTGCAAACTCCCAATGGTAGAGTCGCGTTGTTGAATCTGCAATTTCTGGTCTTGCTCTAACTGTAATAGTTGAGCGACTTGATTTCTAAGCTGAGCATTTTGATCTTTCTCTAATCTATGCTTATCGGTCAGCATAATATTCTCTGACTGCAAGAGAGTGAAGCATCTCAGCAGAAGATTGTTTGACTGTGGCAGAAGGCCACCGCTGGTGCCAGTTTAGAATTGCAGAAAGAAACTTAAAACAAACTATCAGAAAAAAGGCCATGATGATTTAAGCAAAATTCCTTCATGACATCATGACGGAGGCCAGTTTAAACAGTGGTGAAAGAAACAACTAAAGTGCATTCAGGTCAATAGACCATTCGCACGTCATTTATCTCCAAATTGAATGATTAAATACAATACAGGCAAAGAGAAAAAGATCCATAATCCTTTAGATAACGGAACATATAAAAGACAGTGATTTAAAAAAGGGAAGAAAATTCATTATTGTGTGGTTTCTAACTGTTTCACCAACCAAGTGCTGTCTGAGCAAAATGATAGATGCATTGGTGGAAGAGGCACTAGTTGTAAATTGAAAAATAAAGCAGAAGATTCTGGGCAAAACATCTTTTTCCACTTTTTTCCCTCCTAATTTTTTTTTCCCAAGGGGTGTTTGTAGAGCCTATAGAAGTAGAATTTGCATTATGTGAACAATAATATCAATCAGTTTAGTCCAGATTAAGTGCTGAAGAGTACACTTGAGAACATAATCGTGCAATTATCATACATCGACCTTGCTCATCATCCCTTCTTGCTTGACATTTCATTTTACATGAGATGCTTTCTTTAGTTCTGGAAAATGATAAAGATAAAGAAACTAAAATGAACCAGCAGGGAGATAATCCAGAAACCTCACTACTTAATAATGCTGTTAGCTTATTTACATCTTTCAAACAATAGAGATTAAAGGGAAGGGGGGGGAGACTATGACAAAGTAACTGCATACCTTCAAATCAGATTGCAGAGTAAAAGAAACTTTCCAGGCCTTCTGAACTTCATTGAACAGAAGAATGCACTGGTCATTTGCATGTTTTAAAGCCTGTTCAAGTCCCAATACATCTTGCTTCAACTTGCCAATTTCTGTCTCCTTTTCATATAACTCCTTCCGTGCATCATTTGCCTACAAAGAGGTCAAGAAACAGCAGAAAATAAGATATCACGCCAGCCCACTGCACTATCCTTATTGAGACATGTGAAGTCTACATGTACTAGTTTAGTTGTGTTATATGGTAACTTGACATTTTTTAGAGCATTGTCTATTTCCAAGCAGATTCACAAACAACCCTTAGTATAACTGCAGCTAAAACAATTTCGTTCTGATATAAGCTAGGTTCTCTTCTCTTTTCTTTTTTTTTCTTTTTTTAATTTTTATTCCTCTGAATCCAGAAAGGAGTAGGAACTCGAAATTGTCTTGGAACATAGGGAATAATAAAATTCTGTCTCGCCAAATTACAAAGGATAGATTCTCCCACTCCCTCTGCTATATGAGAGGACAATGCGTCAAAGCTAGAGGCGAAGTAGTAGAAGGAAAGATCTATAAGTTTGGATCAAGAACAGAAATTTGGAGGATCTCTTACTATATCTCTCCATTTCTTAATTGTATCTCGATTCCCAAGGCTCAAAATTGCATTTCTGGCTCTGGCAGAAAAATTGAGGGAGGATAATGTCTCAGACAAATTTATAGCATTTGGGCAGACATTAACAATCATCAACGTTTTTGAGCTTCCACCTACATTGCGGAACATAAAGAATAATCAGAGTTGGTCTAACATGGACATCTGATAAAGATATATCTAGAGAGAGAAAAAAGAGCTATAGACATCTTTGTGKCCAATAAAGGACAGAACAACAGTATATGAGATAATATTTGATCATTTCTATGTAACGAGTAAGAATAGATAGTCAATTAGAGTGCAGCTCATTGTTCTATAAAATATGAAGGCAAAATGTCAGACCCTCCATCCCATATTCTTGAGACTGATACAGAAAGTGTGCCAGTCAAAGTCTTCATGTTTCCTTCTTAAATCACAAACTTTACCAACTCTCACATAAAATACAGTGTCAAATTACATCCAGTTAGTCAAAAAATAGTCCGGAGTAGTTCTATCATTCATAACCACTACCATTCTATATATGCCAAGAACAATATCAACTTAATTAACAGTTTTACAGAGGTAATAAACTATATCCTACAGGATCACAATATGCAAGCTCCATGTGACAAAGCTGAAAGCAATTCTTAAAGCAATACTGGTTCTCTCAGGAATTGCTACAAAGAAAATAGGCAAAATAACAAGGGAGRATGGGAACATTCAGAAACTTTACTTCTTTTTGTTTCCGGCCATGCAAATTGTTTTCTTTTTAAATTTAGGAACTAAAATAACATACAAAGATCCCCCTCCAGTTTCTCCATGTTAAAATAACTAGGTGCAACTGGAATTTCAGGAATTCAGCAAGAAATCTCAGCAGATTCAGCAGCAAAGGTCTCCGACATGTTTGAGATTAATTTTTCTAACATGCATAAACCATCATGGAAATTCACATCTCAGTCAAAGAGTCTTCAACATTCCTATACTGCTCTCCCATCTTTGTCCTGCTTCAATTTCCTTTAATAGTTGAGCAAGTAACATCAGTCCTCTTCAAAACAAACTAATATACAAATTTAAGCACAAAAATCCCCCAAAACCCCAACTCAGCTTTCCAATTCAGATGTCTAACTTTGATGAATAAAAACCTAGCCAACAATAATTTGAGAAAACTGGTGCTGATTGAATTTGTTGAACAGTTGCAACATAAAAGGGCAAGAGCATTGACCACCGACACCATGTCAATACACCCAAAAGCACAAAATGTCTTTGACTTATGTCTTAAAAGTATAAGTCTGGACCAAACTGGGTTTGACCATATGGAAACCAGATGGTGAACAGTTCTGCATAGTAAATAGGGCACATTGGGAATTTTCCTAATGGTTAGTTGTACATTTTATTACGCAAGCTATCTCTCCTCCCGAACTTCCTCCTCTATCTCAGTAACTAGTAGAATGAACTTGATATAAGAGAAGAAGCTAGAGTTGATAACTGATAAATGTAATTTGTCAAAGGAAGCCTAACTAAAATAGACCCACAAACATGCTTTGCCCATCTCTAAGTTGTAGGCTTAGATTAAATCGCTGCATGAAAAACCAACTCGTACACGCATTAATGTAACTCAATCAAACCGTCTGCCACCTACAAGTAGCTATGACAGAACAACCAAAGTACTGAAAAGATTGAAAAAACAGAAAAAATACCTAGTGAGTCTGCAAGTACTTTTGTGAGCACTGAATTTTCATAAGGAACCGTATCCTTTGTTGATGTCAATGAAGCCAAAACATCTCCCAGACTGCAGATAAAACATGGAGAAACTGTAAGATATGATACTCAAAAAGCCTCCAAGTTTTCAATTGTCGTTTTCCTAGTAAAGTTCAACCAATAATGTATCAAGTTAAATTTAAGAATGAATAACGTCAGATGACCGACTTATATAAGAAAATATAATCAGTGGACTTGCCTATCAATTAAACAACAATATTTACTTCCTATTTTGCATTAAACAAGAGAAACTGGCTTTTTTAACAGAAAGAGCCACTATTGGATCCCAAATTTATAAAAGTACAATAAATAACTTTCCGATTTATCACATTTTCGTTTACGCAAGAAAATGAATAGAGGACCTACAAGTTGGAAACTAGCTGACAGCAACCCATATTAATAAAGTAGATACGTACGCTGAGAGTGATTTCATGACATGCAGCAAGTCTGTCACCCGTTCTCCACTTTCATCTTCCACAGCAAAGCTTTCACTTCCAGCCAAATCAACAAGAGAAAGCTTGCTGTATGAATTCTCACCAGTAATCGAGTTGTTGTAGTATATATGTACCATCACGATCCTGAGGAAATAAAGACAATTCTTTTAAGAAAGCACTGCAGTACAGCTGCATCTTGAGTACACCATCTTTAGATCTGTGTCGACAATCCACACATCAAATACAGGAAACTATTGCATGCATATCAAAAAGATATGTTTAAGCAAGTAAGTCAAAGATGACCCCACAACAAGACTTTGATTGCAACATGTGCCATGGATACATATGCTCTCATCCTTGAACATCATTCACTAAAAGAAAAGGCTCTTCAAATGCAAATTAAATGTTTAAGCAACAAATAACCGTTGCTTCCAAAATCATGTCTAGTTTCATATTGTTATGTTAAAAATGTTAAACRAGTATAGGAATGTCACCACTGTTAAAAGAAATCAAGATTTGAAAGGCAAAAGCATTGGCAGCCAAAGCTATAGAATACATCAAAAAACAAGAAGCTAGACCATACAGATGAGAGATGTTAAACTTTAATACATCAGTTCCTCGGTTCTGAAATGCCACTTTAAGGACTCGAGAGAAATCAATTGGATTTTGAACTTGTTCCTGCACAATTTCTACAAAATAATCCGTGAAACCCAAATGGATCTTCGGAAGATCATTCCCAGATTCCGAAAGTAAGTCTCGAATCTACAAAATTAAAGGAAGTCTACTGTCAAAGTTTGGTCCAACAAAGGGAAAAAGTAAGAGAAAGTAGTTATGTAAACCAGCAAACCTGTTCATTATAAAGCTCAAAAACCGAAACAGAGAAACTGTATCGTGATGTAGAAGTTGTATCTGAGTTGGACAAATCAAACAGCTCCTCAAAACATCGAGCATAGAGACCACGATCATGGGTAGATCCTTCCTGTGGAAAAATCATTATCATCAGAGAAGCATTTCGACAACAATTCGAATAGCTACAGAAAACACAATATGATTCATGTGGCTATAGTATATCAAATTATGGAACATGACAACCACCATCAGACAGCACAAGGGTCTCATTTCTTGCATGCAAAGTGCTGGTACCATCACCTTAAAATGCATGCTACGCTGAAGAATATTAATTAGGGAAAACCCAACTAGCCAGAGGATAACAAATAAACAATACAGACTTACAGAACATGCTTCCATACAGGGGGAGAGAGAGGGAGAGGGAGAGAGAGAGAGAGAGAGAGAGACCATGGTATGTGTCTTTCCTGAGTGTGTTTGACCATAAGCAAATATTGAAATATTATATCCATCAAAAGCTGACTGTACAAATGGCTGAACATCGTTGAAGAGTTCAGCTGCAAAAAGAAAGTAGCAAATGTTTAGACTTTGACACAGCATAACTAGTGGAAGAAAAAGAAAACCAATAATAAGAAATATTACCTTGTGCAACATGAGGCCCATAAACGCGGTCAAACTCAAAATCCTTCTTGGGATTTGAGACATTATCATCACCAGTATTGACACGAATTGTGTAATCATCAGGGAATTGAACAACAGATGGACCTTCATCTTCAAAAAGTGGTCTTGCACGACAAAATACCTTAATGCTACCTGAAATCCATTATATCCTGCATAAATACTTGCATTTTTATTGCAGTCAACAACGTCATTTCAAGTTTTTCTTTCTTTTTTAACCTAATTTTTGTGCTTGGCTGTGTGCAAAGGAATGGGAATGAGATTAGAGAGAGATGATGTGCAACTCTCTCCCAGTCTATCTATGTCGGAGCACATGTAGCAAGCATGTGAGAGAAAAAAAAGGGAAGGAGGAGAATTCACAAGTGCTGCACAGGTAGATTACCTTGAGCAGTCAATAAGTCATTAAATAATTTTTTCTTCTCACACAATAGTGGGGAAATTCTAGCTTCAGTTTCAAGGGCAGCCTGATCTGAACTCAAATCATTGGAAAAAACACATCAATTCCATAGCCCTGCAGGACGTTAAGTGCTAAAGAAGAGAGTGATTATGGCAGCAAATATTTAAAAGTCATCCATATAAAATTGTGGAGGAGTAAAAACTTCAATGTACACCATATCATAAAGAAAATCTACAAATCAAAGACAAGATTGGGTTTGTTTTGTGGTACATGAATTGGACCATGAAGCTTATTTAAACTCAACACTAATCAACATAAAATATAATCTGAAGTTGGTTTGACATAATAACTCAAAAGAATGGATGAAAAGTAAATAAAATAATAAGTAAATAGCAAATACCAAAAATAGAAGAACAATGTGTACAACAGATAACTCTCATGTAAGGACAATTAAAGATTATTCGCATCAGATGATGTCAGGGAACAATATTTATTCAGAGCCTATCAGTGTTGTAAAGAAAAGCTCGAATATTTACCCAGTTTGCGGGTTTTATCAGCAAGTACACCTAGATAACGGGTCACACGATCAAGTTTTGCATTTGAATACTCCTGAAGGTCAAGAGCTTCTTGTTTCAACTCCATGTAATCGTCTCTCACAAGCTGCTCAATCACACATAGAGAAGAGGCTCTGAATAATTACACAGCACTAGAAAATAGAACAATCTTTGTGAATAGAAACTAGAAAATCAGATGCAAAGAGAACTAAAGAGTAATTATCAGTTAATCAATAATTATTTAATAAGTGAAAATATATTGCCAAAGAAATTATAAACCTAAAATAGAACAGAAATATGTAACTATTTACAACCTTCTCTGTAGTACTGCACCCCAAAAAGGACATCCTGATTGAGAATCTAGCATATGTACCCATATATGACTAGTAAATGCAAGTCTTACATACACAACTGAATACTTAAAAAGTTAAGCAGATACAAATTTCAGATATTATTTCTATTGCTTGCACCATCTTAAATTACTATATTATACAATGAGGACYCTCGATAAATATTTCAACATCTGATGGAAACACCAACCAATACAGTTGCTTCCTTTAAAGCAAAAGAGATGTAACCTTCTCTTGCTTCTATCAAACCCAAATATTGAATAGCTGGTTGTTCAAAATACTTTTATTCTCTGTCACCAGTGCTCTTATCATTTTTTAATTTTCTACAACTATCACTTTCAGTTTTGATCTTCTAAAACATTCTTTCGCTTCTCTATGCTTCTGTTATAATCAGCTCAATGTGTATGCTGCTTAATGACTATCCTTTTTCTTTTGTAGAATTTAACTAGCACCATAAACGTTACCACCCAATACTCTAAAACAACTCCCATCTGCGTCTATAGCTTCAAAAAGCAATTTGGTGAGAATGTTACATAATTAGATCCATTGCAAACTTTTCATTCCACTTTTACTCCTCTTTTCATTTCATTTAATTTTAGAAGATAAGGAAATTCCTTCGTACCATATAAAAGAGTGTCAAGAAAGGATGTGGTTTAGGCCTTCAAACTCAATAAACATGATATCTTAAATGGTCAGTAAAACAAATCTCATAGATCAGATACAATGAATGAGAACATACTACGGAGTGTTAATGGAAAAAATAAATGGAGCTTCTGTTTCACTCAATGAGACAAAAGCACCATCAAACTCCTATGAGAGACAAGTTTAAGCAAAGATTTGGTCAAGATATGTATGCACCATAACATGTCACTCAGAGTCCTTTTCAATGCATCAGGGATTTTAGCTTTCCAGTCTTTATCACATTTGGTTCAATGGTAAGTTTGCGAAACTTATACTTTAGAAGTTTGCACAAACATTTTTCAAAAGGTAATTTTGCAATACCAATAATGGCATTTCTCTTCTTCTCATTGATGTTTTGATCTCCCAGAAAGCATGCTTGAGTTGTTATTTAGCTAAGCATGACAGTATTTTCTCTTTATGAAATGATGTACTCCATTACAATCTTGATTTTCCAATTTCAGAAGCTTGGCCTAGGCTACTTGAATTCTTAACTTGCCAATAGTGTGCATCATGAAATAACCATTTGAAGTTTAACATTGAAGTAGGATCTTGTGTTAAGTAATTAATTTCTTATCTTTATTCTTCTGGAACATGCTTTTTCCTGAAACCTTTGCTCTTGCCCTTAAGTAAGAATTTGCAACATTCCAATTCTACAGTATTATATTAACTTTTGAATATCAAGAAGGAACAAGTCAAATAAAGCTCAGCACCCACAAAGTTCTTCAACATACTTTTTAGTAATAAAAAAGGTTGAAGATCTATTCCAAAAGCTACTTCTCTTTTAACCCATAAGTGCCACCATACAGTTTTAGTTCAGGTGTATAATTTAAAAGTCAGGTCCATATTATATCACTCAATAGCAATCTGGATAGATTATATTCTCCAACTAGCTTCCATAGCTCCCTTACTATGACAGGACATGATGCCATAACAAGGTTTATGGCGGTATCCATCATGGAACTCAAAAAGAGCACCGCATATGTCCCTGAAATGGACTCATCACAAACAAGAATTTCATTATCTTCTCAAATTTTCGAGACTTCTGAAGCTTCCAAAATGCTTCGGGGTTTTCTCAAGTCATTTCATCCAGTAACTTGAAAAATGACATCAGTAACCAAGTATATTTAATGACTCATGCTAAAATTGATAGCAACCATCCTGCAAAAATCAACACTCAAGAATACACACCCTAATTTCGACCAAGAAATCACCACCAACCATTATATCAACGTAAAAGAAAGAAGGAAAAAATAACTTTCGGAAAGTAATTTAACAGAAAGGAGATAATTTGGCAGCTCGTAATTAATCTTAGCGCGATCCCAATTTACAAACACTTCCATGTTTCCTGTACCACTGACTTCTGGAAGATAATCTCTTAACTKAATGATTCAGGGGTATGTGTTTTGCGTCTTTAAACTGAATGAATAGGGTAAATCTTATTACATACAGAAAGATAAAAGGTCAATCATATGTGGAAGAATACATGAGTAGTGGATGAGCAAAACCTCCAAAAAACTGGAAACATTTTGAACTGTTGATTTTCAATCCCTTGGAAAATTCTAAAGCTAGAGATCGCAGAGAGAAAGAAGAAGACAACAGAACTACTAAATTGTATGTCTATCTACATAAACAAATTTATGGACGACAAATTCRTAACTTCTTAAAGCAAGATAAACAAACAAACAGTGAGGAAAAAGTGAAAACAAACTGTCAGATCTGTTACCAAATATGAGAACAAATCATTTTAAGGTAGTGCAATAATGAGTTAGAGAATAATGCATGTTCAAAACTAGCTTTTATTTTTTTTTATTATCTTCAACTAGCTAATATCATCATGCTGCTCCATAAAGACACAAATATATCAGTTTGAATTTCTAATTATGGTTACGATACTTTCCAAACTCTACTAACATCAATTGCCAAGTGTACTTTACATTCTATTTCTACAATTCTCAAGTATCCATTACGAATTCCAATTATCTACCAGGGACAAAAGTAACACCCACAGATATCCTGACTCCATCCATCAGAAGAACAACTTCAACATAATAACTCCATGCTCTTGGGGAAACACGAAACAAAATTCTCTGTACACACTAATATCAACCTTAGTCATTACCCTCCAAAGTACACAAAGAATCACTTTTATAGGTTACTTGGCAAACCTGGTCCCAAGGGGCGATGGAAGGAGGATCAATCTCAGGAAACTCACAAGCATTTCTAACCCCACTTGTTCAAAAGAACAATTCCACTTTAACAGTAGCTAAGCAACTATACAGGTAGAACAGTGACATAATACATCCCATATACCAGCATTTGAACAAATATTTTCTAGTCAGAAAAAATCAAGTATCAAAAACTAACATCGGAAGAAACAAAGTGCAGAAGAAGAGTTRTAACTACATTGCCTAAAATTACACAACAGGTGAAGTACAAGAACCTTTACATCTATGAAGAACTAGAAAACAAAATTAATCAAATGCAGATAAACTCTCAGCTACCTTGACTTTGTCCCTCAATTTGATAAGCTTAGAGTTAAAAGAATGTTTGGGGAGCTCGGAATGCGGCAAAACCGACGACGTAGAAATCGAGTATCTCCGCACCAACGGCGCTGGTCTCTCATGCTCCGGCGACTTCCTCGGTCGCTCAAACCCGGTCACTTCCCAGTTCCACCGATTAATACTGCTCCCACCTTTCTGCTCCGCCATTTCAAATTCCTCCTCCCACTAACATACAAGCAACCTAGGGCTTTCCAAAAATCAAATGCAAAACAACAGAAATGGAGTTGCAGAGAGAGATTGAGAGTGGTCTGCTCGCTCTTTCCCACTTCCTCTCTCTTCTCTCTCTCTCAAAAGAGGTTTCTCTCCCTAAAAGCAGCAGCTTTGGTGGTCGGGTGGTATATTACTCGTCACTCAAAAATTCAATTCCCTCTTTGTGGAGTTGGATTTCGTCGATTTTGATTTTATTTTTTATTACTGGGTATAGGAACGATGCCGTTTTCGAGAGTTTAGTGATTTAATATGTGGACACATTTGGGCTTTGGTAATCACAAATATTAGCGCTTCTCATGAATTGAGGACTCGCTCTCATTATGATGTTGGTATTGGCCACGCTGTCGTTCTGTGTACTTTTTGTTTCCTCTAATTTTTGTTGAGGTCAGATAAGGCAGATATAGAGAGCACGTGAGGAGAATTGCTCTGTGGACCTGGTTGGTTGCTCATTTTGCTTTGCTGTGAATTGCTAGGGTGGGTCCCTTGCTGGGTCCAAACATTAATGAAGCGAAAGGAGGACGGAAATTTAAAAGAAATTTTATATTTCGTGAATTATTACTTATAATAAGTTAAATAAAAATTTTTTATGTTAATTAATAATTCATATATTCCAATTTGTGTTTTCGTTTGTATTTCAATCTTTGGTTTTTCAATGTTTTTATTTTTATTTTTATTTTTTTAATTTCTTTGCAAATGCATTTGATTTGCTATTTCTAAAAACTAATTTTGAAAATATAACTGGGAAAAAAATGTTTTGATTATTTATAGTGAATATGTTTATGAATTAAATTATATTTATTGTTAGTCAATAATAATAAATATCCAATTTAAAAATAAAATACAAAAATCAAATATGTACTTATAAATTTGTGAGAAATTATTATATAGGAAGAAGCGTAGATCAGGTTTCTCATATTGTGACTATAAGAGGATGTTTTGTTAAAACCTTTCAAAATAATATTTTAATTTTTTAATTTTTGGTATAAATTTTCTCTTTAAAAAAATTGATTTAAAAAATATGAAGAAACATGTTTTCACTATTTTAAAAATTTAAAATAACACACAGCTTAAAACCAACAACAAGAAAAGGGTCTCATGTTCCATTCCATAGAAGCTTCTATAACAACATCTAAGTTTCCATTTAGTAAAATTAAAATCTAAAAACTGAAGTTTGATACTTAAATAAATTTTTAAGCACTCAAAAATTATTTGTAATGTCTGACTTTTATTAGAGCATTAGATAAACAACTCATCAAAACTCTAAATATTGTCATTAATTTTGCCTTATCCCTTAATTAGATTTATAAAAATTTTAGGAATATATAAGTTTTGCAATTATTTAGATAAAAGTAACCAAATAAATATAATGTAATATTTATTCTTAATGTATAAATTTATTTGTTGATTTATTATAAATAAAATATTTCCATGTATACTATATTTTGATATAATATTTGAATAACAATGATAATGGTAAAGGAAAGAAGTAGGAACACAAGAGAATAGGATTATTTTTGTCTATAGATACAAAGTTTATTCAACTTATACGTTTGAGCATATTGAGTGATAAATAATAAAGTCAACATCTTATCATCTAAAATATAGGCACTTAAACTATTAAGACCGATCGAATAATATTATCAATTAGTTTTAATTTAATATAGAGTTAATCCATTTAGAGTTTTAAATTGTGTTATAAATCAACTATAGATAAGGGAAAGATTTTTGAAATTCTTCCATGCAAATTGGATATCAAGAGTATCTCCAATTCTAGGATGTTAACATTGAATAATTTTTTACAAATGAGAGTTAATATACGAAATATCAATCCACATCAGGTTAGTGTTAAAGGTGAGGAAAGTGAAACTCTTAAATTAATCGCAATGAATAATGTTATTGTTCTTTTATCTCGCCCTACATGGTATTTATTTTTTTAAATAATATAATAAAAATAGCTTTTAAACTCAGAAATTATCTACAAATAATAATATAAAAATAGATTTTAAAATCAGTAATTATATCTAATTAGTGACTCATTATGTTTTCACATTAATTATTGAGACAATATCTAATGCAATAATAGTAATCATTTTATGATATTAACATTATAATAACATTAGAGTGATAGCAAAATGAGACTTTCCCCAAGTGAGATTTCAATAACAATACACCAAAAGAATCACGTTCCTTTTTCCTATGGGGAATCCTCATTTTTTAGTGTTTACCAATTAAGGGCAAAGGGGAGGATTTTGAAGTTTTCATCTTTAAATATTTTAAATAATAGCAGTTTATTCTATCTAAAGTGTTTGCTTGTACTTTCTGACGAATAAAAGTAGAAGACGATGTGGAAGTTATGAAAAAAGAAAAAAGAAAAAAGAAAAGACCATTCCCTTATACTATAGGGTTAGTGTCTCTAAACAACTCTTTAAATAAATTTGAAAAAAACTTTTTAAATTATTAAACTACTTTTTATCGAATAAATTAATCCCACCTGCCACATTCTCATTGGAATTCGACTAACTTCTGTGCACCCTTTTTCACGTGCTTAATTTTGAAAAGATATTTCGTCTTAAAAAATATGAGAAAAGTATTTAAGAATTTGTCAAATTCTATCACCTATTTGGTGGTTCGAATTAATTTGCCAAATTGAAAATTGTCTTGAGACTTCAAGAGTTTCCTTCTTTAAATAAAAAAGGTTTAAGGACAAGAACCTTGGAGACAAAATAATTTAAGGACTAAATCTGCAAATTTTCATAATTATCTATTCTATCATTTGATACTAACATTTATTTTTTGGTACATAAACTAGGGTCGAGGACTGCTAATGAATTTGAGGCACCCCAAAGTTTTTCRGGCTGAATTGAATTTGAGCTTGAATAATTCGGGCTAAGCTCATGCTTAGGTATGTTTAAGTTCGATGAGTTCGAATTTAAAATAATACTATATAAATATATATTTTTAATTTCAATATTAACTTTATTTTTGTCATGTTGAGAATTATTTTTATGATGTTTCTTTTACTAGCCTGGCATAAGAAATAATAATTTATCTATTTTAAGTTTATTATTAAATGATGAATGATGTTTATGATGTTCCTTTTCCTTGGTGTATGAAATGATATTTGAACTTTGTTATTGATGTTTCAATTTTCATGTTTAAAATGTTTTTATTTTTTTAATTTGAATTTTTTAATATCTTTTGCTTTTATTCTTTTGGAGTATTTCGGACTGAGTTCATCTAAGCAAAAACAATTTGGATTTTAGAAAGCTTGGTTAGAATTCAAGCTCAGTTCGACCTCAAAAAAAAGAAATAAAAAGTAAATTCAAATGAAAAAAATACTTGAGACCTAAAAACTGAAACATTAATCTATCAATCAAATAAATCAAATATCACTTTTTACACCAAGTCATAAACATCAATAGGTCTTCGAAGGACACCAGAATAAGTTTAGAGATAAAGTGCTTATGAAGGAAGTGATTACACAGAGATTCTGAAGGAGAAATTGAAGCCATTATTCTATATAAGTAATTCGGTTGTGGAGAAATTATTCTACTGCTAAGATCATCCGTGGAAACGGCTATGGCTCTTCACCTTCATCTAGCTGCTGGAGGGGTAGCAAAAAGAATGGGTGGCGTGGTGGGGTTGATCTTCGTCATCATATCCGTCCTCCTCTTCTTCTTTATTTATTTATTTATATAACTTAAAATCTGAATGATTCCAGTAAATTCTTAATATATTAAGTCAAAATATCATTCGTTAACATTTGTACTAAGAATTAAGAATCATTTAAATAAGGCATTAAGACATTACAAAATTACATTATCAAATCGTCTTAATTTAATAAGCACTTAATTCATTCAATTTTAAGTGCAAAATTRAGTTATCAAATAAGKTCTTGTTAAAAGTAATATAAGAGAGAAAGGACTAAAACTTTATTCAAATAAGAAGACAATGAGCCAATACATAGTATCAATATAAGGGGCATATTTCTAGGTTACTAGACTATCAAAAAACTAACAAATATAATCCTAGTTTAASCCTAAATACCAAATTCTAATATAGTAATATCTCTAACATACCCTCCCAAACTTACGATGTTGCAGCAAAAACCATTACGAGTTTGGCGACTAGAAAATGAAAACGAGAACCATAATGAGACTTAGTGAAGAAATATGCAATCTGGGAAGAAGATGGGAGAAAGGGCAAAGTAATAGTGTCGTGCTTGAAATGATGACACATAAGATAACAATTAATCTCAATGTATTTCGTTCTTTCATGAAAAATCTAGTTGTAACAATTTGAATAGAACTTTTATTGTCATAATACATAGGAGTTAGACAAGAGAAGGAGAAATGTCAGCCCTATGCTTATGGCAGAAGAGTAGGGCAAATAGTCATAAAAGTCAAAGTTGGAAAGCCAGGTATGAGTGACGCTTAACTATTTAGGAGTGAAAAAGGGCGTAGCGAGTAATCTACTCATGTATGAAAGAGGGATATTCCAACTCAATGCAAGAAGGCGAAGGTGACGGAAAGAACTTCTTGCCCATTCTAGAATGTGTACAATATTTTTTGACAGAGAAAGTAGATAACCTTTGGTTGAGTAGGCAACCTAAATGTGCAGAAAATATTGTAAAGAACTCAAATCCTTTATGTCAAACTGTCTGGCTAACTTAGCCTTCAAAACTAAAATACTATGAACAACATCACCAGTAATAATTATACGACCTGYATTAGTGCACTTAACAAATAGAGCTGAATCATGATTACTAGGAGTAAATCCAAGAGAACATATCACAATAGAAAATTTTTCAAACCAAGCACAAGGTGCTTGTATAAGACCATATAATGCCTTCTTGAGCTTACAGACATACCCAGTGCCATGTGTAACACTAGTAGGGGGTTTCATATAGACTTCTTCTTGAAGATCCCCATTCAAGAAGGCATATCTAACATCAAATTGAGAGATAGGCCAATGTCTAACTGAAGACACTACAATAAGAGTATGAAGAATAATCATTTTTGCATCMGAAGCAAAAGTCTCTTCATAATCTATACTCTTGAGAATACCCCTTTGCAACCAACCTAGCTTTGCGTCGCTCTATAGACCCATTAGAATTAATTTTGATTTATACGCTCAACGGCAACCAACAACATTCTTACCAGGGAGTAGGGGAACCAAATCCCAAGTACCTGCTTATGCAATGCAGAAAGCTCCTCATTCATAGCTTGCTGCCAGTACTGATCAAGAACTGCTTCTTTATAAGAAGTAGCTAGAGACCATGAATACAAGCTAAGAAAGAAGTAAAATATGAAGAGTAACAAGAATAAACAAAATTTGGTAATTTAGTTGACATACGAGTGCGTGTGGATTGATAGAGAGGTTGACCCGCAATCTCAAATGGAGCTTGAGAAGGGAGAACAGGAAATGGGAGAGCCTTAAATACATCAGCACTTGCAGAAGTAATATGAATTCGTAGAGTATAATGATGAGATAACAAAGAAAGAACACTAAAAGTTACATTTGAAGTTCTAGTAACTTGAGACTCTAAAGTACTAGAGTCCTCAGAAAAGGATCAATATGAATAAGACCAGACTTAATCAAGTTATGAGTAGTAGATGGAGCAGAAAAGAAAGGTATATGTTCAAAAAAATTAACATGACGAGATACATAAAGTTTCTGACTAACTGGATCAAAACAACCATACCCCTTTTGACCTGCACCACAACCAATAAAGATACAAATAGTAGACCGAGAAGACATTTTGCTACATTCTACGTGAAGAAGAAGAACAAAACAAGTGTGTTGAAAAAATCTAAAGGAAAAATAATTTGGAGCAAACCCATATAATTTCTCAAAAGGAGAAAGATCAGATATATGAGAAGATGTATTGTATTAATTAAAAAGCAGATAACAAGATAACCGAGCAGTTTCTATAATATGTCTATGTTTCCTTTTAGCAACACCATTTTGTTCAGGAGTATTAGTACATGAAGTTTGCTAGGTAGTTCCCTTTAATGCAAGCAACTCATAAATTTTATTTGAAGTGTATTCCCCATCAAAATCAGACCTAAAATGTTTGATAATAGAAGAATGTTGAGTTGTGACAAGAGCTCGAAAAGTTTTATATATCTCAAAAAATTTAAAGTGATGTTTTGTTAAATAAATCCAACAATATCGAGTATGATCATCAATAAAAGAAACATAATATCGAGATCCTCCTCTAGTGGGAATAGGAGATGACCCCCATACAACAGAATGAACTAAATTAAATGGGGAAGAAGAAACATAAATACTTCAATTAAAAGGTAAGGCTAAAATTTTTTTCAGTTCACGTCCACTACAATCAGACATATCATCCGCTCGGTTCAACTGCCTCGTACTTTTCTCTCATTAGACCATGTAACCAACTAGAACCATTATCTAGGTCCAATTCAACAGCTCAGATCACCCAGTACCCCAGGCACTGTCCACGGCTAAGTCTACCCGAGTAGCCGACACCCAGTCTGGATCACCTTCTAGAAACGTACTGGTTGCCTAATCAGCAAGCCCATGCGCCCTGCTCGATCGAGTCTGCCAACCTTCGTACTCACAGCTACTGCTTTGTGCCACCTTTAACACTATTTAGTTTTGCCACGTCCAATATGTTTACCGCGCCTTGGCACCTGTCCAAGCACCGTGCAACTACTGCTCTGCCGTGCCCATGAACTTTACAACACCTGAGCACCACACCTAGCGTCTCGTGCCATTTCAGGGTCTGTTGTGCACTGTGCTGCATCTGGGCACCATGCCCATGCCCTGTGCACTACGCCAACGTCCCAACTATTATTGCTGTTCACCAAGGCATAGCGCCCCAGCCTTGACTGCCTATACCCACGTGCTTCAGCCAACCCTGGTACTCATCTAGGTACCTAAAGGAGTTACCCCCTAACATACTCCCCCCGTTTAAGGGCTTGATGCCCTCATGAAAGAGTTGCTAGAACAGTTTCCATGCTCGCTAAGTAGGCCTTCTCCTTGCAAATGCCAGACCTAACCAGCAACTGAGTGTTCCCTATCTAGATCCCTATCTAGATGTACATAGGATAGTTCCTCATTATCCCTCTCTCTATTACAAGCCAAAGACAGCACATATGTATACAATCATCCCCTTAAATTGGGGTATAAAGACCAATCAAGACATAACTCATGTACAAAGGAAGTTACAATCACCAAGCATAACTACCCAAGAAGAGCCAACCGCTGATAGTGGTAACTGCCGAGTTCAATCACCTTGTGCCACTTGTGCTTGTCTCTCATTAGGSCATGTAACCAACTAGAACCGCCACTTGCGCCCAGTGCAATTGCTCAGACCGCCCAGTGCCTCAGGCACCGACCATGGCTAAGTCTGCTCGAGTAGCTGACACCCAGTTCGGACCGCCTTCTAGAAACCTGCTGGTCGCTTGTGCCTAGCGGCCAACTAGCATGCCTATGCATGCCCATGCGCCTTGTTTGAGTCTGCCAACTTTCGAATTCCCGACTACAGCTTCGTGCCACCTTTGACACTATTTGGGATTACCACGCCCAATATCGGTCGATCGCGCCTTATGCTCCCTGCAACTTTGGTACCTGTCCAGGCACTGCGCAACTACTGGTCTGCCGCGCCCACGAATTGTGCAACACCTGGACACCACGCCTAGTGCCTCATGCCACATCAGGGTCTATTGTGCACTGTGTTGCATCCAGGCACCACGCCCATGTCCTCTGCACTACGCTCGTCCCAACCAGTATTGATGTATGCCAAGGCACCACACCCTATCCTACTGCCTACAACCACGTGCTTCGGCCAACCCTGGTGCTCACCGAGGCACCCAAAGGAGATATCCCCTAACATACTGCCCCCGCAAGAGCTTGATGACGTCATCAAAGAGTTGCTAGAATAGCTGACAAATTTCCTATAGCCACCGTGGATGCTAAAAATTTCAAACGAAAAGACAAAACATGACCAAGACGATAATACCATCAATAAAATTTAGAAAAAGAAGGGCTCAAAATGAAAAGAAGAAAAATAAACACTACTAGCAGCAACAACTGGTACTCTTAGCTCGTCCAAAACGTATAGTCCCCATTTCCTATATCTAGTACCAATTAGTTCTGAGACTACAGATCCTGGATAGAGCACAAAGATGAAGTAAATGTAACAAAATTACTAGAATCACAAAATTGACTAATAAAAGCAAGATTTAATGTGAGGTTTGAAATATGATAAACATTAGGGAGAGACACGTGAGGAGTAACTATAGAATACCATTAGCAGTCATGACAAGAATAGAGGGTGAAGGGCAAGACACATAAGTAAAAGAAGAAGAGTTTGGGGTTATATAATGTGAAGCACCAGAATCCAAGATTCACATGGAGGACGAGATACCTGAAGAGTCATGAGGAAACGATCTACGGTTGAAGAGGTAGACATAGCTTGGGGCTGTAAAGAGAGAAATCTTTGAAACTACTTAAATAGAACGCTGGGATTGGTATTGGATGATTGGGTAACTACTGCAGCACTTGGTGGTCTATAGCCCTGAGGTGGCCTATAATATTGAGGTGATCAATAATCCTAATGTGGTCGATTAGCATTGGATCGTGACTGATTTCGAGACCTCCAAGATTGCTGCTTCAACGGACACTGAGCCTTCCGATGACTTTCTGCTTACAAAAGGTACACGTATCTACAGAAACTGACATATAAGGAGGCACTGCCAAAATAGAAGGACTCATAGCAAAAAGGATGCCCTTGTTGGGATTAGACTAGGGTCGAATTTCTTCAGCCAATAACTCATCGAGAATCGAGTCAATGATGGTATTGAAAAATGATGTAAAATCGAACCTTGAAATCCTTCAAACTCACTACGAAGAGCCATCAAAAATTGCAACAAACATTATTGTTCCTTACGAACAATATAGGCATCACATGCCTTTAATTCCTCCGATTCTGTACCTATGCCTTTTGACAAAAAGTTTGGATGTCAATCTCTAATTAATATTGTTTGGTAAAATTTTGTTGGGTGTAAATTGTCTGTCGATAATTTCAAATCTGCTTCGCTGTCTAATATTTTGCTAAATGTGCACCAATGGAGAGTGCACCTGAATTGTTGATCCAGGCAATAATTTTGACATTATTGGCTTCCCAAGCCTTTATGAAAGTTGCATAATCCATAGCAAAAGTTTCAGGTTTTTCCAGATCGCCAGTAACATAATCCTACTTTTGTTTACACTTGAGGAAATTTCTCATAATATAACTCTAATACGAATAATGTTTATCATCCAACGTCACATTGATAGACTATAGTGAATCGTCA
Source organism: Rhazya stricta (assembly GCA_001752375.1). NCBI lineage: Eukaryota > Viridiplantae > Streptophyta > Magnoliopsida > Gentianales > Apocynaceae > Rhazya > Rhazya stricta. The sequence continues at coordinate 3,290,561 of MEJB01000094.1, forward strand.
CCTGCATTAGTCATGATAAAAGAGGAACAAAATCAAACTCCAGAAAACTMACTCACTCCGAAAATTAAACTTCTTCCCAGAAAAACTTTTTGAGATTAAACTTCTTCCTCTTTTTAGAAAACCTCCTCYGATATCATATCAAAGTAATATGARATAGAAAATATTAAAACTTTAATCAAGTAAGAAGATGATCAGCTAATACATAGTATCAATATAAGAAGTCTATTTAAAAAATTATTAGACTACGAAAGAACTAATAAATACAATCTTAATTTAACTCTAAATATTAAATTTTAATATAATAATATTTTTAACGGATCTAAGATAACACTTTTTTTTTCAATCATAAAATATATTTCGACTTGATTCATATCTCTATTCTTGTATTGGGAAGGGAAAAAGTAAGTATAGTATGGCCACTAATTAAGAAATAATATTCCAAGAATAGTAACTTCTCAATGTCATTTAGCGTAATGTATGACATGCCTGTAAACAGAAATTTAAAGTTGATTTGGCCCCAACCGGAGCCATCACATAAAAGACATGTTTGTGAGGCTAGCAATGGCCTTCAAAAGAAATGGAACGTAATACTAATTTTGTGTTGTGCCACAGAAATAGCAAAAAATGAGTGGTGTTTACATGGTCCCCCTGAATTTATTAAGAGGGATTAATCAAACTGGTGGCTAAGAGACAATGGAGGAACATACCATAACAAAAAGTTTTCTAATTATGGAAGTCTCCATTCTTCGTCAAGCGATCTACCATCTAAATATCTATAAATATTTATCTTGAACTCTCAGAATACTCACAGAATTGATCTGTATTGGTTCTGTAACCGCAAAGTTTATGAATTGCTGGTTCTCTTTGTGGTTACAGAACTTCTCAGAGAGTTCTTGTTAGCTCATTTCTTCTGTCCGGAAAGTAGATAAAAATATCTTTTGTACATCAAAGTCAGCAAATTGTATGTCTACGTAAGGAGGAACAAATGGCTAGCCATGTTCTTCTATATTCCCTTATTTTCATGATGTTTTTATGGACATTATGCAATGCTCATGATCATCAAGAGTTTCTTAAATGCATGTCTGAAATATCTCAAGCGAAGATTGACACTTACGTTCACCCCCCAAACGCCCCAGCATACTCAAAGTTCTTGAAGTATGCTCAGAAGAACGGTAGATGGATGAACTCGACATCTGCTCATCCACTTTTTCTTGTCGCGCCTTTCACAGAGGCTGAGGTTCAATCTATCATTTCTTGCAGCAAAAAGCTTGGCTTGCAAATCAGAGTCAAGAGCGGTGGGCATGATTATGAAGGCCTTTCATTTCGTTGTGAAACACCTTTTATCATGATTGATCTGAACAATCTCAATTCTATTAACATAGATATGGAGGATGAGACTGCATGGATCCAAACAGGGGCAACTCTAGGCGAGCTTTATCATGCGATTTCTCAGAAAAGTAAAACTCTTGCGTTTGCAGGAGGGTTGTACCCTACTGTTGGCTCTGGTGGGCATATCAGTGGTGGAGGATTTGGTACAATTCTCAGAAAGTATGGCCTTGCTGCAGACAACGTCATAGATGCTCGAATTGTAAATGCAGACGGTGAAGTCCTTGATAGGGCATCGATGGGTGAAGATTTGTTTTGGGCTCTGAAAGGAGGTGGAGGAGCAAGCTTTGGCGTGATTCTTGCATGGAAGCTCAAGCTAGCTCGAGTTCCTGAACAAGTGACGGCTTTTACAGTTCGTCGAAAGATGAATCTTGAATCAATTCAGCTACTACAAAGGTGGGAAGAAATTGGCTACAAGCTGCCAGAAGACTTGTTCTTGAGAATCCTCATTCAGAATGTGAAGCAAAATATAACAGGAGAGGAGAAAATTGTTCAAATTTCTTTTCAGGGGTTATTCCTTGGGACAGCTGAGGAGCTCGTTCCACTGTTGAACCAGAACTTTTCTGAGTTTAATTTAGAGGCAAAAGATTGCTTCCAAGAGCCTGTTAATGATCCCAACTGCAAAGAAAAGCCATGTATCAAAAAAGAATGTTGCCAAGTGCCCTGGATTAGGTCAGTCCTATACTTTGCAGGGCAAAAGCCCACAATAGATTTGGAGTATTTGGCAACAAAAAATTTCAGCAAACCTCCAAGTTACTACAAGGCTAAATCCGACTTCGTCAAGACTCCAATTCCTGCTGCAGGTTTGGAAATGATACAGAAATTATTTCTTGAAGAAGAAGCTCCAATGATGATATTTGATCCTTTTGGTGGAAAAATGAGCCAAATTTCAGAATCTGACACTCCATTTCCACACAGAGAAGGAAATATGTTCAACATCCAATATCTAGTGAATTGGAAGAGCAATGAGGAGAGTGAAGTAAACAAACATTTGGAATGGATGAGAAAACTCTACAAAAGCATGGAGCCATTTGTTACCTCTTCTCCTAGAGCTGCTTACATAAATTACAAGGATCTCGACCTTGGAGCCAACACTGAAGCTTACAGCTATGCACAAGCAAAAGAATGGGGTGAAAGGTACTTTAAGGGAAACTTTGAAAGATTGGCAAGAGTCAAGTCCAACGTGGATCCTTCCAACTTCTTTAGAAATGAGCAAAGTATTCCACTTCTTTAAGGAAATACATGAGATGATATGTATTTTATTGAAAAGATACGTGTTCAAATATAAATAATACGAAATTTATCGCAATTAAAATAATAGTTTAAAAGATTAAAAACTCAGAATTTTATTGGGAAATTTAATAATAGTTTAAAAGATTAAAAACTCAGAATTTTATTGGGAAATTTATGCAAGTGTCCCTCATCCCTCATAGTTGTATCTAATATACTCCTTCTTTTTTTACTTATTTGTCATGATTAGAAGAGATCAGTSCATGAGATTGAACCATGGGAATTATGATTACATTGATCAGATGGAAAATATTGATTCTGTCATTTGTAGTTTCGAGCAGAATGGAAACTGGGGAAAAGATCTAAGATTGCAGAACCCATTTGATGAAGTTCTATTTCGGCCAAGAGGCCCAATACCAATCTAACATGCGCATGACAATTTTATGATCTATTAATCGATACGCGTTATCTTTGCATTTTCGTTTTAAGTTTTCATTCTTAAAAATAGTTTTTAGTTTTTTAGTTTGAGGGATTATTTTTAAATTTGTTAAAAATTGCATTTAGTTTGTCAATCTGAAAATTAATTTTCAAAATTAAAATTAAAAATATGTTCAGTTTAAGATTTAATAAAATAACGTTTTGAATATTTTTAATGAATCTATTTGTAGATTAAATCTTAAGTATTATTAGTCAATATCAGAATATTTTTAAAATAAAAAATAAAGATTATGTGTCATCTAATTAAATAAATTCTTTTAGATAATTATTCAAGAGAAATAAATAGAAAATACATTTTCTGTATTTTGGTTATAAGAGAATTTTTACTTSAAAATGTTCAAAATAGTATTTAAATTATTTTTAATTTTCAGTGTAATTTTTTTCCTATTTTTGAAAATACGAAAAAATATATATTTTCAATATTTTAAAAAATTGAAATCAAAGATAATAGGGATTCTTTTAGAAATATAGTTTTTCCCCCCCCCCCCCCCCCCCCCGCCCCTTTTTTAATAAATAATACTACTCCAAGAAACATGTGATTTAAGGTAGACACTCCAAAATAAAATCTCATTTGTAGATAAAGTACTACTTGCCTTAGACAATACTCACTCTATTTTAAAATAATTATTTATTTAGACAGAATCACACATATTAATGAATGATCAATTCTTATCTAATTTGAAATAAAATGACAGTTCTAACCTTATTTAGTATATTGTTGATTTTTTACAAGTTGAATAAGTTATGAGATAGAACAATCAATATGGGATAAAATAGGAGAAAACATTTATTTATATTTTCTTGATTTCTGGAATGTTTCCAAGGTTGAATCCACTTTGAATTTGAAAAATGCAATGGTTGTGAAGTATGTGTTCATGTATGTCGTATAGATCTACTCGTTGTAGATTGGAAATTGATAAGTGACATTCAAAAGAAATAATTATTTAATTAACGTATTGACTTTGGAAAGTATAAGTAGATTGATTGTTTATTATCATATAAATATTTGATTTATGGATTAATTCAAGCATTATCTTTTTAAATAAAGATTTTTCACATCTTCTAAAGATTTGATCTTGTTTCTTATTGCTTGCCAAATCTAAGATTTTTCATAGAATGTATCTCCATTATCTTTTTAAAGATTTTTCAAAATCTTTTAAAGATTTGATTATAGACTTATCTTGTTTCTTATTGCTCGTAATATCTAAGATTTTTCAAAATCAAAGTAATATTCATATGAGGCAAGACTGAGATACTATGGTATTTATTCATGAGCATATGATTAATATTTATTGAATGTATATATGTTGGAATTTTCCAACTATTGATTTAACCTATCATCAACGGGTCCTTTCTATCCTGAGAAGGTTCGATAAGTTTGCTCAAAGAATTTCCAGCAACAAGAACAAGACTTTGTTCAATCTTCAAAGTCAGCAGACAATTTAGAGAATCTACCAATGGCTACAAGATTCAACATAGGGGAAGTCTTTTATTATATTTTAAAAGCTTTATATTGTTGAATGATTGATGTTTAAGTCCCTTGAACCCATTGATTTAGTAGAATTGTGTTTGACACCTGAACGTGGTCACATGGATGTAGGCATTTATGCTGAACCATGTTAAATCTTGTGTTCACTATTTTTAGTCTATTTTGATTCACTTATTTTCAGTCTTAATTGTAAAATAATCCATGAAAAAGAAGTAGTAATCAACCTTACAAGTGATATCAGAGTGGGTTATTCTTGCATATTATTGGATCTGAAAAGTGTTGATTGTTTGGCTTCCAAATGTATCTTGATAATCATTTGGATTGTTTTGTTAAACATCTTATTCTTATTTTTTTCACTATTTTTTCTGAGTGTGAACACATTTGAATCTATGTGCACACACTAATTCTACTATTTTTTTTTTTTTTGGCATATGGATGAGTTTCGTGACTTTCGCGAAGGAGGTTCCACCCGTAGACCTCCCTTATTAGATGGAACTAATTCTTCCATGTGGAAAGCCAAAATGAGAACTTTCTTAAAGACTATAGATGACATGTTTGGACTTCTATAGTTATAGGCTATAGTCCTCCTTCATTCATTAAGGATGGAATTACCATAGTCAAATTAGTATCTGAATTGAATAGTAATGAACTTGATAAGGCTAACTAGAACTCTAAAGCTTTGCATGCTATATTTAATGAAATTACTCTAAAACAGATGCAAGTCATTACTACTTGTGAAATTGCTAAAGAAGCMTGAGATAAGTTAGAAACAAAAAATGAAGGAACTGATCAAGTTAAATGGTCTAGGTTAAGGAGTTTTACAACTGAGTTCAAAAATTTGTCTATGTCTGAAAATGAAACTATAGCTGATTTTCATGGCAATTTATGTAATTTGTCAAATGAATGCTATGCTCTTGGCGGAACTTATTCTAATGCTAAACTTGTCAGGAAAGTTTTGTGCTCACTTCCAAAGAAATACAAAGCAAATGTTACATCTATTGAAGAGTGCCAAGATATTGACAAGATAAATCTAGATGAATTAATAGGTTCATTACAAACATATGACCAGAATTTGAATAGATGGACAAAGACAAACAAGTAAAGAATGATAAGGGAGTTTCCTTATTCATTCATATGGTGACAATACTTCTAGTTCAATCAATCTGGAAAATTTGGATGAGGATACAATTGCATTGCTCACAAAAAAAATTAGAATAAGTACATGCGAAGAAATATCAAGAAAAATTTCCAGCCCAACAAAAGAAACACACCTTCRCAGAGGAATGTCTTTCAGAAGTCCTCTCCTTTATTTCCTTCAAAACAACGAGAAGGATACAACAAGTCCAAGGGAATTTAATGTAACGAATGTGAGAGTTTTGGGCATATACAATCTGAATGTGCCAACACTCTTAAAAAGAAAGGACGTGCTTTGAAAGTATCATGGAGTAAAGTGATGAAGCATCAGAAATTCCTGATAGTGAGTATGAACAAAATTTTTTAGCTTTCATAGTGAAAGACGAAGTGAACAAATCTAGTGTGAATGATGAAGAACAATCAGACAAAGATGCAGAAGATCTTCAAAAGGCCTATGAAGATATGTATACTAAGTGGTTAAGGTCTGTAAAACAAATCAAGGCCACACATATGGAGAATGAGAAAATCGTGAGTTAATTGAGAAAATCAAACCATTGGAAAAAGAGTTCATCACAACTCAAGTTAAGTTTGCTCAATCATTGAAAGATTTGGAGAATGTGAACAATGTTTTAAATAAATGTCAAAGGAGTACTTCAAAGCTTGATCAAGCTCTTCACATGGGAAAACCAGTTGGTGACAAATCTTGAATTGGCTTCCAAAGTGGCCACACAGAATTAAGTGTAGCCACACTGACTGCAAACAAAAAGGTACAACAAATGAAAGAACATAAGGTAGTCAACTTTATTCCTACTTGTCATTTTTATGGAAAAAAAGGACATATTAGGCCATAGTATTATAAACTTCGTTTCTATGTGCAAAGAATGTTTCATAAAAAAAGACCACATCTAGGAAAAATCATGCAATTAAAACTAGATGGATACCTAGGGAGACTACTTGTCTTGTTTCACACACATCACTACTTGCCTATAATTTTGATCAGTGGTATTTTGATAGTAGATGTTCTAGACATATGACTGGAAATTTAGATCTATTAACAAATGTTGAACTTTTCACTAATGATTTTATAACTTTTGTTGATGGTAAAAAGAGAAAAATACTCGACAAAGGTACACTAACCATGCAGGGACTTATAAGTATAAAGGATGTGCTTGATGTTGAAGGTTTAAAAGCGAATCTTATAAGCATAAGTCAAGCACRGATGATGAACATACTGTTCTTTTTACTGAGAACATGTGTCAAGTTCTCAATGATGAAGGAATAATCACTAAATGGAGAAAGATCTGGTTACAATTGCTATCTTTTAGATTCCTCTATTGTAGTCACAAATCCACTTTAGAGGCTGCTGAAATCTTCTATCACAAAAATGAGTCATTTGAATTATCGAGACATCTTAATCTATTAAAAATTAATGCAACTAAGGGGGCTAATATATTTAAGATCAATATCCATAAAGTATGTGGACCATGTCACTAGGAAAATAGATTAAGGCAAAACATCCTCCTACTACATATTTGGCCACAACACACATATTAGAACTTTTGCATATGAATCTCATGGGACCAATGCAAACTAAAAGCATTGGAGGAAAAAGGTATGTTTATGTGTGTGTTGTTGATTTTTYTAGGTATACTTGTATTGACTTTCTTAAAGAAACATCTGATGCTTTTTACGCTTTTAAGTCATTGTGCTTAAGATTACAGGTAGAAAATGGGCAAAAAATGGCCAAAGTTATCCTAATACAAAGTGATCATGGTAGGGAATTTGAAAACTCATTGTATATTAATTTTTATAGTGACCAAGTGTATGTTGCATGAGTTTTCAGCTCCTAAAACTCCAGAATAAAATGGAGTTCTGGAAAGAAAGAATCGAAAGAATCAGACCATTCAAGAGATGGCTAGGATGATGTTAAATGCAAAGAAATTACCTATGCGACAGTGGGCAGAGGCAATGAATACATCATGCTATATTAGCAATCTAGTACATCTTCGAAKTAGAACAAAATAAACTTGGTACAAGTTGTGGAAAAGAAGACGACCTAACCTCTCTTATTTTCATGTTTTTGGATGCAGGTGTTATGTTCTCTGTGAAAAAGAACATTTAGGAAAACTTGATCCTAAAATTGAAAAAGGAATTTTTGTAGGATACTCTACAAATAGACGAGCATACAGAGTATATTTGTCCAAAACTTGACAAATACTTTAGAATATTAACGTTGTTTTCTATGATGATAAACATTTTACTGAAACTCCTTATGAAGATGAAATAGATTCCAGTGTGCCCATAGTCACTTCTGATCATGTTGATTATGGTGGAAATGATGCCAAAAGCAATATAGTTGTTGAACAAGCAGAGACAGATAATCAATCAACTGAAGAAGAACCAAACATTAAGTGTAAAGGACCATCATTTTGGATACAAAAGGCTCATCCTCTCATAAAAGTCATTGGAAATCCTGAAGAAACTATGGTAACTAGAAGAAAAGCTAATTCAAAAATGAAATTACTAATTCTTGCTATGTCTATTTTGTAGAACTTAAATTAGAAAAAGAAGCACTTCAAGATGAATTCTAGATAGCAGCAATGTAAGAAGAATTAGAGCAATTTGAACGCCATAAGGTTTGGAGTCTTACTCCAAGACCATCACAAGCTAATGTTATTGGTACAAAATATGTGTTAAAAAATAAAACAAATAAAACTGGTTAAGTTGTAAGAAACAAAGACAGATTTGTTGCTCAAGGATACACCCAAGTCGAAAGCGTTGATTTTGAAGAAATATTTGCTCCAGTAGCTCGTTTTGAGTCAATTCGTCTGTTACTTGCTGTTGCATGTTATCTAAATATCAAATTGTACCAGATGAACGTAAAAAGTACCTTCCTGAATGGTGTACTCATCAAAAATGCCTATGTTGAACAACCTAAAGGGTTTGAGGATCCACATCATCCAGAATATGTACAGAGGCTTGGCCAAAGCATTGTATGGATTAAAGCAAGCCTCACGTGCCTTGTATGATCATCTAACTACTTTTCTCCTAAACAATGGGTATATAYGAGGTAACTCTAATAAAATTCTATTCATTAAACTTGTTAGACAAGGTATTCTAGTAGCTCAAATTTATGTTGATGACATAGTTTTTGGCTTCATATGTACTTCACATACTAATGAATTCATTATCCTCATACAAACTGAATTCGAAATGTGCATGGTAGGAGAATTGTCATACTTCTTAGGTCTTCAAATAAAACAACTGCAAAAAAGCATGTTTATTCTCAAACTAAATATGCAAAGAATATGATTAAAAAATTTGGTCTTAAGAATGCAAAAGCTGCAAAAACACCTACGGGAAATTCTGTACATCTAGGAAAGGATGAAAAAGCATAAAAGATTGATCCAACTATATTTAGAAGCATGATAGAAAGCTTATTGTATCTCACTGCAAGTCATCCTGATATAAGCTTTAGTGTAGGAGTGTGTGCTTTATATCAAGCTAATCCTTTTGAATCACATCTTACTACGATTAAAAGAATTCTTAAATATATTTCTGGAACAAGTGAACTAGGAAGATATTATTCTTTTGATACTAATTCTATATTAGCTGGTTTCAACGGCGCAGATTGGGCAGGAAACTTGGGTGATAGAAAGAGTACTTCAGTTGGTTGTTTCTACATGGGTGTCAATCTAGTCTCTTGGCATAGTTAAAAAAAACGGATCTCCATCTCCTTGTCTACAGCTGAGGCAAATTACATAGCAGCAGGGAGTAGTTGTACTCAACTTTTATGGATGAACTACATGATAAATGATTATGGTACTTCTCAACAAACCATCGCTCTTTATTGCGACAATGCTAGTGCTGTTAACATGTCAAAAAAAATCCTATCCAGCATTCTCGCACTAAACATATTAATTTTAGATATCACTTTATTCGTGATCTTGTTGAAAATAAAACCATTGGCATTGAACATATTTCAACTAAGGATTAATTAGCTGATATTTTTACAAAAGCTTTTTCATCTCATATTTTTCTGGATTTAAAGAAATCCATTGGAGTTTGTTCTCCAATGTGAAGAAATCTTATRAAAAATGATCATTGTGTATTAGTGGCATTTGTTGTACTTTTGGTTGAGATTTATTTTTCAGTGTGTGTGGCATTTCATTTTCTTGTGTGGCAATGACTTGAGTATTCTATTTGTCATTGCTGAATGAGAGTCATACTTTGCTTCGAAGGTTTAATGAACACTCTACTTGATCATAATTCCACCACTCCCTATAAAATCACTTCACTGGATGGGTACCACTTTTTTTTGAGTGAAAGCCGCCTTGAGTAAGTAGTTTTGGTGTAGTGACCTCTATCCTACAACTACTCTACCATTGAAAAGGCTACCACAATCTGTGAGTGAAAGTCATAGTTTGCAAAATACAATGAGTGTTTGAACAAATGTTCATATTGTATATATTGAAAAATTCTAATTGGTCAAAATCTCATGACGACAATTGCTTGATTCAATTGAGAGAAGGGTTGTTATATTTTTCCCTTGAGGACACTTTCATGCACTTATATCTCATGGTTGAAGTGGTGACCTATATCCTGTATTTGTGTCCCTCTTCTGGATCTTCTTTGTTTTGCATAAATCTCATGACATATTAGCTTTAGGAGCTTATTCATTGGATATCTTGAATCTGAATTCCTATTCTTGTTGGTCATATTTCTCGATTAGTTATCACTTGCTTCAAATCCAACTTTGCATTATTTTTTGTTTGAGTTCTTCTATTGAAGTATAAAGTCCTCTATATATTTCTTGTCTTCCACAGAGATAATTTTGATATATATATATATATATACCATTTTCATTAAAATAAGAAAAAAACAAAAAAAAGGGGGAGAAGGAATTTTTTCCTCAAAATATATATATATATTTCACTCCTTCTCATTGTTCATGTCCAATGCATTTGTTTGTGGACTCAAAATTGCAGCTTTGTTATTTTTTATTCTGAAGAAATTTCATGCATTTGTTTAAGTTTATGCACTCAATTGCTATTTTCTTTTCTTCTCTTTTATGTGTGGACTGAATTGCATAAATTCCTAAACATATGACCTCTTTAGCTATTTTGTGGACATTTGTTTTTTGCCCGAGTCTTTGTCTTCAGGAGATGATTCTCAAGGGGAGCATTCTACATCCTCATTTTTCAGTCCTACATTTTTTTTGGTTGTTCATTTGAACCACAAAAGGGGAGAAATGATAATATTGGATATTTGTGCTCACTTTATTTTGTTCATCTTGCTGTATTTGATGTCCTTTCCTTTTCACATTATTTTGCTTATCTTGCTCTACTGAATATCTTTTTACCTGTGGCAACTAATGGATATGGATATTTTGCATGATGATCAAATGATTTTATTATTGATAATGGACTTATTGGTACTTGATAGTTTGCCTGTTATAACCAACTGATGTTCATAGTAGTTACTGGATGTCTTTTATATCAACGGTGTAAAATCTTTGAAGTTAATTAGTGTTTACATGATGTGCATGTGTGTTCATATGAAAAGCAAAAAAGGGGAGATTGTAAGYACATCGATTTTTTATTATCATTTGAATATTTGAATTATGGATTAATTCAAGCATTATTTTTTTTTAAGTAAAGATTTTTCACATCTTCTAAAGATTTGATCTCGTTTCTTATTGCTTGCCAAATCTAAGATCTTCCAAAATCTTTTAAAGATTTGATCAGAGATTTTATTTCTATTATCTTTCTAAAGATTTTCCAAAATCTTTTAAAGATTTGATTATAGACTTATCTTGTTTCTTATTGCTTGCAAGATCGAAGATTTTCCAAAATCCTTTAAAGATTTGATTATAGACTTATCTGGTTTCTTATTGTTTGCAAGATCTAAGATTTTCCAAATCATTCAAAGATTTGATTAGAGATTTATTGTGGTCTCATTTCTTCTATATAACTAGAATGATTAGTCTAAATAGTAAACAAATACAGAGATTAATATTCATGCGAGGTTAGACTGAGATACTATGATATTTTGTTCATGAGCATATGATTAATATTTATTAAATGTCTTTATGTTGGAATTTTCCAACTGTTGATTTAACCCATCATCAAGAGGTCCTTCCTATTTTSAGAAGATTTGGTAAGTTTATTGAAAGAATTTTCAGCAACAAGAACAAGACTTTGTTCAATTTTAAACATCAACAGACAATTCAGAGAATCTATCAATGGCTATAAGATTCAACATAGGGAAGTCTTTTACTATRTTTTAAAAGTTTTATATTGTTAAATGATTGATGTACAAGTCCATTGAATTCATTGATTTAGTGAAATTGTATTTAACACCTGGATGTGGTCCATGGATATAGTTATTTATGCTAAACCATATTAAATCCTGTGTTCACTATTTTTGGTTTGTTTTGCTTCACTTATTTTCAATCTTGATTATAAAGTAATCCACAAAAAAATAGTAATCAACCTATATAAAGTATAAGTAATTTGGAAAAGAAAAAGATATCCAAATATATAATTATTTCGAAATGGGGGAATAATTGATTCAATCTAATATAGTAAATCAACATGTGTGTTGAATTCAACACCTAAATCTCCGAATGTGACATTATTTTGAACATGTTTAAAAAATATCCCTCACATAAGCAACATTCTCTATCATTTCACTTTACAAAATTCTCATACATCTCTCTAAAAAAATCCAATTTAAAAATATTATTTTCAACTTGAAACAGGTCTGAAGAAACAAGGATAGTTTATCGTTTATACCTACCTTTTTTAATTTAAACTTGAATTACATTTTTACTTACAAAAGTGTTTTCTTAAAAAAAGTGGGTCTGACAACTCTAGCTCTCTACATATTTCTAAAAACCTAGGGTGCAATTTGATTGGGATTCAGTCTGATTTTTTTTTTTTTAAGATTCAATCACAATCTCATTTGGTTTGCTTTTTAAAAATAAAAATAGAACTTTTACTCATTCTGAAATCTCATTTGTTTTGGTTTTCAAAGGAAAAAAAATTTCAAACACAAAGCTATCTATAGTAAATTTTTTTCAAACAAAAAACCAAACTTTTTCTCCATCTTTTATCAATTCCTCTTATATAATACACTATCAAATATCATATTTTTGTATTATTATACCTCTTCTTATGTTCGAAGGGATCTAGCAAATGGATACYCCGGTAATACCAAACATTACCTGGGTATGAAAGCAATCAAAAACGTATTTTGATGAAATTTGAAAAATGTATAATTGAATATTACTCCAACAATACTCGAGTATTGAAGGAAAAACCAATTGAATTTGGATTATGGACACCCGTATATTACTCCAACAATATTCGGTTATTCAAGGAAAAATTGATTGAATTTGGATTATGCATACCCACATATTACCCAATAATATTCAAGTATAGAAGGAAAAAACCCATTGAATTTCAGTTATGAATACCCGGGTATTAGCCTAACAATATCCGGGTATTCAAGTTCGTAAAGTAATTTTGATCCATCTAGATTGATTGTTTACGAACATCGTTTGTTTATCGTCTTCCAAAAATTTCCAATCCAAATGAGTTTTCAGAACAAAAACTTTTTTATCTTTCCAATCCAAATGATTTTTTCAAAATAAATTTCTTTTTTCATTTTAATCACAAATTCATATTTCAAATTTTATAGTTTTCCCGCCTTTTCGTTTTAATATTTTTCAAAACAAAACCTCCTTTTTCATTTAAAACTCCAATCCAAATGCACCCCTAATTTTTCTCAAAAAAATCTTATTTTTAGCTTAAATTGAAATAGATTTGAAGATTAGTTGATCGTTTCTATGATGTTATTATCTCATGTTCTACCTTTTTTCCCCTTAAACTTGTAAAAGAAATTGAAAGAAGTGATTTTTTTTGAAAAAAAGTGAGACTGAGAGCCGTGACTCCGTTTGAGCTGCGCAAACCTGGCTCAATAGCCTTGTGTGTGCTACATGTAGCTGGTTCAGCAACTTCGTTAAATCTTCTTTTTAAGTTCCAATTGTTAATTATTATGTTGTTTTAATAAGAATCCAAAATAATTGGCATATCTAATTGATATGTTAGAGAGATGACATAGAAAAGTTTATAGAGGAATAAAAATTATTAAAATATGTTAAGGATATCGTTGGAAAAATCCACAAAAAATGTTACATGAAGAGATTAAGCACGTTACATTTATCATTACCCATACATCAATCTAACAAGAATTAGAAAGGGACGACTATTGTTTGTCCTTGAATTGCAAGTGGATTTTTGTGTGTGTACTAGAAAATTTGTTATTAGTCTATTGAATGAGTAGCATTCATGCACTCGAAGATTGCAAACAATTTCGAAAGGTTGTTACTCTGAAAGCAACAAGTAGCTAATATAAAAGACTCTGGCTCTTATATATCCTCCAAGTCAAGAAAATCATACCCTCTTTCCTTATTGAATTATTGCATTTCCTTCTCATTCTTCAATCTGATTATTACATTGCTAAATCTATTGATTCAATCCTTCAATCTGCTCATTGTGATCCTTGATCTGCTGTGGTGGTATTCAACCCTTCAACCCTTCAACCCTCCAAGTCTTAACTGGAATGGTACAGGGTTTAAGTTTAAGTATTAAAGACCCAATTGAAATTCATCTTTCACAGAATAAATAWATGAGAATTAAGGTTGAGATGATTTTCAAAATTTGTAAATTAGTAAGAGTGAATATATATTAATTCTAGGCAGCTGCAAGAGCAAGAAAGGCGTGAAAGTTGCAACACATAAAAGAAAAAAAAAATGTTTACAATATAGGAGATAAGATTAGCAAGGAGTGAAGATTAAGAGAAACTATGGCAATATCTCCCGTATTTCCTAAAATGAAATTATGGTCTGCTGCAGCACAAGAAAACAAGGAGATGTACCCATTTCTTGGTGCCAAATCCAAGGTGACATATTACTAATGGAAATAAAGAGAGAAGGTAAAAAAGGACAAAGGAAGAAAAAGGGAGGAATGAAAAGTCAACATGAAACAAACAAAGAAAGAAAAGTAATAACAAAGCCACATGTCCTAGGTGGCACGCACTAGAATTTGATCATAAAAGAAAGATGGCCATCAAGGTGGCCTTACCACAGCACTACGAAGAGACCGAAAGAGGCGCAATTACTTACTATCTTAGGATTGGCCACATGTTCCCAGCAAAAAGGAGAAGAAAACTATCAAAACACAAGAATAGTACAATGATCTATAAATCGAAGAAACTTTTACATAAATAGAGATTCTATTTATAATAAAAATCATATTAGAAATGTAGCTAATAAAAAAAAAAATATTTGGGACAAATGTCATACTATGTCTTTGGGTTAGATCTTGAATTCAAGTCTAGCAGTATTCTAGCTAGGAAGGCCAGACAAATAAAGGTAAAGCTTTTTGTCCATACATGGGTAATTAGACATAATCGAAACATGTTTTCCCCAAGACTTAAATTTGACTTTGTCCCCAAACAAACAATTTTATATATTCATATCACATCACAAACRACATTAACAAAGAATCATATAAGTTTGATCCATAGTTTATACGAAAATAATAAATTGATTCTTAAGAAAATCATATAAAGAGCCATATTCCACTTATCTTGCGGCGATAAGCTAATTTTCTAACTTAGATAGACTCTCTCTATTTATGGTGTGGTGTTAAATGACGCTTCTTTCACACTCCTAGCTTCAGATGTCAACTCTGTGCATCCCGATGTCCAGAATATGGAGTCATGAAAATAGAATAAGACCTTATATACCTAACCCTAATAAAACCCTAGAACAAACCCTAACAAGCTTGTAGATTATTTATTTATTAGTACCATATATTAATTTACTTACCAATTAATTTTTCTTTTATTTTTTATTTATCTATTTTTTAATATAAGTCCCTACCCTAGTGGTCATGGGTATTGCATCCTCCCTTCCTTATAAGAAGTTTCAGTCTTGAATCTTGGCATATTCGTCTCTTCGAACAAATGTGGATATAGGGTCCTCATTTTCTCCTGTAGTTCCCAAGYGTAAGGAGTATGATTTGAGCAATGCACTTTTACATATAGGATGGTTCTTCTCCTTAATATTTGATCCTTACGATCTACAATTCTTATGGAAAACTCCTTGAAAATGTAGTGGTTCTACCTTTAACACATGATTTGGATCGGCCATATAGCAATAAAGCTACGCTACATGAAAAACATTGTGTATGCAGGGAAAGGGCTGGTGGAAGGGCCAATCGATATGCCAAATCTCTAACTATCTCTAATATCTTGAACGGTCCGATAGATCTCAGGCTAAGATTTTTGCTTTTTCCAAATCGCATTACTCCTTTGTAGGTAAAACTCAGAGGTAGACTTTTTCTCCCGAAGCAAACTTCAATGTCCTTCTTGGAACATTTTCTCAACTTTTCTACYGACCTGTACCTTTTTCAAATGTTCTCAAATTATGGATACATTTTTCTTTGTAATTTGCACCAGATCTAGACCAAAAATTTTTTTCTCTCCCATTTCATCCCAACAAATAGGTGGCCTACACTTTCTGCTGTACAGGGCATCGAATAGAGGCATCATAATGCTGGATTTGTAGTTGTTGTTGTGGGAGAACTCCACCAATGTCAGATAGTCGTCCAACTTTCTTTAGAATCCATTACACAAGCTTGAAGCATATCCTCTAGAATTTGAGCTAGCGTTTTGGATTGCCAATCAGTCTGGTGGGTGATAAAGCTTGCTAAGTCCAAAGTGGTGCAAAATTCCTTATTTAAACTCTGCCAAAACTAGGAGACAAACCTTGTTGTCCAGATCAGACATTCACCTTGAAGATATAGAGGCATTACCCCTATGGAGAACAGTGCAAGGTCAACCACAAAAGCTTAAAATATCTGTTCGGGCAAAAAGAGTTGAACATGAGTATTGGAGATGGTTGGAGTTACTAAAGAATTACGAATTAAATATTAGCTATTATCCTGATAAGATGAATAAGGTGGTAGATCCCTTAAGCAGGAAAAGTTTGATACTGTTAGTGGCGATGTGGACTCACCAACGAGAGTTTGAATTTTGAGAGATTGGAGATCGAGACTACAGAGTTGACGAAAAAGTGTTTTGCCGCATTAATAGATCAACCTACCTTACTTGAGCAGATTAAGACCGCTCAACGGGAAGATATGGAGTCGGATAAATATTGGAGTCAATTCAGGAAGGTTCAAATTTTGAACTCCACTAAAATGGTAGCCTTTGGTTTCCAAGTCAGTTGTGGGTGCCGTCAAATTTACGGTTGAGGTAGGAGGTGATGGGAAAATGTCCATAACATGAAGTTTTTGATACACCTAGGAGGAATGAAAATGTATTAGGATCTAAGAAGTAATTTTTCGTGGAATGGAATGAAAAGGAATATATCTTAGTTCGTGCTAACTGTTTAGTTTTTCAATAGGTCAAAGCCGAATGCCAAAGACCAAGAGGGTTGCTGAAGCCGTTGGAAATTCCTATTTGGAAATGGGAACATATAATGATAAACTTCGTTACCGGCTTACCAAGGCCACAATCGGGCAAAGAAGCAATTTGGRTTTTAATGGATAGGTTAACAAAATTTGCCTATTTCTTTTTAATGAAGACAACTACCACAATAGAAGAGTTGGTAAAGATCTACCTAGATAACATAGTGAGATTGCATGGCATCGCCACCAATTCCAAGACGTGCGGGGGGTAGTTCCTTTGATACATTTTTAGTTGTCATGAGGCATATGCAATAACTCGACCATCTTGTATCAGTACACATCCTAATCCATGTTTTGATGGATTACTATACGCCATGTACTTCCTGCATCCCAGAGGTAGTGATAAAACTGGTGTAAATACAAACCTCCCTTTCAATTGCTACAAACTTCGATCACACTTAGATGTCTATTCGAACTTCATTCTCTTTTGTGTTAATCAAGTCAAGGGTAATGCAATCATGGAGAATTTTTTGATGAACTTTCTATAATACCCAGTTAGATAAAGAAAATTGTGCAACTCTATTACATTGGTCGGTTTCGGCCAGTCGACTACAACTTCTGTCTTCTTCGGGTGTCAACTGCCACTCTATCATTGGAAACCACGTAACCAAAAAGGCTAAACTCTGTAACCAAATTCACACTTAGAAACCTTCATTTACAGTTTCTTCTCCCACAGCACTTGTAGTACCTCAAGGAGGTGCTCTCTATGCTTCATTTCCATGTGTGAATATACGAGTATGTCGTAGATGAAGACCACTAACGACTTATCTAGTGGTTGCTGAAACAAATGGTTCATTAGATCCATGAAAGTTGCTGGAGTATTAGTCAAGTCAAAGGGCACTACCAGGACTTCGTAATTCCCATATCTCGTCCAAAAAGTATTCTTGGGAATATCTTCTTGCTTAATGCACAACTGATGATATCCCGACCTAAGGTACTTATTTTGAACCGCTCGTGCTTCGTTTAGCTGGTCAAATAGATCATCTATGCACAACGGATGGTACTTATTATTGATTGTGATCTTGTTCAGTTCACAATAGTCGATGCACAGTTGTAGGCTTCCATCCTTCTTCTTCACAAATAGAACTAGTGCTCCCCACCACGATACACTTAGTTTAGTAAACTTCATATCTAGCAGTTCCTGAAGCTGCTCTTTCAATTCCTTATGCTCTGCCGACGCCATGAGATAAGRAACCTTCAAAATTAGTTTCACCCTCGGGATTAGATTTATCTTAAATTCTCAACCTCCCTTTCCGGTAGTGTTTATGGTAGTTTCTCCAAAAATACGTYGGGAGATTCTTGCACCACCTGGATATCCTTCAATTTTAGAYTGCCCTTCTCCATATCTATTACACATG
Organism: Rhazya stricta; assembly: GCA_001752375.1. Taxonomy (NCBI): domain Eukaryota; kingdom Viridiplantae; phylum Streptophyta; class Magnoliopsida; order Gentianales; family Apocynaceae; genus Rhazya; species Rhazya stricta. The sequence goes on from MEJB01000094.1 coordinate 3,309,199, forward strand.
CCAAAAATCCCTTGCACTATTTTCTTAAATCCTTCCAAGCCTTTAAGGTTGAGATCATCAGTGTAGTGCTCTTCCAACCCTTCAAATAGAGTCTTGGAAGATAAATTCCTTCTCCCCTGGTACTTCAAACCTTACCTTCTTCTCCTGATAATCAACTAAGCGTGGTGTTTAGATAGCCAATCCATATCCAAAATTATGTGAAAGTTGACAATACTAAGCCAGGTTAGGTTAGCCCTAAGTTCATGTTCTCCTATGCTTATCTTACAATTACTAAACACACAATTAGATATTAAGGCATTACCCTCAGATGTGGCCCCTTGATAATCACTCACTAGTTGCTCAATGACTAGTCCTAAGGTCTTAGCATACTTGGTGGATACAAAAAAGTGGGTGACTCCACAATCAAATAATGCATAAGCTGAAATTCTTCAGAAGGTCATTTACTATGGCCTCGAGAATGAACTTGTCTAAAGGAGTTGAACTTGTGTGCATACTCTACAACCAACATCCCCTCTATCTTCTTGAGATTGAAGAATTCTTTCTGCTTCTCCATTCGTAAGGAGGCGGGAAAATAATGTTCCAAAAATGCCGCTTTGAAGGTGTTCCACTTTAAGGGCTCCCCATCGGGAAGGTAACATAGTGCTGAGCCTTCCCACCAAATTTCCACATTGCAAACCAAGAATGGTATGGTGACTTCTCCTCGAACTCCAGGTATCTTGAAATCTTGAAGTTCTGCTCTATATCCCTCAACTACTTGTCTGTAACTTCGGGGCCCATCCCTCCATTGAATGTGGTAACATTAGCCTTCCTAAGCCTCACATAGTGACATGGGATATCGGAATTGGTTTCCTCTTTGTCTTGAGGGCTTGTGTCATAGCTTGGAATGTCGTGACCATTTCTATTGGCATAGACAATGTAGCTCGAGTGGCAGTTGGTGGTGGTTGTGCTTCCACTCCCTGCATGTATTGGGGTTGTTGCGCCCTAGCCTAATTTACTTGAAGCATTCTAGTCCTTAGCCACCTGGCCTATCGGGCAATGGATGGAGTATGTTCTCTTTCTGCATCCTCATTTCCTCTAGTCTTGGTTGATCTTTGATAAACAATTTTACGACTTGTGTGTGATTATCTTGTCATGATTTAGTAAGGTTAAGCTAGGAGGAATGGGTTGAATTTTGAGTCATGTCATGGAAAGAAGTCACATAAATATATTACTACTCGTTCCATAAAACAAAAAAATATTCATTACAACACCCCAAATAATTAGTCCATAAATAATTCTAAATATAGAGACTAAGAAAACTATTCTAAGTCTTTTATTTCCTAACACGTATCATTTCAGTAACCGTTAATCTCTAGGGGTACCTGACACTTGACCTTGCAACTGACTGCTCCTTTCTTGCAGCCCTTGAACCTTGCTCGCACTCATTCYATAGATGCTCAACATACGCAAGCTCCTAATGTTATGCCTACCTCCATAGTTCTACCACTCGTGCTTCTAGATCGCTGATCATTCCCTTCAACCCTTGCCTTTCTCCTTCTAGTTGCCTGATCACCCTTCTTAGTCGTCTAGACTCATGTTCTACTCGGTATCTTGTCTGGTCATGCATTTTCCCTATCAGCTTCTGCCAAGTAATGAGTGTGGTACCTCTAATCCTTGAGCAATTGATCATTCTAGGTTTCTAGAGGAACCAAAGCTTCGACTCTCCTTTTGTTAGTCTACATCTATTAATATAGAAGTTAGTTATTATTTGCATAAGTAAACTAGTTAATAAGTCAATAATAACRTAGAATCATCATGACAACGAGGAGGAAAAAGAAAAGAAAATTCTACTTGTAGGTCGCCACTTTACCAACAACCATTCTAATCTCGGTTCTAAGTATTCATATACCTAATCTTATCCCAAATGATTTGAAACCTAGGCACTGATACCACTAAATGTCACGTCCCGAAATCGGTCCTAGACCTGTACCTGAGACGTGGTATGACTATATTTTTAAGGTTTCTCCTAAAGAATATAAGGCCTCCTTACATATCGAGCTCTATAAAACTTTCAATCCATAAATAAAATATATATAATTTATTTGCCTTAGACATTTTGTCTCATGCATTCATAATGATTAACTCCAGAACACTAATACAATGTTGTAGTACAAACTAAAAAACATATATATAATCAAAACTCTAATGACTTTTCAATTTTGGACTAAGTCCTTGCTCTCAAGTGTCACCCTCGTACTCAAATTCATAGTTTTCCTCATCTGAAAGGGGAGAAGTTGCGGAATAAGTACACTTACTCAGCAAATGGAATAATTCCCTATCGAATAGGGTTTAAGTTAAGTATTAAAGACCCAATTGGAAAATTCATCTTTTACACAATAAATATTTGAGAATTAAGGTTATGATGATTTTCAAAATTTGTAAATTAGTAATAGGGAATATATATACTAAACCTAGGCAGCCGCAAGAGGAATGAAGGCATGAAAGCCAAAGCACACAAAAGGGAAAAAAAAAAAAAAACGTTTATCATATAGGAGATAAGAACAACAAGGAGAGAAGATCAAGAGAAACTACTAAAATGTCTCTCGTATTTCCTAAAAAGAAATTATGGGACAAATATTGCACTAAGTCTTTGGATCAGATCTTGAATTTAAGTCTAGCAGTACTCTCTAGGATGGTCAAATAGATTAAAGTGCAACTTTTGGTCCATGCTACGTGGGCAACCCAGAAATAATCGAAACATGTTCTCCCAAGAGTCATATTCAACTTTGTCCCCAAAACAAACGGTTTTATATATTCATATTACATCACAAACAACATTAACAAAGAATCATATAAGTTCGTTCCAAAGTCTATACGAAAAAATCAACTGATTCTTAAGAAAATCAGATAAAGAGTAATATTTCACTTACCTTACAACAATCGGCGTGGTGTGATACTGCAATCCTATCAACTTTGCACCTAATGTCCAGAATATGGAGGCATGAGAATATAATAAGACCTTAAATACCTAACCCTAAAACAAACCTTAATAAGCTTGTAAATTATTTATCTATTAATAACCATATATTAATTACTTACCAACTAACTTTTCTTTTCTTTTTCTTTTYAACACGTAAGTCCCAAACCTAGTGGTCGTGGGTATTACAACATTTTCATTCTTAAGTGGAAAATCATATTAGAACAAAGTTGTTTATCTGCAACATTATCACAATAAACAATGGGAATGGTAGAGAGTTTTATCCCTAGGTCGTTTAAAAAGAAGCAAACAATGGGAATGGTAGAGAGTTTTACCCCTAGATCATTTAAAAAGAAGCAGATCTAGTTAAGTTCTATGATTGCAGAATCAACAGATCGATACTTAGCTTTAGTTGAGAAATGAGCAATTGTGCGTTGCTTTTTTGGACTCCAAAAAATAGCACTTGGACCAAGATAAACAATGTAAGCACTTCTTGAAGAAAAAAACATCTTTATTACCAGTCTAATCAACATCAAAAATTGCAAGTAAAGTCAAAAGAGAATTTTTAAATAGCTGAAAACCATCATTTAGAGTGCCAAAAAGATAGCAAAGTAATTGCTTAACAAGAGCTCAGTGTTCTGTGGTAGGCCTGTGCCTAAATAGAGACAGTTTACTAAATGAAAATGCAATATCAAGACGAGTAAGAAGGCAATATTAAAGACTCACTAGGACTGCCCAAAATTCTATCGGATCGAAAAAAGTGCTTCAAAATGTAATGTAAGAGTAGAGAAACTTGTTGGAAGAGGAGTGACCGCTGGTTTTGCATTAGCCATATTAGTCTGAACAAGGAGAGTTAATAGCATGATGACTTTGAGAGAGTAAAAAACCATTATTGTTGGGAACAACCTTCACACCGAGGAAATAAGACAAGAAGTCAAGATATTTGAGAGAGAATTGTTTGGCTAAAAGCKAAACAAACCATTCCACCAAAGAAGTATTATCTCCTATTATAACCAAATCAACAATATAAACAAATAGATAAAGTATATGCCCTATAGAATTGAGAACGAATAATGAAATATCAACATGAGARTCCTTACAAAAACACTGAAGCAGAAAATTACAAAGTTCTTGATACGAGGCCTAGGGAGACTATTTAGACCATAAATCATTTCTGTGAGTTTGTACACATGTGATGGATTGTCTTTGTCCACAAAGCCTTGTGGTTGAGCCATGTGCACTGTTTCAGAAAGATGACCTTAGAGGAATGCATTATTGTTTAGCTGCTGAAGCTTCCATCCTAGACTTAATGCTAGACTGAGAACATGACGAATGGTGGTGGATTTAATGATGAGATTGAAAGTGTCAAGATAATTGACTCCCATGCATTGGTAGAAGCTTTTGGCAACCTAGCAAGCTTTAAACCTTTCAATGGAACCATCAAAGTTACATTTAATATGAAAAATCCACTTATTTCCAACAAAAATGTGACACATATCAGTAGGTACGAGCTCCCAAGTCTCATTCCGAATAAGAGCATCATATTATTTAGACATGGCCCAACGCCATCTTAGATCTTTCAGAGCTTGAGGTTCTGTTGTTAGCTCAAGATCATTGATTTTTTAAAGTTGGGCATTGAAATTTAATTTTTGAATTAGCTTACGAATATTACTTTTTGCTCAAATGGTCATTGCATAAGTCGGAGGTGGTTAGTTCAACAGTTAGATTGGAGAATATTGGTGAGTTGAAGTTGTAATATGGAAAGGTTCGATTGAAATAGGTATGTTTGGGGTAGGAATCGTAGATGGAGAAATGGGATAGGTTGGCAGGTTAGGATGGAAGTAAGGGTGATAAAACTTAATATTGGGATTACTAAGGAGCTACTACTTCAGTTGGTGTATTAAGTGCTGATACTSATTGATTAATAGGGATGCATAGTACATAATCCAAGTGGCAATAGTATTAGGTTGTGGATAATCAGACTTTTTAGCTGGAGAAGTGAAGAGAAATAAAGACTCAACAAACTTGACATGCCTAGATACATAGATTTTTTATGTTGAAGGCTCAATACAATAGTAGGAACTTTGAGTTATAAAGAGTATCCTAGAAAGACACATGCTTTGGAGCATGATTCAAGTTTGCGAGAGTTGTTTGGTTGAAGCTAAGGGTAACAAAGACAACCAAAGACTCTAAGTTTTGAGCAATTGGGAGGAACTCCAAATTTTTTTTCATAAGATGATAAGAGTCAAAGTGTTCAAGTTGACATGCGATTGATCAAATATACAACAATGGCAAAAGCATGAGACCAATAAACTAWACGAAGAGATGCATGAACGAATACTGCTAACTTGCTTTGACTATATGAAGAAGGCAACGTTTGGATAGAGCATTATGTTCAAGTGTTTATAGTGGAGTAGTCTTATGGGATATACCATTTGTCGCGAAGAATTTGGCAGGAGATATATACGCTAGCATTATTAGAGTATATAATCTTGATGTTTTCAACACAATATTTTTCAACAATGGCTTTAAATCTAATGAAGGTTTCTTTAAATTTTGAGTTGTGTTTAAGAGGATAAAGCCACATATATTTCGTGAAATGATTCACAAAAATCACATAGTATTTAAAACCATAATAAGACGTAATTGGTGAAGTCCAAACATCRRAAAATACTATTTCACGCGGTTGAAAAGAGATAATGGTCAAAATAGAAAAAATATAATTTGTGGCTTTTATTGCAAAGATAATCACCACACGAAAACTCAGATAACAAAGAGGAGGATAAACCTAATTTATTGTTGGAAATGATGTGCTTTTGAATTGAAAAAATTAGATGTTCCAAATGATGATACCACTCAGATGACAAAGTTCTAATGCTCAAAAATGATTAGTAGGGGAGACATCGATTACTCATATACTCCATTCTTAGTTGAGCCTTTAGAAATGATGTCCCTTAGCGAAGTTCCTTCACAAGAAAAGAAGATAGTAAGAATTTTATTGTAACATTATTTGAGATAAAAAAATTTAGAAATGAAAATCAAATTATTTTTCATGCTAGGGAGATAGACAAATTGCCTAGTGTAAAATTTATTTCAAAAGTTTTAAGAAAAGTAGAACCAGTATGAGTAATGGGAAGGCTCAAGCCATTCCCAATCATAATGTCATAGGTGCCACTGTATGGAGAATGAAGTGATTGATTGTTCAAGTCGAAAGTAACATGATGAGAAGCATCACTATCCAAAAGCCACAAAATGTTAGGAGCAGTATTTGTAGCAAGATGAGCCTGAGGCTACTATGGAGCTGATTAATGTGTTCCATTGCAAACAACTAGAGGTTGATTTGGAACAATACAGAATGATGGACATCGTTTCTGTGTGATCTTGAATACCATAAATGTGGTAGTAACCAAGGTAAGGTCATATGTTGAGAAGGCTGATTTCTATGAGAATTTTGGATAATATTTTGTTGACATAGGAGAAGAATCCACTGACAGTTGTGATTGACTCCAACCTCTATTGTTGAAGTACTTCGATGATGGATGCCGATCTGTGGAATTTTTATTTCCACTATTTTTGTTTGCTGCATTAGTAGAGGCAGGAAACTGAACTTGATCTATTTTTCTACTGTGAGGAGAAGTTTCAAAGTTCAATAATTTCTCATGTATTTTTTCGAAAGATATGGAAGAATCACGAGCCTAAATAGCATACACAAGTTCTTTGTAATCATCTCAGATATTATCGATAGTTTTATTAGTAAGATCATCTCCATCCATTGGAGCTCCAAGAATGGCAAGTTCATCAGCACGAGATTTTATTGCTTGCAAGTGATCATATATGCTCTTGAAGTTTTCATTTGAGTAATAAGCTAAATAATAGTGGAAGAAAGAGAGCTAACGAGTGCATTAAGAATTAATTGATCCTGCCGGATCCAAATGGTATGTGTAGGATTCAAAATTATGGTACCATTTTGCCTGGTAGTTCTAGATGGCATTGCTTTGTTCCATCAAGGTACCCAAGGAAGTCTTAACCTATAAACAAAGTCTGAAATTAAAGTTTCCATGACAAATAGTTGGTGGGGCAATACGTTTGAGGGGAGCTTGGTGTCACGGGATGACTTTTTTACTAGTCGAAAACCGTGTGCCACTTAGTTTGCTCAAGACTAAGTCAGGCTTACTACACTTCTTTGAGGTTAATAAGGCTTCAAGATGTGAAGGTTTGATATTGAGAAAGCTTTATCTTGGTATACCCATCGTATCCTCTACGAATCCTTAAAGAATCTCAAGACGAACAATATTAGAAACTTGGAACCGGTGAGATCTTTTTGGAAGGGTTTCGTCCTCCACCTTTCCGAATCCGGAGTGATATATATTTTATCCGTCACGGCGTCGAGTAACGAGGGTTGTTCCTAGTTGGTTAGGTTCCTTCTGTTCGAGAGAACATTTCGAAGAGGGTTTTTCGAAAGAATTAGTTTTTGGAGAAGGTTGGGAAGAA